>VWZK01004493.1:334928-434942 GCA_013396935.1 Baryphthengus martii
TGGGGGGGGGGGGGGAGCTGGACTAGGTGACCTTTAGAGATCCCTTTCAACCCAAACTATTCTGTGATTCTATGAATCTGCTACATCCATCCCTTATTAAAGGACTGGCTCTGTCTCATCCTGGTTGTGCAAAAAAATGAAGCCGGCTTATACCTTGGCAGTTGGAATGCCTTTAGGTTTAGGTTTGGGGTTTAAACTGTTACCATATGCTTCAGCTTGAATTACCTGAAGAATCATAGAATAGAATCATAGAATTGTCTGGGTTGGAAGGGACCTTCAGAGGTCATCTAGTCCAACCTCCCTGCTGAGAGCAGGGACATCTTCTACTAGAGCAGGTTACTCAGAGCCACGTCAAGCCCCACCTTGAATGTCTCCAGGGATGGGGCCCCAACCACCTCCTTGGGCCACCTGTTCTAGTGTTCTGTCACCCTCATGGTAAAGAAATTCTTCCTTATGTCTAACCTAAATCTACTCTTTTCTAATTTAAAACCATTACCCCTCGTCCTATCACTACAGGCCTTTGTAAACAGGCCTTCTCCGGTCTTTTTATAAGCTCCCTTCAGGTACTGGAAGGTCGCTATTAGGTCTCCCTGAAGCCTCCTCTTTTCAAGGCTGAACAATCCCAGTTCCCTCAGCCTGTCCTCATAGGAGAGGTGTTCCAGCCCCCTGATCATCTTTGTGGCACTCCTCTGGACCCGCTCCATCAGGTCCACGTCCCTCCTGTGCTGAGGGCTCCAGAGCTGGATGCAGTATTCCAGGTGAGGTCTCACAAGAGTAGAGTCTTTCTAATGTTACGCTATTACTATTTCTCTTGAGAGATGCTCTGAAGTTAATACCTGGTACGGGCCCAGCATGCATCTACTGGATGTGATTACAGAGAACAGCTACATCTTCCAGGACAGGAGCACCTTCACATTCCCTGGTTTCTGCACAAGGACATTTTGCTTGCTGAAACAAACCCAAAAACCTGAAGTCCTGACCATAGCGACTGCCACGTAAATGCATCTAGTTTGATGCAGTTCTCCAGTCTATATTTTAAAGCTATCAATCAAATATGCAAACTTAACTGCTGACTGCTAGGGTGTTAATTAAAATTCTTGTGTGTGAAGACTCAAGTATGACCTTTCTTAAATGCTTTCTTAGGAACTATCCTATTGGATTTGTCTCACCAACAGCAATAAAACGACCACCTCTTGCAGCTCTTTTTTTCCATGAAAAATCTCTTGTGGTAATTCATTAGAATTTATGGTTTAAATAAGTATTTATTCCAAAATATTTTCTTAGAATGTTCATTTGGAATATATTGGATAAATATTCCACTCATTTCTGCGATTTTCTTCTTCAAGTTTTGAGTTTGAAGTAACAGTGGTGGTACTTTCATGGTAAAATGCTGGATGAACAGATATCTGTTTATGGAGCTATTTATACAAAACAATCTGGCAGCAACTGAGTTTAGTAAAAGAAAATTCTACAGCCAATACAAATTATCGAGGCTCTGTTTATATCAGCATATTTTTATATCAGTGTAAGAACTGACCCAGAATGTTTCCTTTTTTATTTTTTGTTTTTCTTAAGGGGTGGGAAGCAGACGTTATTTTTTTTGCAATATATAACTGAAGGACAAAACAAAAGTAGGAGCGAGGTGGAACAGTCACATTTTTTTGGAGAAAATTATACTTTCAGATATTTCTTTGTGCCAATTTAATAACTTCTTAGAAAACAAATGAGCTTACTTAAAGAATTTTTCTCTGATAGTACTTAGAAGGAAACTAGTCTTTGAAATATAGCTAGACTTTGAGTTTCCAAGTAAGATTTTTGTGCAGTGTTGGGAACCAAGGAGCTCAATGTCATAATTTTTAGATTTCCCTTCCCTGTTTATTCCTTTCTCTGTGTTAATTATCAATTAATTTTCTGAGACTTGCTGCCATTCTTCCAGATTGTCATTCCTTCATATTCGTAGTTAAAATGCTTGTTATCTGGAAAAAATAATTTAAATGAATTTATTCTTACGTCTTCAAATGTAAACAGTGAAAACTGGCATTTTTTATCCCTATATACATTTTTATGTTTTATCTATATCATAATTTTGTTTTTCAGCCCGTATTGAAGGTTGATTAAATGCTGGTTCAACAGTCTGACCTGATCCTTGAGCTTTCTTGCATCTGGCATGAAAATAAAATGACATCCAAGATGATGCTTGCTACCAATTAGTGTCTCTTTTTTTCTTTAATTTTGACCTTGCTTTCAAATAGAAGACTGAAGTTTAATGCTGTATTCCATAATTACTAGATGACTAATGCATTCCACTTTCCTTTAGCTGATATAATGCTGATAGATAGTGACTATGGAGTGTGGTATTGTTGCTGAAATGATGGTTCTTGCATTTTTCATGCTTACCACAACATCTAGAATATTTTCTCTTCAAACACTGAACAGCACTTGTGCCTCTTACTGCACCAAAGGGCCTGTTTGAGAATTTAACCCAAGTGAGGAAATAAGACTCCCAGGCAAACGCAACCTGCATTAGTCCTGCTGGTATCAGTGATTCGGGCAGTTTGATGCTGCCGTGTGTTTTCAGACTGTGTGAGTAACTCCTGGTGAGCTTAGGTCTGGATACTTGTCTAGGAACCAATGCACTAGTAATGAAATAAATGACATTTAGATATACAATAGTTATTTCCCATCTCCTAGCATTTTTCATGCTGTAGATCTTCTAAAAATATTTCCTGTAGAACCCAGACACAAATCACACAGATCTCAGGGCCAAAGCAGGGAAGGAGTCGGGGAGAGAAATAGTCTCCACCTCAGTAATGAACTGGGAGAACTGGTGGTAGAAATGTTTCTGTGCTCTTTGATTGGCTGCAGTGAGGGAAATAACTGTGTCCCAATGCTTTGAGCTACTCTCTCTGAGCCCAAAGGCAAGCCTCAGAGGACGTTGGTTTTTGTTACTGTTCATGGACCAAAGAAAAAATTATAGCCTCTAACAGATGAGTCATTTTTCCTTTTAATTATTTGTGGATGGAGGCTGGGAAGAGGAGAGCTTGTTTGGGTCTTGTGGAATGATGGCTGCTCTCCATCTGTATTTACACATCTGAGCTTTGGTCCTAGCCAAGGAGGAGCCCTGGGAATGCAAAGGTCGTGGGCTCTTCACAGATCCATCTTGGGAGAAGGGCTGGGCTGGTGCTTCACTGGATAGTAGTATTTCACATCAAGCAATGCCTTGACTTGCAGTTCATTTTCCAGTTAATTTTGTGCACAGTTGAAAGGTTGGAACTTGTTGCTTGAAGGATACCATGCTGATCAAGTTCAAAGGAAATAGTTTAGACTGTTGGCTTGTCTTGAGTCTTCCAGATGTACTTGCAAGGAACTTACATAACCTCATCTTTAACTTCTGCTTCAGATGTTTATGTCTAGCATTTTTCAGTGAAGTAGTTGCAATTTAGTTCATAAATCCATAGAAAAGCTACTAGTTCTAGTTAAGTAAAGCTGTATGTGATTTAAAAATGTGCTAATGTCAGTATTTTTAGAGATTGGCAGCATTTCATATTATGCGATGTCTGTGATATGAACAAGATCTTTTTAAAAAATAAATTCAGCACTTGCAACTTGTGACTCTAGCAACATACACTGTTTTCTTGCCTTTCTTCTTGCACTCTTCTCCCCTTGCAGACATTGAAGTAAAATGCTTGCCTTTTTTTCTTCTCCACAGATTACACTGATTATAGTTTAGTGCCTGATACATTCTTTTTCTTAATTTAGTAAGTAACAGTCCATTCAATGAAGCAATAGTGGATTTCACAGAAAGGAGGATAAACTGAAGTAAGTATAGGTACTTTTGCATGTACAATCTGAGATTTTTGGTGATAGCAAGCCATGTTATCCTTTAGCAGATCACACCTTTTGTTTTAAATTACTTTTATTTGCCAGTCTTGCCACATCCTCTGCATCTCCTTTAAGGGAAGTTATGACACTATCAAGATGGACTGATCCAATTAATACACTCCTGCCACTGAATCAGGATTTCCCTTCTGTTTCGCATTATGAGGGTCATGTTGATATAAGATGATGCCACTACCCGACTGCTTCCTGCTCACAAACACCTCAGCGAAAGCAGTGGATAGGATTGTAATTTTTTTGGTTGTTTACTTATGGGAAAAATATCAACTACATTAACCTGCTTTACTGTGAAAAGCTCACCTCGGGAAATCCTGGGAGTGGTGAGTGGCACCTCAACCTAACACGTTAATAAGACTATGTCCTTGCTGCTTTTTATCTGATTGTTGTGACAGAATTCACCTTTGGTGAGAAGATTTAGCTTTATTTTTTACCTGAAGATAAACACTTTTCAAACATCTGTAAATTTACTATGCCTGCTAGGCTTGCAAATTTATTTGCTGCTTATCCTATTTAGCATAACTTCTTTGCCTTTGTTGATAGCATCTTGAATTTACTAGAAATTCAAAATCTTAGCTGCTGTAAACACAGTTCTGCATATGATTTTTTTCTTTATCAGCCGTGCCTTAGATGTTGCGTATTAATATTGTCTGCTCTTCGTAGTTAGGTCTATTGAAGGATGTTTGTGTGAAGTTTGGTGTTAAGTTGAAGTTAAGGATGTGTGAGGTTTGGTCTCTTTTCAGTTTTAAGTCTTCCTCAAATGTCAGTGTGATAACAGGAGCTGAAAACAGAAGAAAGTGTCTCTTCACTGGGTCTTCATGAAGTCCATGAATCCCTGACCAGGATTTGGAGAGCTTTTAGGTTTCTATCGTGGTTGGACTCTAGCAAATGGATTTCTGTGTAGCTCGAATGCATAAAGAGCTGCTGCACCATGAAATTACTTCCGAAAATTTGAAAAGAAGAGAGCACATCAGCAAAACTATTCCCTTCTCTCTTACATTAATTTGTTAAGTCTTTGTATCTGTTGCCAGAAGCATTAGCATTTAGATTAGTGATAATTTGCTGATGGAAAATTATTCAGAATATCAAGTTTTAGGGCTGCCATCAAAGCATTGCAAAGGGTGTCTGAGTGACACCCAAGTGACTTGAGTCCGGTGTATCTGCAAAATGCAGTGACTCCCAGGGTGTGAGTATCGATACGTGTCTGCATAGGCACGTAGAAATACACTCTAAATGAGATGCTTATAAATTAGAAGGATCTGGGAATTGTTGCAAGTAGCTGCCTAATGATTAGCAGCGGTTGGAAAAATGCTGGCATGTTCAAAATTATTAAACAGTAAATGGAGAAAGGTGACTGCGCCATTGTACAATTTCCGTTCGCTGAAATCCAAAATGGATTTTTGAAAGTCATAAAGAAACAATATAATCTTCCCTTGTACAGAATATTTCCTTCTTTAAGTAGAACACGACTCCTCAGCCTGAATTACAGAACCAAAATGTGAAAATAACGTGCCAATACATTAATTAATGAGATGAAACACGTGAATAAAGAATGATTAGTCACTGTGGGTTATAATGTAGGAACAGATGAACACACGACAAAGCATTTCTGCTTTGAAATCATCTGGATTTTCAGAGGGCTGGGAGACTGACAAAACTTCTGATGATAAAATACTCCCTTAAAAAGCCACTTCTAAGTTTTACCTATTTAGTAATTGATGCCAAAAAAAATAATACTTCTTAGGAGAAAGACAGATTTTATTTTACTACATCATCACTATATAAATACTAATGTAATAGCCATGTTATAGTATCTACTGTCTACTCAAAAAAAAAAAAAAAAGGCAAAGTAAGTAAAAGTTCTTTCAGACTAAAACCTTACTTTTGTTTTTCATTTGAGTGTTAAATTTTTGGTATTAGTCAGTAATGTTTTGTGATTTCATGTCCAAGAGTAAGTTTTCTAGCTTCCAACTGTTTTGTTTTCTTTCTTGTACTCGGTGTGCTGTGATAAACCTGAGGTGAAACAATCTTCAATATTGATTTTTTTTTTTTTCCCTTGCTGTAATAATTGTCTTGATCCTTAAATCCAAAGAAATAACAGGAAATGATCGTGTAAAGACAATATAGGTACAAATGCTAGCTAATACACTTATAATCAAGACATCAAAAGAAAAAATATCTCTTGATTCTTGTCTGCTCCTTCTAAGGAGTGACAGATAAATATTGACAGTCAGGTCAATGCTACTTGAATTTTTCTGCTCAGATAAATGCTTATCAGTAAGAAGCAACAGGAGCGGGGACTCCTGTGGTTAATTGTGCTCTTACAAATTTAATTTTTTCTTAAAAAAAAGTACTCAGATACTAAAGAAAGGATCTGTGTTTCCAGTTCTTTTTTTTTCCTTCTGAGGCAAATAGGTGCTGAAGATGCTCTACGTTAAAGACCATAACTTCTGGCTGTTAATTGAAAACACAAAAGTACTGGGTTTTTCTTTGCAAAGGTTATTTTTTTCTCCCATGAAGCTGGCCAAAAAGAAGGGGGGAAGGCATTTTTCTTGTAATCAAGGTTAGTATATGGACAGTGTTCAGGTGGCATCAGTAAACCTTGCTACTGCAACTAGTATTAGCTCCTATTCAATCTTTTCAGATGGAAAAGAGAAAGGCAGGTGAAAATACTATCGATACTGAAATACTAAATGTATCAAATCATCCGATTTTCTACTGGGTCATAAAACACAAGTTACATTGCTGGCATCGAATGTCATGTCCTCTCAGCAGCTTTGCTGAGATACCATCACCTGTGAAAAATACACCCATCTTCTGCCAGAGCTGCTGGACACACCTCTGATATTCCCTCTCCCCCCATCCCAGCACTGGAACAAGAGATTGAGACAGGGGCTAATTGGTTCTCAGCTGTCATGTTGTTATCTCTAAAAGTAAATAATAGAATTTGCTTGTTGGGCAGTGTGTGAATTCACATGCATCCACATGGGCAGTTATTTCTCATTTAAAAGGAGAGGGTTGCATGAGACTATCGTGTGCTTGAGTGTGTCGTAGGAGAGAGGCGTGTCTGTATGCACAGAGAAACGGTCTCAGAAGTGTTAATGGTAAAATATTAATTCTTCTAGACTAATACCCATTATTAAAGTTGAAAAAAAAATATAAAATACCTTTTTTGAGATATAACAGCTGGCTTTGTTTCACTGTACCTGACTTTTTAGCAAATCTGGTGCAAGTTGAAGTCTCGTATCCTGCCTAGAGGCTCGCACCCTGACTCACTGAGTGGATTTATGCAGTCCTAGTGTACACTCTTGCTTTATTTCTGAGCAAACTGGGATAGATGATAGGAGAATAACTATGATGAAGGAACAAGGACTGCATTTTGGACGACGTTATTGTCCAAATCTATTCTCTTGAGCAATCAACAGCTCCAATACTTGTATCTTTTAAATAATAGTTCTCGTGCTAAGCCAGTAAATATGTGCTCAGGAGGCTGATATTTCAGGTGTAAATTTCCTGTCCATCTCAATATTCTGTTTGCTTTAACTGACTTGCAGACATCCCTTGAAGAACAAATGATTGAAGTTAACCGCATTCCAGGGTAAAATATGAGCTAAAAATCCAAATGTCATCAGTAAAAGGATATCTGTCTACTGAGCTTTGACACGTCTGTTCTCATTCAAAAACACCACCTCAACAAGAGTCTATGTTAAGCTGCTGGCTCTTGCTTCTACAATTTTTCAAGTCATAGATTCCCAGATGCATTCCTTTGCAAGATTTTCCAGTTCAATAACTTTCAAATTATTTAGTCCCATGCAAAACATGAATTTTTCAAGTATGTGTAAATTGCAAGTGCTCTTACAGTGAAAAATACTCCGTTCAGCAGATTGTCAGGAATTGAACATGAGCAATTACCAGAACAACTACATTCCTGTTGAGAGCCTGCTTTAAACATCCATATTTCTGATTTTCATCTCCATTCATCTCCACCCTAGCTTTGGTTATATCATAACCTGATCTTCTTGTTTGTTTTTGCTTCTAGGCGTGGAATTGGGTTTAAGATACTTCAGAAAACATAGGAGAGTTTAGGACAACAAAAGATGCACTGGAAAAGTGTAGGGGAGGGTATTTAACTTAAATGCAAATTGGGTTTGTACAATAGTGGTGTTTGTTGAGCTTCTAACTAAAAATTTAATAGGAATGTCTTGCAAAAACATCTTTTGACGACACAGCGCTTTAAAGCTGAAATCTCATCACACAAGTCTTGACAAAGAAGAAAGTGTATGAAATACGCCTTCTTGTAGCATTCAGGGCAGAGGAAAAGTTTCCTGTGAAAATTCAGCCTGTTGCAGTTTCAGAGGCCAAGGTGACTGAGGATGCAGTCTTTGAGAAGAGATGACTTTCCTCTACTCTCATGATTTAAATCAATTAATGGAAGGGATATAAAATGAAGTGGCACAAGGCTATGTCTCAGAAACTTCTTTCCCTCACTGTCTTTCAAAAAACTTCGAAAAGATTTTTCCTTTTAGGTGACACTCCCTTTAGGTTTTTATTTCACTTGAGGGACTGCCTTACTTTCTCAGTTACGCAGAACATGGAGTTCGATTTTTAGAATACCCTGGAAGACTTCTGTGTAGTCAAAATTAAAATTAAAAAGTTGCTTATTGAGCTGGACTTTTCAGATGTTCCTCACATTAACAACTCCTTTATTGCAAAAGATGCATTTATTTGTGCTTTTCTGATAAAATAATAGAGATCGTTGTCCGTAATATTATTTGCTTTGAATAATTTATCTAATTATTATTACAAAGGGAAGTACAGTACGTCTGGCTTAATTCTTTTTAAAGGAATGCTTGCATTGTCCACTATGATACAGAGTAGCTGTGCTATAAGGCTTGAAAAAAAAAAAAAAGACGTATAAAGTTGTGTAGATGGATTTAAACTTCTGACTTTTTTCAAATCGGGGACAAACCCATTTTCTGGATTTTGAATCCAACTTTTTAACTGCTCCCTATTCCATGTAATTAAGAAAAAACACTAAACCTAAACAACTACCTCAAAAGTCAACTCTCTCTTGAGTTACAAACCCTGGACCTATCTATAGTGCTTCATGACAGCATGAGAGATACTATCAGAGGTGAAAATGTTTCACCTGGAATTGGTGCGTATCAGTTACGAATGGTTCACATGGTACTGGTTGTGTTAGCAGCAGGGAACGGTAAGGTCACAAATGACAGAGTATTAACACAAAAAAGAAGGGGGATTATACCCATTATAAAGTGGATGCAGACAAACCAGCATAACAAAGTTACTATCACACTTTTTATTCAAAAGCATGAGGAAATAATGGTAAAAGTTATCATTCCAAGCAAAAGGAAAGGGAAACCAACTTACTGATGTTGGATATACTCTTAAAATAATCCCCTTTCGGCTGATGGCTGAGCATCATCTTCTTAAACATGATAACGCGGGCACACTAAGGAATTATCAGTGATTTTGTTGTTGCCAGAGCTACCAATAAAACATAAATAAGACGTCATCAGCACTATAAAAGAAAGAAAAAATAAAGCAGGCTCTTTGTGTACTTTTTAGTCTGATTCGTGATCTAATATAATCTTTGTAAATTTACCACCCACCACCTCCCTAAAGTAAACTGTCACAACTCCTCTGAGGTCAAGAGAACTTACAATAGAACTCTAATATTTTACAGTAATACAAATCTAGCTCAAAGATGAATAATGTTAGGTATATACAAAGTACTACTTTAAATCCTTAAGATTAATATTATACAGAGTTTGAGAAACAAAGTAAACCTAATTATTTTCTGTAATTTTTTTTTTCATTTCTATTTTTATTACACTGAAATGGTGGTATCAGAGTTCAGTAATACATGCAGAGTTACCACAATAAAAAGGGGTTTTTTAAACACTCTGAGTCCTTTTCCATAGTTCAGTCTCTGGCATATAAAATAATAATATGCTATATTTGAGTGGGAGGAAGCTGTTTGGTTTAAATTATGATTTAAAACTCAATAATGTAAGTCAGTAATCTGAGTTTTAAGAGGTCAGTGATAAGTAATCAGGCTTAAAACTCAGTAACCCTAGTTGTAAGTAATGCCTTCAGACTTCATCCAGCTATATGTTTGTCATGGGACCTACAATGCAACCACAGACTTGCCACCAGGATCCTGTACTCACTGAAGTCAGTAGCAACCTCATTGTTTCCATGAAAGATGTAAACTATTGGGTTTGACTCACAGGCTCTCTATATCTCTTCAGTGATTAGCTAAAAGTGAGACCAGTCTTCCAAACAAATGATGGTCAAGAGCTATATTGTTCATGATTTTATTTGAAACTCTTGCCAGAATTTGACTGGATTTAAGGCTTGGGAGATGTTCATTGGTGAACTGGTGAGTTTACCAGTTCATCAGTGAAACTCTGCGAGGTTCATTGCAAGGCTGGTCAAGTTCTCTGTAGAAAAGTGTTGCAGGTTGCTTTCTGTCTGCTGTGAAAACTCAAACCCAGGTAAGTAGAGCGTGAGTGGTAACATCTAGTCTGAGAAGAAAGTTGACCATTTAATATCATTTGTGGCTGTTGTGCTGCTTCGCCTTGAGTACCCTGACCTACCATCAAAATACCAGACCAGACACCTCATCTGTGGGCTAGCAAGACAGAAGTGACACAGAAAGCCAAGTATTTTATTGCCTTTAGGTAATTTTGTACTTAAAAATATTTTTGAGGATGAATAATTCTGAAATACTTAACACAGCTTTTTCAATAAGGTGGAATGTCAAGGGGGAGTCTTACTTAAACTTAACACAAAGAAGAAATTCCTGGCACGTCACATTCTTGTCAAACAAGACAAAAACCAGTATTTGATTAATGTCGCTTAAATTGTATTGAAGGCTTACTTTGCCAAAGTTATTTATATAGCTAGATACCTTTGGCTTTGAATTTAAAAATTAATTCACTGACATCATCACTGCATAGTCCTTTGATGGATATACTCTAGGGTCTTCCAGCTGCACAAGCATTAAGTATTCTACCGTACCATATGTCACAAGGAGTCAGTCTTTCTGAAGAAATGTATGCCAGGAATTTCTAAGACTAATTAAAAGTGAATTTTCAGGTTGATTCTTCCTTTCAGCCTCCAGTGTGTATCTACCAGCAAAATCTACAGTCAGTATACTTTTTTTTTTCAAATGTACTGGAGCTAAAAGATTTTGAAATGCGAACAACATACTGAGGAACATCAAACAAGCAGAAAATGCTAAACAAAAAGCCAGATGTTGGAAATCAGAAGCTCAGTATGCTTCATAGTTCAGTATTATGTTTACATAATATCTGAAACAACTTTCAGCACAGATTTCCCCTCTAACTTCCCCCCCTTTTTTCAACATAGTGTGGTCAGAATGTTTTTTAGACTCTGGCCACTGTAGTTAAGAGCAAAGGAGGATATTTTACCCAGCAAAATTAATTCAGATAAAAATTGCTACTCGTAATTAAAACTAAACCTTTCTCCAAAAGTGTACTGTTCTAGTTTGTTAAATGTGAAAATGAATGAAAAAATAATGTTCAGATTTTTATAGTGCAGTGTATGCACAACAAAAACCTATGACCAGACAGATTCCTCAGGCTGAAAAAGCAACTGGGAGTGTAAGAATAGTTTGCAGACTCTTCAGATGTTCACTGTCCCTGCAGTCAAAGCAAAAGATAAAAGGACAGACGCAGACCTGCAATATAAGTTGTAATTTGTAGCTCAAATATTTTATTTCTTTATAGAGAGGAATTTCTGAGTGTGATTGGTGAGGGTTGCCCTTTTTCTTTTATCTTTTTATAGACAGCACAACTTACCAAGAGGAGGTGAGAAACCTGCCTTTGAATGAACATTAGAATTCTCCCTGCTTTAACAGGTACAGCTAGTTGTCTCTGCTGCTGTCAGCCAAGAAACTGTGCTTCAAAAAGTCTGAAGTTTCTGGTTTTCCTAAGAAACCTGTAGTAAAAAAATGGCAGAGCATCTTCCCGTGAGTATGAAGCCACCTAATTTGAAGTTTCCATCTGCCAGGGTTTGTGCTACTTACTAGACTAAAGAACACGGTGTTTGGTTTTACTCTTTTGTGACATGGGACAAGAGTTTATTCAATCATTGCACCAGGAAGTGTAGCGTACTGGGAAGGTAACCTTGCAAGAGATATTAAAGACTTTCCTACGCTTGTGCAAAAATATAGTGCTTGAGTCTATGGATTGTAGATTTTCAGAGAAAACAGTATAAATTCTCTATGTTGGCCTATTCATTAACAAATTACTCATTCATTTCTGTAAGATAACGCATATTTTGCTCCTCTCTTTTAAAATCATTTTTCCAGATATTTGTTTTCTGCAGTATCAATTCTAATTTTTTAGCCTCTGGAGTTCAGAGCTAACATAAAACTCTCAGTATCTCCACCCTTTCTTACCTGGAAGGTGAAGGCAATATGCCAACAGCATGCTGGTTGCCCACTCAAGCAAGAGGAGCTTAAGTGAACCGTATGTCATTGGTTGGATTTACTGGCACTATGGAGATACAGATCTTCAACCAACAAAACAATCTGAATTTAAATTGCAGTCAGCAGAAAACAAAGCAGTGGTCACATCTTTTAGCAGTGTACCATCTCTCTTCTACTTTTTGCAGTTAGTGTTGCTAACTGTGCAAGAGTTCGATAAACAATTTCTGATATGAAAAGCAATAGGAATGTGGAGAAAAGACTTCTGAATGAAATCTTCGTATGTCCTTGGCAAAAATCGCAGAAACTAGTGATTTCCATTGCATACTGAGACTTTGGGATCATTTCACGTCCTTTTTCCTTCTTTTGTCTTCTTGCTTTTTTACAATGAAAAAGCAAATGCTGGCACAGGTACTTTTCCTAGTCGCTGCAACTTACATTAGTTTAACACTTCTCCTTTATTGAGAAGTTAATACAGCAGCCTTGGACTGCTGAGGGGTGCAAAACGTTGTGGGCCCAGTTCAATTGAATTATAGCAGCAGAAGTCCTGAAAATTGACAAGCTGGAGCAGCAAAACTACATTTATCTCAGTAGAGCTCAGGTAACCCGTTTACCGCAGTGGTACCGTGTGGTGGCTGTAATACACCATTTATAGCAAGAGCCTTTTGCTACTGCAATATCTGAATCTGCTGGTGTGCTAAAGCACTACTAAAATTGAAAACACTTAAGAATCCAAATACATTCTATTTCTCAACCTTAAAAAATGCTCTTCGGTCACAACAATATGCTTGATCCCGAGCAACTTAACCAAGAGGCGTGTTTCCCCATTTCTTTTTTTTTCTATTTGTTATCCACAGCTTAGTTGACAGAATTTTGATGGCAATTTCCTACTAAAGTTATTACTATTATTGTTATTATTTAAATTCATGGCCATATTTTAAAGGCAAATTTATTTCTCTACAGAAGATTTCTGTCAAAGATATTTTATCCACTGAAAGATTAGCTGCTTTTTCTTCATGCTATGAAACAACATTATGGGCTTTGAAAAATTATCGCTCTACTAAAGATAATGTTGCAGACTGTTAAGTCACAATCTTATTACTCAAAGCAAGTTAATTAATCTTCAAATGCATATTTAATCTCACATCCTATGCCTTTTAGCACAGCTCAAGCGTTAAGTACATCATCATGGAATCATAGAATACCAGGTCAAAAGGGACTTCAAGGATCGTCTGGTCCAACCTTTCATGGGAAAAGCACGGTCTAGAAAAGACGACCCAGCACTCTGTCCAGCTGAATCTTAAAAGTGCCCAACGTTGGGGAACCCACAACTTTTCAGTAAAAGGTGAAATGAGCAGCACGGAAGATTTGAGAAGTGTGAATTTTAATTAAAAGTATGTTAAAAGTATGTCATTTGGGATCTGCAAGGCTGAACCTCCAGAAGCCTGGCTTCAGTACAGATCAGCAGTGCTGAACATTGGCATTACTTGACCACTGCTCTGTATCTGACGTGAATGAGTTACTGGTTGCAGTTCACATTGAGCTGCAAGTCTCTACATAGTAATTGCCACCCCGTGCCACAAATCTGCAATTTCCTTTGGCAATCCAGTCCATAGGCCAAACATCAAACTGACAGCGGAGGAGCAAGATGCACGGGCAGGACAACGTGTGCTGCCTCTCCCTGTGATGCATTTTCTCTTTCAGAGCTAATAACTTAGAATTTGGGGGAAAATACACAGAAATGTTTCTCGAGAACTTTGACAATCCTTAAGTTAGATATCTCTATTCAATTTGTTCTAGCAAAGTGCATTCAATGTCCATTACCAATATATCCATTTACTGAAGTCATTTGCTTTAAACAGGGACATTTCTATTAATGTTTGCTCTTTTGTTGCCTCTTTTGATCTTTCTAGTATATAAAGAGATGTTATCAGTTTGTTAGTTTTAAATGAACCAATTTCTCAACTCTGGGTTTGGCTGGAGCAACTATTAAAAAGCATGTGTCTGTTTTTAAAAGTCAGTTACATAGTACTTTCTTTCCCTTTACCATCTTTTTTTTTTAAGTGTAGCAATTTGCTCTGACACTTTTATCTAAATAACAGGAATTTTTTATTTTCAGCTTGATGACCTCCTTTGTAAAAAGTCAGCTTTCAACCACTCCATATTTTAGTGAAATAACCTCATAACATTTTCCATAGCAACGTGCTATGATGAAGTTACTTTTGAATTATGATCACTGCAAGAGGCTATGGATGCCAAAGTAAATAAATAGCTAAGCACATTTCCTTTGTACAAATACAGCGTATTTCAAAATGCACCATGCAAGTTTTCCTTTCACAAGCATCGTGCTACAAATGTATGGCATTGGTGGTGGAAGATATCATTCTGAGAGCCATGAAATTATTTAAATTGACCAGTTCTTTCTTAACACAACTTTTCCTTTAACGTATGAGACAAATGAACTTTCCCCGTTGCCAATTGGAAAAGAGTTAATTAGGTCTCATCCACCTGTAGAGCCAATTAGCCTGTTAGTTATAAATAGGGCACCTGAGAAGCACAAGGTTTCTTCCCCCCGACCTCAAGACTTTACTTATAGACTAATGCTGTGCTTAAGAAGATTGTTATTTGCAAATACCCATTAAAACAAGTTGTTTAATTTCTCTTGAAGATTTCCCAAGACATCTGTTAATTGGTAGGTATTACTTAGAAGCTAATATTAATGATTCTGGTTATATTATACTATTCATTTTGCTTAGTCGGAAGACTCTGTGTTTCAGTTGTAATATGTCTAAAATTTTGCTAGGAACCTCTTGTATTTTACATACATAGAACTTGAAAACTGTTTGATGAACACTTACGATAAAACAAAAAAGTACTGAATCCCATTATTGACTTTTTACTGTTGTTTCAAGAGGAAGTTGGATCTTTCAAGGTACAAACTGAGAATGCTTTTAGTGTGAAAACTGCTTAGCTGGAAAAGAAACTGCTGTTCCATAGGTATGATGGTTCCTGAAAAACAAAGAGAAAGGTGAAATCAGACAAAAGAAAAAAAAATCCTTATCTTTTAGTAAAAGATACTTCAGCTAGTAATTATTAATTATAAATCTAAATC
The DNA here is from genome assembly GCA_013396935.1 of Baryphthengus martii. NCBI lineage: Eukaryota > Metazoa > Chordata > Aves > Coraciiformes > Momotidae > Baryphthengus > Baryphthengus martii. The sequence continues at coordinate 350,414 of VWZK01004493.1, forward strand.
TTGAAGCTTGTGATTCAGCTGAATTTAAAGAACCTATTCTAAGAAAGATATAGTGGAGAAAAACATGACTCAGAACAGTCTTTGAGAAGGATGAATTAAGCAGAAATTGTAAAAAATTATTTTAATTTTGGTTTGTGCTGTTTATATGAAGGAATACACTTGTCATGCAACGTAATGGTTTTTTGAAGAACGTTCTTCCACAATTTTAAAGAAGCAGGGAAGGCTAATTCTATAAGACAGTTAATGGACATAACCAATGTGTTTGTTGTCACAATATTTTTTTTGAATGTAGAGCCTTCATTTCATTACTTTCTGTCTAATCATGTATTTTTAGGTGTAAGTACTAGAAAATCTGGGTTTCAAAAACAGCTTTTTGTGGATACTGAATTCAGATTATCAAATAATCTGAGCAGTTGCACAGGTTTATCTGCATAAATATTGGACATTACTTGGAAACTTTTGGAAGTGGGTCATTTAACTGCTTATGGAAAGGTATCTTCCCTCTTGTTATAAAATATCTATTGGTGTCCCCAGAGGAACAAGATGAACTTAAAAAGATGATGTTATCATTTAATTAGATAGCAATTTGAATGACCACATAGTGCAGTCATTTGGTAACATTCCCTCTTGGGAAGAATTTATACTGGTTGGTAAATACTGTTTTGTACATTTGCTTGAAATTCTCTTCTGTGAAAGTGTTCAGCTTTTCAAAGGTGAATTGAGGATGAGTTACAAAGCACCCAGATCTTTCTTCACTCCTATCAGACTGCTATACACCAGACACAATTTATAATTTTGGTATCTGAATCTTTTTTTTTTGGCACAAGAAGCAAATCTCTAGAATCTTGAGGGAACTCAGGCAGGATCAGTGTGGAAAGAATAGCTGAGAGTTGACTCTGAGAAGGTGATCTCTACAGTTGCTAGGAAGTTTTACTGCAGCAATAAAACAATCTGTAAGAGGGATTCATTAAATACGCAAAGCACAGAGGTGTTCGACATCTGGCAGAATTAGACCTTGGTTTTATGATCTGCTCTTTTAATTTTCACGGAGTAAATGAGCATTTTTGTTTGCAAATCAAAAACTAGATGCATCTAGAGCAGGTAATTGTGGCTTCGAAAGCCAACATGATCCACTTTGGTAACTCATAGGGGTCACATAAGAATGTTGGGGTTTTTTCTGAGAATTGGTTGTTAAATTTTTCTTGTGCATTTTAATTGTGTATTTATTAACCTGACAGTAAGTTCCCGCAGAACTCAGCTGGAAAATGTTTTAGCACTGTGTGGCTGTGTTCAGGAAATGCTTGATAGTACTGAAGTTAGGCTCAACTGGAGAAAACAGCTAGTTGTTACTAAGCTTTGTTTGATTCAGGACAGAAGGATGGTTTTGGTCTAGACAAGACACTTGTAAGAGGAGAAGTCACCACTGTACAGAGTTTAGACAGTTTTTATGCATAGCTTTACTTGTTGTAGCGCAATATAAGATAACCTAAAGAACAGCTAATTGCTGTATTCAATCTGAGAGACCACTTAGTTTCAGCTATACAATCTTGCCAAAACAAAAGGTGACAAGTAAGATGTTAGAAGTTCTGCATAAAAATAGTACTGAGTAAAGATTTTGGAATAAATGTGAAAAATTCAAAGCTATGCTTGCATATTTATAAAATCATTTGGAGTTGGAGTGAAACATCCCTCAAGGTTTTTAAACAATTACAGTAGAAATACTGGTACCAACACAGCCAATGTGTAAACTTTGGCTGAGAGGGCAACCACAGGCTTCCTCTTCCATTGTGTAGTTTCAGCACACAGATCTGTTTTTCCACAGCAGTGTTAGTTAGCCAGATAATCAGTCAACTGTTTCCTTTTCAAAAGCATTTTCATTCTGTTCATCCTCCTATTATCAAATGAGTAAACAAGTTTATCTTGTTTATAGAGAATGGAGGTGCGTTCTGTTCTGCTGGTTACCAAGACAAATATGGTACAGAAGAATCCTTCAAAGCATCCCCGCTTTGGATGAAAGCCCAGAAATATGGGAACTGATCCTCAAGAAACACTGGTCAGATCTCAGCCCTCTGTGGTACTTAAAAGCCAAGTTACCACTCCAGCCAACAGCCATTATTCTAAGACCATGTTTTGAATGAATAAGAGGTAAAACCACCCCTGGTTCTATCCCTGCAAACTGGCTGGAATAGTGGCTTGGATTAAGCTGACACCATGTTATAAGGAGATGGCAGGTCAATTTCAGATATTAATTCCACAATTCATACATTCAAGGTAAGGTTTTTGCCCATATATTTATACATTTATATAAAATCTGACATAAAAAAGTTCTTTTTATCCTTTCTAAACTGTTGGTGACACTTCAGACAGAAGACTGTAGTAGTACTATCCAAATAAAAGCACCAAGCTGGTTGTTTTATATTATACTTTTTGCATTTCCAGGTCATAACAAATGCTGATATGAATCTAAGAGTTCTTAGACAAAAGCAATCTGATAACATCCTGCTATCTTGCAGAGCTATTTGTACACCTTCTCTTTCTGATGCCAGATGTTTTAATACAGACTCTCATTAAGATCAGCCTCGTTCCCTCCCCACCAAATTCTGACATAAAAGTTTAGTTCCATAGGCAACACAAACTCTGATTCTCCGTAGATAAGGGAAGTGGAAGAAGTAAACAACTTGTGTTAATATCTGCCTTTGTAAAGCTGTACGTAGAGTTATCATTATTTAAGAGTTTTATGTTGCTCAGGGCATATTAAATACGAGGACTAATTTTAAATCACTTAGCCTTTCTAATCAGCCTCAAGTGATTCAAGTTGTTTCTACTGGAACTATACACAGAAGAGGGTACTTGAACTTTTCAAGGATGTACTCCAGACCATAGGTTTTATACAAGTGTTTCTGAAATGACCACCTCACCCTCCTCTGTGCTAGGATTTCTGCAGGTGAAGGGTGTGTTGCCCTTGACATCACCCAACAGCACGATCCCCTTGTAGTGCAGTTGGTAAAAAGGTCTCTTTCTGCAAGGGGGGGAAAAAAAGCAAACCACAAAACCCCAAAAAATCAGAAAGAAGAATCACTCAGATCTTTTTTGCTCCCAGATTTTTATGCTCCAGCTTTGGGACAGAAATCAATCAGAAGTGTACTATTCTTAGTGTCCAATGAGTATTCTGAAGTACTTGTAGAAACTTGGAGGTCTGCTGGAGATCTTGGTGGTACGAATAGATCTTGCCTTTTGCTGTAGCCCTCATGCTTTCAGTAGTGGAAGAATTGGGTCATTCTGACAAATTTTGACTTAGTCAAACTACACCTTTTACTCAACATATTTCAGTATCCAATAAAAATGTGTAGTAACTAATGTAATGTGAAAAGCTGAGTCAGACTTTGCCCAGTACTCTTATTGACCCTAACCTTGATCATAATTGTAGTCTAATATATTCTAATTCAGGACTTGTGTGACTCCTTGATCTGTATGAAGTTATTCTTCACCTCTCTCAGAAAAAATTGACATGTTTCTTTCAAACTTTTCAAGGCTTTTTTTCAGGCTTCCATGTCCTCAATTACTATTTAAAAGAACGGGAAAAAATCCAAAAGGCTGTGCAATAAGAGAGAACTCTAGTTATATTTCTACTAGTGAGTTTAATGTTCCAGACAATCTGAATACTGCAACAGATAAGTTAGCAAGTAAGTTCTTTTTCACATCTGTTTTTGCTTACTCTTACCTATAAACTTTCAACTGCATTATGGAACATTTTTGAGAAGTACTTTGTTGTATAATTACACATCTGTTAGATGAGTTGCTAGGAAAACATTGCTAGTGTGAAAGATGCAGATCTAAAAATAGCATATAGAATGAGAAAATAAATCCTTAATCATCAGTTTAGTACAGCAGAGAAACACTTACTAGGCTAAAGATCCAAAGAAGGTTCATTCAGGTCGTACCCAAAGCATAGTTTCCTATTTTATCGTAACTGTTTGCTTAATGAAACCATTATTCAAGGAGAACAGAGTCTTTAATTGGTATCTAACTATTCATGTCTGAAGGAAATGTCTTGGTCCTAGGCCAAAACAGAGATCACTCTGCTGCACGTTGGCCGTTGCTGGCAAATGATTTGGGCTGTAGATACGCAAACGGATGCACTCTTTTGAATAATGACGATAAGGGTTTGTAAAAAAAATAACCTAGATGTTTGAGAATATTGCAAATATTCATCTCTTCAGAAATAAGGAAAGAAAAAAGTGAATAAAGCTATTAGAAAGATATTTTTTCTTTAGGTTATTTTTTATTTCTTCCCTCCCTTCTGAGCAGAAGCATATAATTGATTCTCTAGAGCTCTGAAAGTTTAGTCACTTGCAAGAAAATAAGGATGGGAAGACTCGCTAAATAAAAAGAGCTGAAAATGTCAGATGCCTGAGGATAAAGCAAAATAACAAAGCAAATACTTTTGTATTTTTCAAATTGCTGGTATTTTGTCCTTATAAAGACAAGTAAGGACATTAGTTTAAATAGTACATCACCTTTTGCATAAGGGGAGTTCTCACTGGATGCAAAGGGGTGGAAAAAAAAAAAATCAGAAGTGGTCTGTTACCAATATTCAGCTTTTTAGTACAACAAACAGTGAGCTCCTCTACTGTCAGAAAACATGCTCCTGTGCGTGCCCAGCAACAGGCAGCACCACTCGGACTCTGATTTTCAGAGTTGTCAAGGCACAAGATTAAGTTCTGCATGAGAGGACACGCAGCAGGTGAATGGTTGGGTATATCCAATGTTTATTATACCACCCTATTCCTAACTATCTCACTGGGCAAGGAAAAGCAATTGCATCATTACAGGTAGAAATCTGTTTTCCAAAAAATATAATTTCTCACCATGGCAGCCTTGTACGTGTATTTCCTGAGACATTGAAAGGAGTGATTTTTCAAAACTTGGTCTGAAATCTCTAGGGTGGATTTGCATCTGGATATTGCAAGTGTATCAGCAGGAGATAGTCGAGAGGTAATATTTCACCTGTGAGTTAAGGACAGGGGACAAATAAAGAATATTTCAAGGTTTATAATAAAATTCCTGAGACTTAGTCTCAAATTTCCCTTTTCAATAGATTCATGTAGTTACTTAAACTTTTCTTAGTGCTAGAGTCAGAAAATCAGTACATATTTCACAGATTTTGGGTACAGGGTCCAAGAATGAAACCATATTTCAAAACTCTGGATAACTATTTATATAGTTTATTTATATATATACTATATAGTTATATAGTTATATTTATAAGTATTTATCAAAAAAACCCTGATATGTTATAGAGCCTTCTGATTTGCAATCTGCACGTACTACTGGCATTGAAAATTCTGGAGATTGTTTTTATTTAAAAAAAAAAAAATCACTTTTTAACTACCTTTGCTGCTAATTTGTTTTGTCTTGCTTTGTCCTCGTGACTCCCATTCCCACAAAGGATAAAAACTTGGAGAAGCTGTTTTGCAGAAATGCAAATTTGAGCTCTGTGTTCTGCTGCTAGTTTTTATCGCTTTCTAATCTACAATGAAACGATTAGAAGCAACTGCCTTAGCGCTAAATGAAAGACCTTCTGAATCATGTTCTGATTTCACTCTCTCATCTGCTTTGTAAGGTATGTTTCTACTACATGTTGTAGTCTTCTTTCCTTCACTTGATTCCTACAGACCAGTTAGAATCACAGAATGGTAGGGGCTGGAAGGGACCTCTGGAGATCATCTAGTCCATCCGCCCCTGCCAAGGCAGGTTCACCTAGAGAGGGTTGCACAGGACAACTGGTGTCCCTGCAATCCAAGCCAATCCCAAAACGTGCAGGAAGAGAATGGGATTTTGGCTGAAGGCCACTACATGGTTGACAAAGCCATCTAAATGGAAAGAGATTTTTTTCAAATAGTGCACTTTGTGATGGAAAACAGATTTATTGCTTTAAATGACCTGACTCTTTTTTACGGTTGGGCCCAATTAGGTTAATTTTGTAGAAGAGTTGTACCTCCTAGAGCAGCATGTCCTGTTGATACAGTAAATGGTCTGTCCTACGTTTCAGATGTATCAGAGCAACATTTAATTAACATACATACACTCTGTATAACAACAAAGACGCCAATCCTGGCTCCCAAGGAAATTATCTACACTAACTAAAAGTTCTTTTCCCTCTACGCTGTGTAACTGTTCCTTTTATTAAACTTAGTAAAACCATTTTAAGCTTTGATGTTCTGCAGCTTTTTGGCTGATGTTTTCATCAGACGTTATTCATCCTTCTAAGGAATATCTTCTTTCAGAGCAGATAGCGACTTTACTTAGCAATTTATTCCTGTTCAGAATTAAGTGCATTTAAATTGTGTCAAATTGACAGACCTGGAGAAGGTAGTCTTCTAGGCCTTTCTATCCACAGGACAGAAAAGGCACAAACTGTAGTAGCATCAGTTTTTCTTTATTAACTTAAGATAGTACCTGTTTATCTGTTATATTCTTACATATATAGAGGAATATAGGGAGAGAGGGAGGAATATATATGGTTTATTTATTATATTCTTACACATACATAAGTCTTCGCACCCTCTTATTTGGAATTATTTGGAATCATGTCTGTTCAAACAAACCCTTACTACCAGTTTTACTAACATACTGCTGTGAATGTTTATCAGACACCTCAGGTTTCGTACAAGTAAACTAATAACACAGGATGATCCCGTTCATTTTCCTGCGGACAAGCACAATGGAGAGGATTCTAGGGAACTGATTTCAAACCCTTTGGTTAAAGAAATTTGACGTTGTTCTGGGAGGCAAGGGTTCTAAAATAAGAACGATATGAATAGAGTCTCTAGGATTATTTCAATGACAAGAGCCTGTTTAGGCATCATTGAAAACGCTATGCCCCTGAATTTTAAGACCGTCTTACAAAGAACATCCAAATAGTCTTAATTTTAAAACCAACAAAAGCTACTTCATCCTTTGAAGTTATGCATAACATTTCTAGATTTTATGGTTGCTTTGAGGATGGTATTACAAATCTCCACATACAAAGAAATTATTCATTTCTGCTGGCCAAAGAATGCAATAGCTTTGGCAGGAGGACACAAATGCGCTGCAGGAGTTTATGACTGGTGACAGAAATTGGATTCAACTTGCCGAATACCAACCTGCATGTGAAGTGAATGTAGTGTACTGGTCTTAGATATAATATTTTCTTTTCCTAAGCCAAAGCTGGCTACGTACTTGTTCATTGTCTTTTTTTTTTTTACAATTACATATAATAGTTAAAATGGGCCACTATGTACTGTACCCATATCTTTTTTTTTAGAGCATCAGATACTTTTCAGATATGATGTGTGGGATAGATTTCACAACAGACTTCACTTCTCTTTCAAGCTCTCCTTTCTCATCTCTGCCATTTCAGAGAGATGGTTCCACATTTTTTTCCATCGTGGTTAGAAACTTTCTCCTTATATCTATCCCAAACTTGCATATGACCACCATATACTCATTTATTCTTAATCTGGTACTGCTTTATAGCTCTTTCCCTGCTGTAGTGTTTAATCCAGCAGATATATCTAGAGGGATTACGTAAAATGCGAAATAGTATTTTCCTCAGGGTAAAAAAACCTCCTTAGAGATTATTTTTGTTTTGACCACTGATAAATCTACCCTTTAATATTGGTATGTGATAAATTTGATCATGTGCTAGACTTAGCCTGTTCAGCAGCTGTTTGTATTTGTCATCTATTTTGATTTATATTCTTATTACCAAAATGTCACAATTTATAGAAGTGCCTAATTTTCTTGTCAGAGCTACTGCTTGTAAACTGAAAGTTTTGACCCAAGAAGAGCATGTTTAATTTCACTGAATTCCAAAACTGCAGTCGTCTGATTAATTCAAAATACTTATTCTCAACTGCTCAAATTCCTTCAAATAAAAATGTAACTAATATTTTACTTAACTTATATTTTACTTAATCCAGCTTTTTTTGCGAAGGAAAAAAAAAAGCTCGAATGCTTTAAACTTTACCTCACTTTCTTCTCTAAGTGAAAGTTTAATTAGATTTCCCTCTTTCTGGAAATTGTATTCCTCCATAAGTGAAACCCACAAGGGAGAGTTATTAGTTCATGTTGTTCGCTAATTATCAGTCATCAAGGAGTAATATTTTCTCAAGCTACTTAATTCAAAGTTTCACACTCAGTATGCTAAATCTGATAATGAAATAAGTCCAGGGAATTTAATGTTATCTTTGCCAATTTTGTGTAGTCGGTGAATTAATAACAAAAGTAACCCCATCAGAATTCTCACTTTTTATGTCCTATCTTGAGAACTTTCCATTCTTTAACAGATTAAGAGGGCAGCGTATTTTCTTGTACTTTGTCAAACGTCTTCTCAAAGCAACACCACTACATTTTCAAGAATCTTAAACCAGGGAAGTGCTGTCATCTGTTTTGTTTCAAAACCATTTTATGGGGTTTTAGCACAGAGGACAGTTTCCTGGAGGAAAAAAAAAAAAGAATATACAGTTTTAACCTGCTTTACCCCGTAAATGTTAAGGTCAAGTTTGGTCTACGTTATAATTAATAGGAGTGGTGGTTTTTTTGCCTTTGACAGGTATTTGATTTTGTTGCCCCACACTTACTCTGTTATTCCTTCAGAGAAAAGAGCTATGGATATATATGTGACACTAATGTCCTGCTTCTGTGAACGGTGTTCAGGACTTCACCGCAGCTCTACATATTACACTTGTTTAAGACTGAAAATGTAGTTCTTGTATCCATTGCCCATCTTGTGTCATGAAATAAAACACATAATTTCCTTCCACTAGAAAATAGGTAGCTCTTTTATTGTGATTAATTGGTGGCAACATAGCTGCTACAGGATATTATATATTGTTAAATAATACAGTGCTGTTATGGTTATTAGTATAGTTTCTTCAAAACCAATATGCTGCATAGTTCTGTTTGTTTAGCTCCCTCTCGTTCCTGAAATGGAGGTAATACGATGCTATTTTTGTTTATTTCAGAAATTATGCAAGGACCAGAAAGAGTTCACTGAAAAAAAAACAAACAAACAAAAAAAACAACTCCAAAAGGGTTTGCTATTCCTAGCAAATCACACTCTGCCCAGCGTGTTTTGACGTGCCATTGGGTAAACAAGCAACTAAACCAGTATCTTAACAAGTGGTATGGCTCAAGAAGACAGCTGGATCCCTAGCTGTACAGGAGGGCAGTGTTCTTTACAGTAAAACTAATAAGAATAGCGGATAGCTAGAGAATGCAGTGATGGGTACGTTACAAAACCGGAGTCGGGGCTGCGTACATCATTGCTAAAAGAGTTATTTCTACAGCAAGGAGGGTCAGCTCTGCCAGGGCAGTGAAGCCATCCTGCTCACCAAGCACAGTGCCAAATGACTCAATGGGTTCTTATGAATTTGCTACCTGGCCTTAATAACCTCTTCCATATGTGCTGAATAATCTATGCACCTTAGCTATTTACCTGAGGTGTCTTTTCTATTTCAAATGTGACCTCCCCAGATTAATACTCAAAGACTGATAGCAGTTCCAGGTAAAGGAGCAGTTTTATGGGAGATCTATCTTGGGTTTCTGCGAAAGCATAATAGTATTTTTCACTTGTTGCTGCAGATCATCTAGTTACTGGCAAATTAAAAGTAATGGAAGAGATATTGTAGAACAGCTAGTCTTGGAGGAGTTTTTGTTCAAATCTGTCTCTTCAACTTCTCTTCCTTCTACAACTACACAACACTCTTGAATTTGATGTATTTACCTTCTTTTCCTTTCCCTTCTATTTGTTTTTCTTACCGATGCTTATCTAGGCATCTTTTTTCTCAGTAGAAAATAATCTAAATTTCTTTCCCCAGACTTGGGTTTCCACTTACACTCAACTGGAAATCATATAAAACAATTCTGTATCTTACAAGATGTGAAACAGAACTGTTTCTCTCCCTGAGAGAATACTAAGCTGCTGCATGCTGCCAGAACGTGCCCGCTACACTCATCTTGTCAGTATCTATGTTCTCTACGTACGATAAAGGTTGGAAAGAGTTTCTTTACATAGATCTCAGATAGAATTTGAAAGCCAAAATCTGAATACAGTTGTACTGGATTTATTTATTTTATTTTTGTCATGTTGGCCCACATTGTGAGGGAAGAGTTCCCAAGAAATTTCTAGAGAGACGGGGGAAAAAAAAAATATGCATCTGAAACATCATGTGTTGTGCAGAGAATCATCTGAAGAAAAATACACTCAAGCTTTCTTGTGCTCGTGCAGTTGCACAAGTTGCTCTGTTCTGTTCTTCAGAAGAGGCCAACCTGTCTCTGAGTGCAGTTGACATGCCATGTTGGTTCGCATAAGGGAAATAAAACCATCATTCTGCTTCATTCTTATTTTCTTTGGCACTGAAATCCATGCCTTTTGTCTTTTACATGTATATCCCAAGAACATGGAGTTTCCACCTCTTTTCAGTTCCAGTATGTCCTAAAACAAAGACTTTCTACACTTAAATCTTTTATGGTCCAAAAAAGATTTTTGAGCTCAGCCATTTTTCAACTGCAGTTATTGTCAACTAATGGACATCTAGTCACAGAATCACAGAATATCACGGACGCTCTACTTTTGTTGGCCCTCTTGAGTTTTGTCATGGATCTTGTAAGTGTTGAGTTAAAAGTGTGAGGTGTATAGGGAGAATATTTGAGAATAAAGAAACTGGACGTGAAACTAAAAAATTCAAGTTACATTTTTAAAATGAGTTTGCTTTTTTTATGTGTGATTTCTGAATACTTGGACTCAATATCAGAAGGAACAAAAGATGTTAAAACTGCAAAACTGAACTGATGGTGTTTGTGATATACCCTCAAGGAATTCAGCAGAGGGGGAGAGGCTCATCTCTCTTTGGTGATCAGTAACAGGACACAAGAAAAATGTTGTGAAGTTGTGTCAGAGGAAGTTCATATCGGGCATTAGGAAAAGATTCCTCACTGAGAGAGTGGTGGATCACTCTAACAGGCTTCCCAGGGAAGTGGTCTCAGCACCAGCCCTGTCAGAGTTCAAGTTGTGTCTGGATAACAATTAGTTGTATGGTTTAGTTTTAGGTAGTCCTGAGAGGAGCTGGGAGCTGGACTCAGTGGTCCTTATGGGTTCCTTCCAACATGAGATATTTTGATTCTATAGCTAGCAAATAGTTATAAGGCAGAATACTGCTAAGTTTAATGGAGCAGAACCCTAGCAAATTACTAAAAACAGCAGAGAAAGAAAATGCTCAGAGTTTTTTATTCTAAAATTACAATTATCTCCAGTTTTTTCTTACAACTACTGTTGCACAATTAGTTAAAAAAAAAAAAAAGATAAAATAATAACATGGCTTTAAAGTCCGTGCTGAACTCCCTCACCAGGGTTTGTTCTTTATGTAGACATGTATCCTAAGCATAATTTCCTTTTACTCCTGGATGTTGCTGCTTCAGAAAACCATGGGCTTGTAGCCCTGCTGCTGTGCATCCTAAGGATCACTGCTGAAAGTATCACGAGTACAGCACTTCCCACAGCTACTACCTTATGGGCACTCAGGGTTTGTAAATCAGTTGTATATGGACATACCAAGATCAAAGCAAATAAATGATTCATTTTTTTGAGGATAATTTAAGAATTTTATTTATTTTGGAAAGTTGTATGATTAGTTTTTGAGGAATTCCAAGAATAATTATTTCTTACAATGAAAAAAACCTTAAGTGCAAAACATCTGTATATGTTGCCTGCATCATTTTTCTTATCGGTTCTGATGATTTGAGACAGTCATCGGGAGTCTCCTCTCCCATCTCGGAGCCCACAGAGACTCCCTTCTCTTTCTACAGCTGCATCTCGGTTTCTTGCCTGGTTTTACAGACTTTTGTTGTGAAAATTATCCCTCATTCTTTCATTGTCTCCCTAAACACTTGAGACTAACACCTTTCCAAGGACTTCAAATCTTGAGAGCCTTAAAATAATAAGCCTTGACATCTGGATTTGACAGGTGTCCTCTTTGTCCTGTTTCCAGGAAAATACCATCTTTTTCTAAAGTTGGAGGAGACTGGGCAGGTTTCCAAAATCTCAGCCACTCTGTTGTTCGCATACATCCTTCTGACAAATGCCAGTCTCTGGGATCTTTCTCTTTCCTTGGTCTGAAAGAGATGTGACAAGAAATGGGTTGACTTGATATGCATTAATAAATAATGTCTTCAATAATCTAATGGTTTAATATCCTCAACCAGAAGCAATAAACTGCACACAGGTGTTCTTTTTAATTGACAGTTCCTGCATGTTAACTTTTCAGTCATTTTGTAAATAGTATTCTGTTATCATGAGAGAAAAAATAATTAATTTGCTTTTGTTCCATGTTTAACTTGATTTTACAGTGAATTATTTTAGAAGAGACAAGCAGCAGTTTAAGCCCCTGCAAAAGGAAATGAGAAAAGACATTAAAATCATGTCTACAGCCTTTCTGTGGGTAGATATAAATGTGCTAATCACTCTGGTTCCAAAACTATCAAAGCAAAGGCACATCAAGTAGCAGAGGTTCATAAGGCCTAGATAAAAATCCCTTTCAAATACTCTGTTAGTCTGTGTATATAAATTTACATTTTTAAATAGGTTTAGATATGCACAAGGAAAATGGATTCAGCTCTGGGTTATTATCATGGAATATTTTGGCACATTTATTAATGGAAAGTAATTTCAATATCTACTTATCTGAAATCAGTACCCAAATAAGCCAGCTTTAGCACAACACTCTTAACAGTGTTAGCAGCAGGGTTTAGTGGGTGTGGAGGGACTTAACTTGTTTTCTTTACGTCTTGGGGTATTTTTCCAGCATATAGGTAAATATTGGACTTGAAAAAAAAGGAAAATAAGGCATCCTTTATTTCCATATATTCATCCAGGAAAGCATGTTTGGGAAATATTTCTTGGGATTTTATGTAATATGGTCATGATTATTTCCAACTATTCAAGTTATACATGAAAGATATCTGAAAGAGATCCCTCTGCCACACTCACCCTAACTTTTCCAATTAGCTTTATTCCGGGGCTTCACAAAGGTGCTAGCTGGCCTGATTTGTTCAGAATTCCTTCCAAGACTTGACCTGCAATGCCCTGGTAATCCTACAAATGCATCTGGTTTGCAGTAATGTGAAGACTTCTTCCTTGCAGCAAAGTGCTGCTTAAAAAAATTAAGTCATATGCACTGAGATGCATGTTATAGAAAACCTGGGAGTAATAAATTCATCCATTTATCACAAGAGGCTTTGAAGAACTTTGATGTAATAATGAACTAGTAACTTGTATTTTTTTGCTGTTGCCAAGACTCTGTCATTTGTTCTGCTGTTTAATGTTCAACTCTGTTTCATTTTGTAGTCGGAGGCAAAATAGTATGTTGCGTCTTCCAGTCAGAATACTGTTTTTTCTGCTCTGAATAGAAAAGCTCCCAAACAGTTCACATCTACAGAATGATTAGCACATGCCTATTTCAACAGTGTCTGTAACAACACAGCTGGTTCAGGCAACAAGTCATGAGAGCAGCTTCCCTTTTGCTTTCAGAATTTGATGAAATGTCATGAGAAGACTCTCAGGGAATTTTTATTTTTTTTTAATTCATAGGTTCTCTAAAGCTACATATATGAGAACTGGGGGGAAAAAAAATGTATTTACCAAAATCCAAATTACTCTGCATTTAAATCTACTGCCTGAAGAACTTCATTTTATTGTTTTTGGATAGAGTGACCTCCATTTTAGCCGATTTCAACATATTTTCAACATATAGCTATAGATTATAGCATACATGAAACTGGTGACAGGTTTCTTTTGTGTTTCTGTGAACAAATTGGTCAAAGTAACTTGTTTATAAGTTCTGAAACACTGAAACTGTTGATCAAAAAGACCACAGAGCTCTGAAGCTGATGGGAGTGGCTCTCTGCTGTGACTTTTTCCCTCCAAAGCCTTGATACAAAATAAGTTAGTACTGGTATTTTAAGAAAAAAATAAAATCAAAAATCTAGTTACGTGACACTTTTTTTCTGTCAGAAAAGCCTTTCATAAAAGCAACATAAAACTTGGGAGTTTTATACAACAGGGTAAACGGCAGGTACTATTTTGTTCAGTGTTAAATTTGGAGTTGATTTTTCTTTTAAAATTCTAAGCTAAAGTTGCTTAGGAACTTCCAGATAGCCCTGATTTTATTTATTGTCTTAATCTTAAAATCATGTTACGTTTTAACATACAGCTTTTATCCACCTATAAATCCACTAGTCACCTCTCATAACTCTGGGGATACAACGTTATTTTGGTTTTTGTACCAGATGTAACACTGTGTAACAAAATGCGTTGTCTCTAAAATAAAATTACCTAAAAATCATTACTCCCTCAAATGGACATTTTCATTTTGACTGACTAATTCCTGGCCAAGTGAATGACCATGAGTAAAACATTAGTGTTCTCTGCGTGCCTTTTGTAATTGGCATTTGTAGGACAGGGGTTACTGTCCCTTAGCAAGGTGTTCAACACCCCCTTGCTGGACATCATAGCAAACTCCCAAATCACAGCAGTGAAAAGAGGGCATGGCATTATTGTTCTGAAGGCAGGGCCAGTGGGATATTTTTGGCAGAAAATGTAGAGTAGAGCTTGTAAGAAGGAAGTAGAGCTTAAAAGAAAGTGGCGAGTTATTCAAAGCATGAAGTGTAATAAGCAAAAGGCAATGAGAGCTAGATATGACATACAGAAGGTGCAGACAATCATTTAGGGAATTCCAGATTTAGACAAAATAGATGAAACTGCAATGAGGGAGAATTTTAGCGAAAGATTCCGAAGACAGGATTGATCCAACACCAACAAAGATATTTTAACATTGGGGTTATTTTGAAAGAAAAACTGGTAGGGAAGAAGAGAGTAACAGAATGGGTTTTTGGTGCAAGTCATAAGCACAGCAAATGGTTGGAGAGTAATAGAAGTTGTTTTTTCGCTTCACAGGAAGGATGTGGTGATTTACCTTAGTAAGAAGAGGTGGAGCAATGAAGACAGAAACATTGCTGGAGAAGACAACAGCAGAGAGTAATTAAGCATGAGAAGTAACATGTTCTGTGGAGTTGGAAACGTACCTCAAACATTCATTTGAAGAGGTAAGTAGTGCTAGGAGGAAACAAATTCAAGGTATAAGTAACTATGAGGCCAAAATGGAAGGAGCAAAGCTTGGACCCCATGCACATGTTCAGCACCGCTGGGTGTGAGGAGAGTGCACCCCTCAAACCAAGTCTAGGGGCACAAGTCTCAGAAGAGGGGCAGACAGCAGGACCGTCAGCTTTCTGGGACAGATGGATCAGAGCCCAAGAGCTCACGTTTCATGCAGACCACAGTGACGGCACAGACAGCTTAGTTTTCTGTAAGATGTACAGGCCCCTCCACAGAGAGCAAAAGAAAATTGGGGGGAAAAAAACCAAAACAAATTCAGAGGCATGAAAGCAAGAGAGCATGGGAAAGGGGACAGCAGAGGAAACTATGTAGGCACTGGTTAAATTCTGGAGGAAGGTTACAGGGAGAAAAATGGATTAAAAAAATAAGGGAATAGAATAGGGAAAAGGAAGGAGATAGGGAGAAACAACAGGTTTCAACAGTAAAGTGTACTGTTTCTATAAATACTCTGAGAACTCTATGAGAAGTAAGAACAGTCTGTGATCTGGTGTTTGGGAGTGAGACGAAGCTGAATAAAGGGAAAATTAATCAGTCATGAAAAACAAATGCTTTTTTTAAAGCATAGAATTACGATAAATGGTTTAATTAAATGTTGCTTCCTAGATAGCTCGTGCTTACAAGACATGGACAAGCCTTCCTTATCTATAAACCATTTTGTTAACCGATTATTAACTTTTGACTGCTAGATTCTGAGAGATATTAAAAAGGGAACAGAAGACAAGCCCTGTCTACCGTGTTAGTGCCAGTGCTGTGTTCAAAGCTTAGATGCTGACGTTATAAATTGCAAGGTGGCCAAAAGGCAACTATAGCCACTCTTTTTGCTCTCTCCTTCCCTCCTCCCCATGCTTTTCAAAGTTAGCACAGCAAATAAACACAGCAGAAGAATTTGTTGGAGGCCACACTTTTCATACCGCCTCATTAGTATCCACCCCTTCTGAGAATGTTCAATAGGTGCTGCAGAAGGTCAATATCTTCTAGGAATAGTTCAATATTATTCTGAACCCTCTGCTGATTGTTCTGTACCCTTTAAGATACCAAACAAACAGCAAGACAGTTTGTTAGAGAGTGCTTTTGGGGTTAGCTTGGGAACTACGATGAATTTTGGAGTAAGTATTGATATTTGCATGCATAAATCCCACTTTTAAAACTTTGTATTTGTGGAGTGGGGTGCATATGTGGCAAATAGCATAAATTCGACGTCCATTTATTCTTACTGGACTGGTGCTACCCTGTATTTCAAGTCATTGTGCTAAAATGCAGCTGCTGAGGTACACGGTTTTTAATGCTAAGCTTTCCCATCTTTTCAACGGAGTCAAGAGAAAAGGAAAAGAAAATTAAAGAGTTATCTTCAAAGCCCACCTTGCATAGAACCAATATGTGACCTGAAACCTACTTGGGAGGAACTGATGAATACAAATTACACCAGTTGCTTAGTATCTATTTTTTATAGGAAATGTTATTGAATTATATCGAGAAATATGTGCAAATAAAGAACATAATACTGGCATTTGATATATAGACAAATGGTGCAATATGTGTATTTTCATAACATTATTTTGTGGCCTGAAATCCTAGTATTATGCAGAGCTCCTTATGTTGAAATATATATCTGCCTATAAAAATGTGAACAGTTCTATAATATTTGAAGAATTCTGGACCTAAGGTATGAAATCAACATTAAAATATACATTATGCAAAAATCTTTTCGTGTTTGTTGCAACTCTCCATCTTTGTTAGCAGAGACATACATTTAAATTCAGGCAGACTAGATTCAGAGGCTGAAAGAAAGTGAATATTGGGAGAGAAAGTGTTATATATCTTTTGTGTCCCAACTATAATATAGGAATCAGTGACGTTATAGTAGAATTCTTCAAAAGATGATTATACCTTTTCTCTGGAGTCAGTTAAGTTCATTCAGATGAATCTTTTATTCCAAATATGCCTTTAATGTTTCTGAGTATTTTCGGCTGAGGTCCTCAATATTCAGTTCATTCCTGCACCAAAATAAAGCATAAATCATAACTCTCTGCCTACATCAGAATTCTTCATCACCTACAACCATGATCTCTATTCTACTAAAAAATGAAACAGATGTTAAGTGCTAAATGACATTCAAATTATTATCAGCACAGCTGACAGACAGTAGCATGAATCTCACATTAAAATCTCTTGATTCACAGACTCCTATAGATGTCTGAGTGTCATTATAATCAGTTACTGTAACTGAGGCACTTTGTCATCTCACTGCATGAGCAAACCCTTTGCTGGTTACAAGGTGAAAGATTTTTGCCTTTCTCAGTCCCAGGATCATGCATTGCGTGGTACTAGCTTCAGGGCATTGCAGATGCTTCTGTGATATACAAGAAATTGGCAAAAAAAAATCTTTTTTTTTATTTCCCCTCTGGGTGGAAGAACAAAGGGGAAGGGGAAACAAGATTTGAAAAAAAAATAATGTCTTTTTTAAGGCGTAATGTAAATCGAAGAAGGTCCTTGCCTGAAAGATACTTCCTACGTGGCTGGTGTGATAGACACATCTCTGAAAACAAAGATGAGTCCTATTCAGCTAATGCCTGGCAAGATACTGCTGCATTTGTGTAGATGACAAGGGAAACAGGAAATAAGTCTGTTAACAAGAGAGGAAATACTATGGAAAGAGAAAGGTGGAACAAGCTGCAAAAATGTTTGTGTAAAATAATCTTACTAACAGGTATGCTGTTAGTAACTGAGTAAGGAATTTTATTGTTTTGAGGGAAATTTGCACTAATTAAGAGATATTAAGTGCACTGAAAATGGTGGTATGTCCCCAGGAAAAAAAAAAAAAAAGGACTTAAGAGCAATGATAAATGAAGCTTATGAGTGCAAGAAACTTCTAGCAGATAGCTAGTAATTCAGGGGGAAATGGAGAGAACAGGGTTTTGATCTCATCCAAATTCAGTCCCTTGAATTAGAAGTTCAGTAAGAAAACCTATAAAATATGTGAAAGCAAGAAAGGAGTATATAAATTAAGAAGATTCTGTGGAAAATACAGATGTAAGTAACAACAAAAGGTAAAAGGCATAACAGCACCATCTCTTTCTTAAGATGGTAAGAGAACTCAAAATAATCTCAATGAGGAGCATGGAGCTCTATTTTCAGTCTTGCACATCATGAACAACATCCGTGCTATCTTTCTCTTGCAATAATACAATAAAAAGCAATGCTTCCTGAGTTCAAAAAACTGATCTCCAAAGTTCCTGTACCAAGGAGTTTTTTATTGCTTCCTTAGGATAATAATTATTATGATATTTTAAGACAATTTGAGGTTTAGAGAATCTGAGAAAAGTTTTTGAGAATTTAAAGGAAAAATATATTAACTCCTTATGGTGCTGGAATGTTATAAATCTAGAAAGACAGCAAAATAAGGTCAAAGTTTATTTCACAGCTCTGCCGGAACTTGAGCATATTTAGCTATTTAAGTCTTAGTCTGTTAAGTCTGGAAAAATGTTGAATGGATCAATTAACTCTGATTGCCCATCTGTATCGGTGCTGACTGTCCAGTTTACCTGAAGAGAGACAACATAGTAATTTTTATTGATGGCTTTTCTTCGGTCTTAGAATTAATTGGCTGAGGAAGATGTCTGCCCAGGAGAGTGCTGGGCTTTTTAAAGAGTTCAAAACAAATCTGTTTTCCAGTTTGGCAGTTTTGTATTATTGCTCATGTATGTGCTAGCTAGAATTTCATGTTGCCAAATCTGATTGCAGGATCAAAGTCATAATTACTTAACTTTCCTTGCAGGAAAAGTATTGCACAAGATACCATTTGTTCATTCATCTATCCCTTGCAGTAAACCATGTGTTCTACAAAAAAAGGAAAAAAAAAAATCAAATCTCCAGAGAACTTACTGCAGTTCTTAAAGCTACAAATTTCCTCAGCTAAGACCCAGCAGCTGATGGTGATTTTCACCTGCACCAGTGTGAGAGTTGCTCCTCCTTTCCCCTTTTTAACCCTACTCTTAATTTGCACAGAGGTGCTAAACAAGGATGTGTACAATAAATTAACGTAAAACATCTGCACCTGCTCAGAGTGACATTTGAGCGAGTCCTGGCAGAGACTCTGGTTATTAAGAGTAAAATATTGTGCAGGCACATGTTTTGCACTGTAGAGGACATCCAAAGGGGGACATCTGCCTGGAAGACCCTGCTGCTTCTCTTCCTAGGTAGCCACTGGGCATATTTATCTTTCTCTTTTCTTAATCTCTTGTGATTTGGTGAGGTTTTTTTCAAAAAAACCCAAGAACCAACCAAATTTTCACCATTAGAGTCTGTGTATGTAATGAGCCACAAAGCCTTCAATAAGCCTTTGTGCACATATGACTCTAAGAAATAAATTTACGATCACTCTAAAAATCCATCTTGACATCCCTTAGGGCCAGTGTAACTACAACAGTATAACACACTTACTGACAAGTGGTATCTTGATGTTGAACTCCTATTTTGTATTCAGATGTACTCTGAGATAGCATTTTTCCTCTGAGTTGTAATACATCTCTGCTATTTTAACCATCATTTTTGACTTGCGGTGTTGCTACCATGACTAATTGCAAAGCCACCGAAGCAACGAGAAAAGTATCTATGCAAGATGAAAATATGATCACATAGAATCCCATATACCATGTAAAGCTGCAGATTTTAGGGTAACCAAGCTTGTGTTTGTCTTACTCTTTGCTGCTACTTTCTCTCCGAGTCTAAATAATATTTGAATATTTGAAATACAAACAATTCTGAGGAACAATATTAAATAAAAGTTACATGTCAATTTGATCAAAGTGTAGAGACTTCAGTGAATTATTGTCCTGGTTTGAGTTAGAACAGAACAATTCTGTTCAGTGATTTTTACTTTTCAGCTCAGTTCCTTGAACTAACTGCACTTTCTGCAATTTACAGCCTGTTTTCGCAGGCAGTGGCTGCTTCTGGCAGGGATAACACTCGATGTTTAGAGTTAGTACCAGGGACTAACCAACTTGTGCAAACCAAGGCCACTGCTAGGTCCTGTGTGCCACATTGGGGATGCAGAAAGTAAAGGCCACACCTGCAGGAGGAGCAGACAGGTGGGTGCCCTTAAACTGCCCCACAAGGTGCTCCATCCCACAGGCGCCATATTCTGCTGCTGGGAGCCCTGGCTTGGCTACTCTCGGCTCGGGGACTCTCACTCTGGGCCCTTGCTTGGATTCCTCATTGTTCCTTCAACAACTGGAATCCAAGGAGGACTCTGTTCTGCCTTCGATCCTTATCGGAGTGTTCCTGAATCCAGTACCAGAATCCAGCTCCTGAACACGGTTCCCATCTGCTGCTGGACCCTGTCTGGGACTTTCCTGGTCCCTGCTCCACAACACCAGTGGTAACAGTGACGTCCTTGCCATCAGGTTCAATACTGGGTTCAATACTGGTCTTGTATATATTTGTATATATTCCATTTTATATTTTTTTCCATTTTCATTTAAGCTGTCCTAGTTTCCTTTTCTAATTGCTATCTCTCTCCCTTATTCCTTTTCTCTTCCCCTTTGGGGAGGGAGGGGGGGTTAACAGAGAGCATCTGTTAGGTTTTGGGGCTGCCCTGACCCTAAACCACGACAACTATATGAACTTGAATGTTACTTATTACGCCTTTTTTTTTTTAATGTACTGACTGCTGACTTTCTCACTGAGGGGCTGAAAGCATGCAGGTGCAATTAGAAAAAGATTCGGTTGGAAGCAAGTGAACTTACAGGCCCCAGCAGCCAATTGTTCTTAAAAAGAAAATATAAACTAAAGCATTGTTATTCTTACATTCTTTTATTACTTGCTGTTAAGTAATTGTGTACACTTAAATATTTTAAAACCCAAATTTGAATAAGTTATACTACTGAGTGTATATTTAGAACACAACTTTAAACATGATTTCTCTTAATCGACTTTAAAATTGATTTCTTTTTTTTTTCAAGCAATGTACTTCATTTAAAGGTAGTTCTGGGCAAAGACTTGTATAGTTTTTTACATAAGGAGACTGCAATGTATCATACTTGCTAAACAGGAATTCTTTCTTCAGGAAAGTACATCTGGTGTGTAAGAAAAGAGGCCATAGGCAGAGAGAAGTCAGAAAAAAAAAGAAGAAGAAACATCGCAGGAATGCCGAGGTGGTATTTTTCATCAAACAGAGTAACTCGAGCCAAATTGAAAGCGGTCTGGCAGACTTGCAGTGTGATGTTAGCAACAGTATTTGGTGAGTATGAGCAAAAATGTAAACATTGTTAAATTTTACTTTGCACTCTTCAGCAGCCTCCTGCATTTTATAATGGCTGTCTAGAGCTTCTGGGGGTCCGTACGTAGAAGCTAATTTCAAGTACCCTGTCACAGCTGCCTGTAGTCAGTTGAGTTTTCCAAAAGAAATAAGGGAACTTTCAATAATCCTTGTAAATTCCCCTGGATGCACATGATGTTGCTGTTGCAGACATCTAGATTAGGTGCCTAAAGCTGGAGTATGTGAATTGCCTTTCTCAGTTTCATTAATTTGTACTATATAGATTTTTTTTTTTTTGAGAGAGAGGAAGAGCTATTAATACAAGTCAGCACAAAGAAATAGCCTTTTTGTTTGTTTGTTTCTGTATATGAGTAACTAGGGAAGCTAGGAAGTCTGCTACCCACGTGTTTTATCTTGGCTGTATTTGTTGCCAAATCAAATTCTCTACCATTACTTTGGAAAAATCCAGATTTCGAGCCTGATTAGGATTATATGATTCAATTTTACCTCCAGTCTCTGCAGTAGTGTTAGAAGGCCTTCTAGGTATTGATCTCTGAATCATTACAGGGCAACTGAGTCTCCCCTCATCGTCTTAGTCAAAGCAAGTATGAGAGAGCCATATCTTGGCTTCATAGGCATCGTGTGATAAGAGTGCTTTACGTTACTGCTGTGCCAGGTCACAGCCTGAGATCTCTTTAGAAGTGTCTTGTGAGAAGTCTGGCTTTTTAGGGTTGTTGCTTGGAGAATCTACCAATAGGGTAGACAGTAAGGACGCTCACATGAAACATATGAAGAAATGCTGAACGTAGTGATTTCTACTTTAAATCCATGTATAAACCGGCGTTTCTTTAGCAGGACAAGCCTAATGGCTGTCCTATCATCTCAAAAATCAGGAATAATTACCATCTGTGGCCCATAACATATACTCAATGAGGAAACTGCATGAAGTTTAGCAGTGTCAGAACTATGGGCAGGCCTGTTGCACTGCCTGCAGTTGTTTTTAGACTGAGTGGGCAAGACCTGGATCTGTTTAAGATGGTTTATATTAACTGACTAAATGCCCCCTCTAACGGGACCAACAGATGTAGTGACTGCAAGAGGAGTTTCGTGCAGGTACCATGGAAAGTTCACTGCACTTTTATGAAAACTGCTGAACAGCACACAGCAGTAGAAGTTTGAGGAAACTTAGCCTAAGAGTCCTGGCAAATGTTTTCCCTACCCCTGTGGCACGCTGCATCTTCCACAGTGTCCATGTTCTCATCGTGAGTCTAGGAAGTCGATGTCTAATGTAGTAAAACAGGGCTAATATCTCAGGGTAGCAAAGAAAATGAGCGATGCAGGACACAACCACTGTCCATGCCACATGGGGAGATTTTGAATGATCAGCTACTATGTCACGTGCCGGTTTAATGATTTTTATTTTGGCGAAACACGCTGTACTAATACACTTCAGAGCGTTGAAGTGCCTGCTGATTGTATTTTTTTATAACCCTACAGAGAGGGAACTGCTAATCTGTATGGGGCATATTGTACCTGGTTAATTTTATAGACTATGTTGAAGAGAGACTTTTGTCTTTGCTGAACAAAATTTCAATTTAAATGTAACTCTCTGCTTGTTAGTCTAGAAACAGAGAGTCACATTTAATTGGTTTGCATTGATTGTTTGAAACTGCTTAATAGTTTAATACAGTGTTTTGACAAAACTGTAGCTTTCTGCTTCCCATCAAATAAATGGAAAGAGAGGTTACGTCTAACACGGAATTCTATTTAACTTTTCCATTTCTCAATATATTGATGTACAGAAAGTATATTTACAGCCCCTGAAATTTGCTGGTTTCTTTAAACTATACACAAAAGTGGAACCTGGGGGGGGGGAAAAAAAAGAAAACCTGGAGGCCAACAGAGAAGCAAAACTTATTTCTTTATGTAGTGTTTGATCTGTGTGTCCCCTAAGGAAATACTAACGATTTTGAACAGAGATAAGAGTAGTGCACTAAAAGAATGAGAAAATGGGAGCCTGCAATATCTCTTACATGCGATTAAGCATTTGTAAAGGGTTATGTGCAACACTGAAGACAAATAAATTAGTTTCTCTATCTGTATAAAGGTTTTTCAAACCTGCTGGCCATTGTCAGTGCAGAGTTCAAGCAAAAATTGCCTTGTCACCTTTCTAAGCAACTAAATATTCTGCAAATAGCACCTGTCGAACTGGGGCAAGAGGAAAAAGCCAAACATAAACTCAAAGAAATAAGTACCACTTGATTGTTTGGACTTCCTTTGGCCTGATTTTCAAGAATTTCTGCTGAAGAGGAAATACAAAACCTAACCGGTCAGAACATTGCCACTAGTTCATCTTTGGAAAAGCTGCAATATTCAGGAGCTTTGCTAAAAAAAAAGAACCAGAACAGGATCTGCTGATTGTTTCCAAGGAAATAATCCACTGCCATGAAATCATGAGCTCTGCCTCTACTAGTGCTCAGTAACCCCTTCATCATGGTGTCATAGCACAACCTTTACATTTAAGTCTTTGAGGTATAGACAAGGGAAAAGAACCTTCTTGCTACCTCAGCGGTCTGGTTAATAGGGATTGTCAGAGCTCTTACAATGGTAAATTCTGCTTCAAAGCAAGCTTTCAATAGCACTATTGATTTGATTAAAGTTGTTGGTTCTATTTTTACACCAGCCCTGCCTGCTGGCTTCAAATAAATTACACATTCACACCTGAAGATGCCCCTATCTTTTCTTCATCTCTTGTTCACACTTTTAATTGACAACTCTTTTGAACTATTGAGTAACAATACCCACTAAGCTGTTATGTGGACTGTACTAAACTTTAGCTTGTATTATGAAACTTACAGTTTCATAGGCTGGGTTGGACTTTCTCTTCAAAAGGCCGCACTGAAAAACCTGGAGTACTTTGGGGTAGCATTGTTATGCTTTCATTCTGTGGAATAAAGGAGCGGAGTTTTTCCAAATTCTCAGTAGCATCTGTGGATGAAGGTGACTCTATATTATAGTGCGTCCCATGCCACAGCTGTCTATTTGTACTTGACAAATGACATTTCAGGCTTTTATAAACTTGTTATAATCCAAATAAAATACCCATGTCTCAGCTGGAAAGTAGTCAAACTCCGATCAGGTAATAAATGTATGTTCTCTATTCTGAGATGTTATCTAGGGCTCTTGCGTGTCACCATGATCCCAAATGAGAAAGTGTACTCATGTCATTGTTGGTCATGTGGATATATGAGAAAAATTCGACAGTTTTAAGTCCACAATCAATAGCTGTAGGGAAGAGGAAATGTAGCGCACATAATTATGCCGAAATTTTCCCCAAATGAGCCCCAATTATATGTGTGTTGACTAAAGCACGGTTTATATAGTGCTTCTTGCAGTCATCTATTCCGCTGATTAATTATCCTCATTATTAGAAAGCCATTTCTTGTTTGAATTTATCTGGTTTTCAGCTTTTAACTGCTGCTTCATATTACATCTTTCTCTGTTATATTAAATAGCCCATTAGTGCCCTGCAAAAGCAACTCTGCAGGAAAGTCTTTATATACCATAATCAAGTTACTTTTTGATGTCTATTTTGATAAACTACAGAGAATGACTCACTGAAGCTCTTCTCTCATTTTTTTTTAGTATATTCTCAGCATATTTGCTTGGTTTTTAACTCCCTCTGCCACAAATTTTAATTTATACAAACTGTCAGGAAAATAGGTCAAATATTTGTGCACTTGCCTGTTTGCAAAAACAACCATTAACCTCTCCAATTGACTTAGCCAAATGCTTGGGGCACTTTTGGGTCAGGATCATTGGGCCAGAATTGCAGGAAGACGTTTGACTTATTCACATATACCTCAAAACGTTCTCTACCTTCTTGCCCCTTCTTGTGGCCCTTATGTTGGCCACCATGATCACTTTGAACTTGTCAGTGAAAACATCCGGATAAAAAGCATTAAACACTCTAAAATGCAAATACACTAAATGGCCTTCACAATACATTTATCAGTAAGTAGAGTCCCAACCCTGTCCTTTCTTTTTCAATTATGTGTCCAACAATTTCTTGTTCTTCTTGATGTCGCCTGCTAATTGCACATCATTTTGTTCTTTCGGTTATCTGATTTTGGCCAGCATAGCTGATCTATACCTTCATACTCATCTTCAGCCATCTGATTTCATTTCCATTTCCATTACAGTCTCTTCTTATATTAGAGGACAACAAAAAGTTACTGATTGAACCCAGCTGATTTTTTTATTACTCTGCTTTCTTCCTCTGAGAATAGTATCGTTTACATTTTTGTTCTAAATACAGCATTTCCAAGGAGCTGCCAGATTCGTTCAGCCCTTTTTTTTTTTTTTTAGAGTAGTATCCAAGAAGAGTTCACCTACGAAATCTCTGATTTATGAAGTCTGCTTTTTGAAGCCTGCTATTTTTATTTTGTACTGCACCAGCTTTTCAAGCCAAAGCTTCCCTGCAGCTGTATATTCTCCAAACATGTCACAATTTGCAGAACGTTTTTGTTAAATTATAATGCAGATGCTATGGAGAAGCAATAACAATCAAGTGCATGTAAAAAGCATGCAGAGAACAATGACTGCCTAAAGGTAGCAGGTGCTTTGTCAAGGTATTTAGTGATATGTTTTTTTATTTCACCTCATGAGTAAATAGATGGGAGAGGAAAACTTGTCTCAAAGGGAAAACTGTGTGTCACTGCAGCAGAGCTGCAACATTTTTTAAAAGGGCATGCAGTAGTACACACAGCTAAAACGATCTGAACTGAACTATGTGGGAATCTTATGCCAAAATAAACACAAAATTCATCTGAAGCAAACCAAAAAATTACTTAAAAAAATTTTGAAGAATAGCCTGTCCCACCTAATGACTTTTCATGATCCATCCATGAAGAAAATCTCTAAGAAAAATCTTGTGCTTTGAGATCTTTTCGTATAAATTACTCAGACTTACATCTTGCTTGATGATGAGATATCCTAGAACAGATTTGACCTGTAGCACTTGACAATGAAAGCACAGAAAGAGAAAGAGCAGGTACCTTATGTGATATATTGAACCTCTCATTCATACAAGCAGATTTTGAAAACTTGAGAACAACTGCTAAAAATCTACCGAATTTCTCTTCCCCAATTATCGCATTCTCCGCACCCACAAAACCCCATCACAATTTCCGAGAATTTGAAAGTTACCAAGAACTTTCAAAAAAGGTATTCAGTGTTTGACAATCTAGTCTCTCAGTCATTTATAAGAATTTTGATGCTATCATGCTTAGTTTTTGTTTTCCAAGGTTAACCTTGATAAAAATACTCTGATTTCCCAGTCCCAGTGTATTTGCCTTTGAGATGCTTCAGTAACATGGATGTGTTTGCAGAGTTATACAGTTAGGGGATAGAGAACTATTTTCAAAATTAGAGATGAAAAAAAATGGCAAATTTGAACCAGACAGTACCATGGGACTGACTGGCATCCAACACCTGTGCATTTCTACCACAATAATACGGTCTCTTAGGCTGTTTCCTTTCAAAGTATTAAGCTTCCTGAGGCAGCAGGAGGAGTGAACTCAAGTCACTTCCCCAGTGTCAGGATGGAGATGGTATTATTAGCAGCAAAGACAACGCTGTAACAATTTGTGGTTTATAGAGGGACGTTTCTAAGGGCTGCCTGCATTCCTAGAATCGGATAATAGATTAGATTATCAGTGCAACACTTGCAGGTATTTCAGGAAATTATATGGCTCTGTCTCTGCTGGAAACCAGCATCGTTAGTTCCTACTGGTCAGCTGCTCAAGATGGGGAGAAGAAATTCATTAAAGCGTCGTCCCAATTTCTTACTGCTTTCAGGTTTTTTTTTGTGTTGGCCGGTCCATGCAAGAATTTTTTTTAGTCAGTCATTATGACCATTGGAAAAGGAGATCAAAGTATTAAAGTAAATGGAGGATAAAAGATATGGAAACATTAACTTTTGTTCAGAACTTGAAAAAAGCATTATGTATTTCATATTATTCTGGAAAAAAAATCATTTCATTTAATCACTTCTTATTTTCTAACCTTTTCTGTTCTAAAAAGAAGTGGAATAATAGAAGGGTTTTATAGTAAAGTTCAGGTAGGAATAAATTAATCATTACACAAGAGAAGCTACTTAAAACCCTTCCCTCAGAAATCTGTCAGCTTATTGTCCTCATATTTCCCAGCATCTGGAACTGCTGGGTGAGATGTGTCAGGGCATACAATCCTGCCTAGACTTTCTGGAGGCCGCTCACAGCCTTGTTTCCCTTGACTTTATCCAATCCCCTTTGAAGTACTGATGCTGTCAGGCTCCACAGCAAGTTGAGTGTCTACTGGGAAAAACATCTCAGCTGAAAGCAAATGCCCAGACCCCTGACCAGGCCACGCTAGCAGCCAGGACACGTGAAACCGGTGGACACAAGATGAGAAACTGCTGGCTGTGAGAGATTACACTGTAAGAAGAGATGAGGGATGGCTGGATTTCACTGGAGGGGAATGTCAGGGATCTTGAAGTCCTTGTGCCAGGGCTGGTCCAAGGCCTGATGGCACCTTCCCAACCACTTCCTGATGCAAAGAAGTACCTCCTTCTCTTTGATGTAGAAATGCTGGTTTTAATGCCTCTAGTACTGCAGGATTTGCAAGACAGTGGGATTTGAGTTTTACTTGGTGGTGCCTTAGGGCAACACCTTAATTAGTGAGCGATTAGAGAAAGATTAGAGAAAAACATATAGGTTTTTTGTCCAGTGGTGTTTCCTGAAGAAACACATAGTTCGATCTGAGGAAAAACTATTCCAACAGAGATTCAGGGAAGCAAGTGCTGCTCACTCCAGCCTGTAAGGCACTTCCTTCTCCTCAGCATTTCCTCATGGCCACATCAGGAGGGTCCCTGCCTCAGGGGCTGTCATTTTTACCTGGCTTCACCTCCCCATGTGTTTCACACGCCTGTGAAGTCCAAAAGGTTGCGGTGGCAAAAATGTGAGCACTGTGGTTCTTCAGCGATTGCAGAGATGTAGCATTAGCTGTGCCAAAATGTGTTAATGGAGTGGATAAAAATGCAGAGGGTAGCCTGTGGGACAGATGAAGGTGCTGCTGTATATGGCATCAACTCACTCAAGGTAGCTTTGCCAGGATAAGTATTGTACTGTGGCCTTGGGAAGACATCCCTTTGGGGATGCCTGACTAGTTTTACACTTCAAACAAGGTGCAGCTGCTGTTGGTTGCAGCGTTATTAAAATCTAGCTATCTGATTTTAACACTAGGTTTATGTTTGTGCGGGTTCCCACCACATGTTTAGATTACAGGTTACAAATGCTAATTAAAAAAAGGTGCAAATTCCCACCTTATTCCGGAAGGGGGCCAACAGACCTCCAGCTGTGCTGAATGTACACTGTTTAGGGTTTGGGATTTATGCTCTGTATTATTGGAATTCAATTATTTATGCCAAAACTATTTCAGAACACAGTTATTGATTCATCTTTTATAATTAAAAATGTAAAGGATTTATATATTGACTGAGAAGTACAGGTCTAGAAGAGGCCAACACTGCTACCAAGGCATTTAAATAATGCTTGGGTAAAGCGTGCAAAGATCAGAAATAAAATAATTGTTGCTCCTTGGAATTCTACCCATCTGTTCCTATTCATTTGTTTTAACATTTCAAGCAATTACAAAGTCAAAAAAAGGACTAATAACTGCCAATCTGTATTTACTCAGAGGCCTGAAAATAAAAGCCAGTGGGCAGGAATGTAGATAATAAAAAAACTCACCTTAAATTGTGTGAGATCGAAACCCATAGAAATCTTTTAAGCAAGCAATAAAGGCTGAAGCTACAAAGGGCATCAGATTGTTGAAATCACATAGCATCTATACAAGCAAAATTAATGGCTAAATTGCTGCATCCAGGCCACTGGAGACACACTTTGTTATCTTCAGGTTCAAGCCCCTGCAAGTTTAATTTCATTTTAATTCAACAGGATCCAGAAACTAGACATTCATCTGCCTGAGCTCTCTGAAGACTTAATTTCAGAGCACACCTATGCACCAAAATCGAGTCAGACTCCATACAAAGCTTAATGATGGCCCCTGTTGTTTCCTCTAAGGTAAGTGTGTGTCAGCACCAACCAGCACTGATCGTATTTCCTCCTTTCATGTCATAGCCCAACATTTAAAGCTTCTGAGCAGGATGTGAAAATTTTCATTCAGTTCTCTCATATCTCAGATGAGTGCACAAGGGATCAAGGGAAAGAGAATGAACTGTTTCTTTTACTAAAGCTGCATTCCCGAACAAAAAATATTCCCATCCTGAGCCAGAAAGAGAGCACAAAATAGAGAGTGCTTCTACGATGCTAGTGGGTCTAGGATTTTTTTTCTTATTATATCTACCACAAGGATATTTTCTAGAATTAACATGGAAATTATCCTGGCATAAAATACAAAACCAGGTTAAAATGCATTGTTTAAGGTTATCTCATTACCCATTAAGACTATACTTTATAGTCTTGATGGTACTAGAATATCCAAAAAAATTAGAAAGAATGTCATCAAGAGGACAAAAAAGATTTTTATAGTGTTAGTCAGGGAAAATATCAAAATACTTTTATTACTTTAATACGCTTGGGGAAAATATCAAATACTTTTACTCGAATAGCTGATTTTGTAAAACTCAGTCTTGTAAACCTAGCTGTTTCAGTTATATTTCAAAATAAAATCAGAAAACAAACAAGAAAAAAGCTGGAGGTCATAACTTCCAATGGCTTAAGCATGCAGTCTGCACAGTTACTTCAAAAATGGTTTTTCTACTTGTATCACTCCTAGTGCTTTAAAACTGTATGATTAATATTGAAATCAATTCCTCATTCTGGCTCAAGCTGCTCATAGAAATATTGATTTTTTTCATGCACCATTTAGTTGGAGGAAAGGAAGAAAAGCTCACCTAAATAAAAAAATCTCTGTGAATGTAAGCTCCTTCACCACAGGCTATCAGTTGCTCCCCAAACCCCCCATCTTTCCTATCTCAGTCAAGGAATTTTTGGTTTATGCTTCTCAAAAGCTGCAGTACTAGATGCAGATAAATACTATACTTTCTTTGCTGATTGCATAAAATGTGTATCTGTACAAAAGGACAAATCTAAATAACACCCCAAAGAACGAACTCCACGCCCCAGCGAATTGGGCCTGGGTATTTACTAACATTAGGAGAAGGTATTTTGCCTGTCACTTGTAATTATGTGGTGATTACCTCGGGATTTTTGAATTTCATACCTCTCATCTGCTCTTTCGGTTCTGTTTTCTGTAGGCTGTTGCAGAAATACAAAATTAGAATTGTAAATTAAGGTATTCCATAAAAGCCACTGGGTTGGAAATCATACCTGCTTCACAAAAGGTGGGTTCATTTTACTGTTTATTTTCTTCACAGCCGTGCAGGGGCAAACTGCAGGTGTGGATAGTCCCACAGATAATCTCTCAAAAGCATTCTCCATTTCAGTGGTTCCTACTTTTGATAGTTTCTTCTCATGTTGTATATTTGCCCTTTATTAAGCTCTGCTTCCTCATACTGTAACTCTCCTCCTCCTCCCTCTCACTTCTTACGAGGTTTTTTTTCAGGGGGGAGTATTCTTTTTGTTCTTTTTTTTATTTTATTTTATTTTTACTTTGGCATGCTTTTCCTACTTGCCTAATTGGCTGTTCCTTTTCGTGAATCTCAATTAAATATTTTCTCAATTCAGTTTATACCTTGCAGGGAATGTTTTGGATTCACATGTGAAAGCATGGATGAGGAGGCCAGGAGGCTCTTAGAGTGCACTGGGGATTATTTCTTAATCCAGGTGACAGGCAGCCCAACTGTATGACCTTTCTTTTACATATTTCTATCTAGTTTTAATGTTGGCTTTGACAATTCTCTGACACAAAGATTCTCATAGCTGAGTTATCAAAATATCTTGCCTCCTCAAAGTTTTATAAGCTGCATCTTTTTAGAGTTCATTCTGTCAGTGTGACTTAGTTATCAACGATCGTATACTTGGTACTGTCTCGTGTTAAAATATGTAAATATGTTGCTACCAAACATTTAATGAACTTCCCATCTTCCAATTCAGTTATTCATGTTTGGGAAGTTTCCTTTTTCTTCTTGAAGCTTAGGTGCTGTCAAACAAAAATTGCAATCCCCCAAATATGACAGACATCACATGGAAAAAGAATCACGCTGGAAAAGCAGGATGTCATAGACAATTCCTATGACATTCCCAAACGGTATGGCAATTTACCAAAGCCATTAACATCATACCTAGAATCATACATAATCATAGAAATACTCTTACAATCTTCAATCAAAAGATTGAAAAAGGCTGATTAGGAAATATCATTGGCAAAGCTTCTATGTTTGGTTATTCTGAAAGAAAAGCACTTTCCACATTCCAGCAGCAGCTTTGAGCCAGGCTTGCTGGTGTGCTTTTATTTGATTTAGTCAAAACACCCAGCTGGAACAGAAAAGCTGGGGAAAATGAGGGAGACAATGAGTATATTTGCTCTTACTGAGCACCTTCCTCCGCACTAGCTATAGAAGGACAGCTGGGTGAGGTCATCAAACCACCCAGCAGCAGGGAGTACCCTTTGCAGAAGAAAGGAAAGCCTTTCAAAGAGCTCAGAGCTAGCTAGATGCTGCTGCTTGTACACCCTTGTCTACAGCCAGTCTAGTGTCCCATTTGTAACCAAGAAAAGCGGCATAAGGGACAAACAGTCATCCCTGAATCCCTCCTCTCTGCCTTCTTCCTATGGAAAAGTGAAACTCCTTGTCAATGTTCTCCTCTGTAGCTACAGCCATGGACCTAGCAAGGGAGTCAGGATCACTTTTCAGCCGAGCCAAACTTTGTACTTTTAAGCTTTAGCTTAAAACAAGGTTGGCAGAACTGGTTCCTGTTCTGACACACTTGGTGATATACGTGTATTTTGTGTTGTCCCTGTAGTAAAGCCTTTCAGGAGAGAACACCTAGCTCAGGAGGTTTTTCCAGCAGAGGGTACTGTCTCCCCTTTCTCCAGATGCAAATGCCAGTAATCCCAACTCAGCTGCAGCCGTGCTAATAAAGAGGGTCTGGAGAGGGGAGTGAGAAGTCAGGAGACCCTTTGCTGTAGCTGAGGTGCCTGTGCAGTTCAGTCTGACCTGTTAAATCAGGAATCCCAGGCTCCTCAGGTTTTGGGAGGTAAATTCTGTTAAATTTCTGCAGTTGGGCAAGAGTAATCTTTATGGAAAGATCACACATTTTTACAATACTGGTTGAGTCACAAGTATATGAGATAGAGCAAGGTACTGCAGTACAGATTACTGTGTGGAAAGGGCTGCTGTAGATTCACTCTTTTCTTTCTTTAGACTGCTTAGATATTCTTGTACTTTTCCTAAGAGGTCTTTTAGTTTGTTTTGCTCTGAACTTGGGGAACCTGGATGTAGGTGTTAAATAAGGAATATGTCTTCCAAAGGTAACAGTTGCTCTGTAAAATATAAATGTCTTACTCTCAATTGCACTGTCTGCAAAGCATACCAATGGAGCTTTGAAAGCAATGTAGATTAAATATAATTAAGCCAGCTATGTTCATTTACAGAGTTAAATTTTTTGGACTGTAAGATTGACATATGTAATGGAGGATTTACATTTTAAATGCTATATTCTGAAGCCTTATCTGTACATTAATTATTCACATTGCTGTAATACAAGGCCTAAAGTTTAGCCATCAAATGGCTGAGAGAAAAAGAAGTTTGCTTCTTGGGGTATTGTTTCTTAATATGAACTCTATAGACTTCATGACTGTGGGTGGCAACGTGGGCCCAATTTTACTTTGAGTGCTTCATTCTGCACTTCTTGTGTTTCTCTAAGGCAACAAAAGCACTAACAATCCACTCAGTATTTGCAGCTGAAAATTTACTTTGCTTAATGGGCAACTCTTGGTTATAGCATCACCATTGACACCTATTGTCTTGTGAGTCTTTGAATTGATATGTGAAATAAGGCATCTTTGAAATTATCCATCATTAAACCAAGGAAAATTCCCACATGAGGAAAGAGCATAAATATCTGAGGCCTGCCCTGCTCAGTAGTTGAAGCAGCGTGGTAACAGGTAGAGTTTGCATGCAGCCATCTGCTCCAGGTAGAGTATAACTTTGAGGTATCTTTGCTCCCACCTGTCCTGAATCTGCTGATCTTTTCAGCTGTGGCATTGAGCTTGTTAGAGTCAGAGTTTAAGGTAAAATATTTGCTGACCTCCAAGGGAGTAGCTACAGCCTATGGGTAAGTAAATATTTTTCTTCAAGCTGAAAAGGAATTCTAACTTATTTCTACAGTAATGGGTTAGTGTATTTTTATTTTTACTGGTGACACTTCCAATGGTGATGCCTGCAACTATGATTTGTTTACTTGTATTAAATTTTCATCTACATAGCACCTAACACGAGCTAGGAAAAAGACTACAAGGTGCTAGAACTTCACTAGAAGCATATATGAAAGTGTGTCATAATTACCATTATCTAATTCTAAGCTCTCTCAATTCAATTTCTTTGTAACAGAAACATGAAGTGACTCTTCTCAGCAACATGTCATAATTGTTTGGATTTAGTGAAATGGTTCATCAATGTCTTCTGTTAGTTTGTGGTGTGGGAGGCACAATATTGGTTGGATGTTGGGGTTAGGGGGAGGGTATCGCCCACTAATCTGACAAGTGGGTTCCAACAGTTTTAAAACTCTGCACTTTTAACTACTCTTTAGACCAGTGCCAGACAGCTGTGAAGACAGAAAGTCAGATTGTGAGCATTTGTCAGTAACCAGTAAAGAAGTCAAATGGTACCTTTTTTTGTTCCAGCTCGTTACTTGGAACTTGGAGGTAAGGTAAACATCTGCATCATAACCCATGCTACAGTTTTCTTTTGGAATTTCAATTGTAGAGTTGCTTCAAGTAGAGACACAAATACTGACCCTCTTAATGAAGTCTAATGTCTTCTCAAGATGTGTAATTACTTTGCTCTGTAAGGAATTAGCATATAAAGCCTATTCTTCTCTTGAAAAGCTTTGGAAAACACCAAAATATAGGGAGTTTTATGTTTTAGGCAGGAGGGAAGTCCTTAGTGCCTTTCTAAAGCACAGAAACATTCCTTCAAAGAAGTAAAAATGCTTTCAAGTAAGGTAAGCAAGAGCTGTTTTTCAAAAGCTAGTGATGTCCTATTTAATGTTTTGCTCTAAGAATGAGCTTGCCTCTCCTCCTTTTTCTGCTCTGCATTCCAAAGTTCAGCAATGTGCGTGTTTGTAACTCCAGCTTCTTGGTTTAAATATAATTACACTGAGAGAGTGGGCTGGAAAGTTTTGCTGCTTCTTTATGTATTATTATGAATGCAGAAGGAATTTAGAAGAGGGAAGATCTCAGTGGACTTTCCATTACAGCAAGTATTTGAAAAAAAACCAACAAGAAAAAAAGCTGTAATGAGTATCCTTGTTAAAGGTCCTTAAAAAAGAGGAAGGCTGAAAAGTGGCAACTCCATTGGGGCAGAGCTTCAGAAAATGTATGTACTGCATTTGGAAGTTTTCCCTGTTTTTCCAGAGGTATCATCAGATAAAACCAGTCCATTTTAAAAGCATACCTGGTTTCTACACACCTCAAACAGAGGTGACTAAATCAGAAGCAGAAAGCTGCAGAGAAAACTATACTGGAAAAAAAACCCCACACCTTTCTCTAGAACATCAGTTCTGTCTCATCTTGCAGTAAAGAGGTAAAGCTTTTATCTAAATTTTCCTTGAGAGTCTTTCTCTCTTATTCTTCACATTCTTAGCTCAATTTCTTCCTCTTATTTTCCCACCTTGGAAACGCTTTCCAGTTCAGGCACTAGCCTTAGATCAGTTAGGTGTTGACTTAACTTTTGAATAGTTGTTTGAGGTGGTTTCACTTGATATGCTCCAAAACTAGTCTCCTCCTTACAAAAGAAATCCTTTATAAGTCTCTAATCCATTTAATCCATTTTTGCCTCTACACTGCCTAGTACTGGTATCGGTACTGTAGATGTCAACATAATTCTTGGGGCTTCCATAGATGAGGACCTTTTGGTTTAACTCTTTCTATATTTTGTATTCTTTTATATTAGAAATCAAGAGAATGGCAGCTCATAATACCTATTTTATAGACAGTTTTGCCATAGTGACAATTTGGGTTATGATATAGATTTTTCCCATTCTCTATATTCCCAGTTTAATGTATGTGTCCATATATGCACACACTTCCTCAGCCTGAGAGGTTTTCTTCCTTAGGTACCTGACGTAGCTGCTGACTCATTACCAGTGCTCCCTGACCCTTGTCATCCTGGCAAACTGTTGAATCTATCCAGTTTTGTAGTTTTGGTTTTTTTTCTTAAAAAAAAAAAAATATATTAAAAAACCTGAATCTCTTTGAGGGCAGATGAACTTGAGACAAGGAGCTAAATTTTATCTCAACTGACAGACTCATTTTGAAATATATGGTGCTGTGCTGATGAGTGTTAGTCTCCATATTTAAAAAAAAGGGGGTTTTAACTGTGTGACTGTATATGTGATATAGTATACCACGATCTACTGGTAACAGTAAAGTCAAGGACCAGATAGGAATGTCTTAAACTATTTAAATAAGGAGGATATCTGTGAACAATCTTATTCCCACACAGCGTATGCTTCCAAACATCCCTCTTTGCACTTTAAGATTCTTTTCTCTGGTATTAATCATGAAGAGTGGTTAATAAGTAAAAATAGTGACATGCTGTTATTGGAAGTAAATTACATTGTGCATTTTTCCGTATTTCAGTGAGTGACCAGGTTGCTATGAAGAGACTGTGTTTATAAATTTCACTTCCCCTTCCTTGAGAAACCACCAGTTTTTACCTAAACTCTACCAAATGTTTGGTTTCAAACAGCATTGCCTAAATAAAACTCTATTTGTCAGGCCTCTCACAGTATTACGACGTAAGGAAGAAAAAAAAAAAAAGAAAAAAAGAAAAGAAAATAAAACTGGACTGCTAATGATAATTCTCTGGACCTGGCTGTGTTTGTTGCAGCAGCAGCAGCTTTGCTTGGGTCACACCAGTGTCCGTGCACGCAGCCCAGCCTTTGCCTGCTGCAGAGCAGACCCCATCCTGTCAGGGAGAGCCTGAAGAGCTGGTGTGATGCTGGAAACTTTCGAGTGTGTGTGTGCCAGAGAGGGGGGAGAGAGAGGGAGACCTAGCGCAAGGGAGGAAGGCAGGCAAGAGAAGGGAGCTTGCTTCATGCTCTACTGAAGGCTGTCAGAAGCAGCCCGTACGAGCAGCGTGCTGGCTGGCGTGCAGTTTCAGAGACGGCGTTCGTCGAATTGCTGAAGGATAGATATGACATCCAACTGCTGCTTCTATGTATTCTTGATTATTGGTACCAAGGGTAAGTGTATCTGGCTTTTTTTTGTTCTTGTTTCGAACGTTGCAAAGCAGATAGCCGATAAACTTCAGGAGTGGATTTTATTATTATTTTTCAACTGTGCTATCTCTGTTATTTTACCGTTCTTCGTGGCAATTATTCTTCGGTAGAATCAAAGTGTAATGCAGGGTTACTACATGTAAGAATCAAATATCGTTGTGCTTAATGCTTTGGGAGTTACTAATAGTAGTTATGAGCTGAAATTTAAAAAACCAAGGAACAGTTTAGCCATTGCTGTAAATATTTAACGAAGGTACATATAGAACTGACTCATTTCAGACGCATTGAAATCCACATTTTAGACTCGGTTCAGTAGTTTGTGCAGTGCTATTAGAATTGGTAGTTCTCAAAGTAGATTGTGTTCAAGTAACAAGAATATTTACCATCTGATTCAGCATGATAGGCAGTACAGCATGCAAGATGGAGACTGAATTAAATTTATGTTTTCCTTCAGATGCAAATCCCTTCAATGTGGTGGGAGTTATACCTGACCTTCTGCTTACTTTAGTAATGTTTTCTTCACTATATTTGAGTACTCTCTAAGTGCTGCTTTTAACTTGGCTAAGGCTGTCCTTGTTAAGCTGCTGATACTGATCTTTATGGTGGATTTTCTAACGATTATCATTTTGTTTAGTTGTATTTTTTATACTAAAAATGGATTTTTTTGTTGCATCGTCAATGCTAAAATAATGTTTTATTGATTTTGTAGATTAAGTCGCTACCCTTTGCATTATCAACTATTTCATTAAACTAATAGAAGCGTAAGATTGAATTCTGCCACCTTCTGTATTGAACAATAGCTCTCTCTCTTCTGCTTTTAAATTTAACATTCTTGGATTTTCATGTGCGTACTATGCTGCTTAGCATAAGATTTGTAAGAGATGTTGCCCACGTTAGGAGTCTGAGAAACAGAGCTCCATTTACAGCTATTTTCACAGTTGCAAAGCTTAGTTAAATCCGTGGAAAAACTCCTAAATATTGTATTTTGGTGAAATACCTGATATGCAAGGTGCAAGCATGAGCAACCAGTGATAGTAACATATTTGGAATTAAGTAGGCTATGAGGAGATCATATCAAATCTGTGAGCTTCATATGCATCTGTGTGATCCATGAGCAATAACCCAATAGTTAGAGGTAGTATTTCAAGGTATGCAGAATAAAAGCTAGAGGATTTCAAGCAAATTAAGCCTTTCTCATTACTACTTTCTGTATCAAAACAGTAAAATGTTGAAAGGTTCATCCAAGATGAGCAAATAATTATTGGCATAATTTCTGCTGGTATAAATTCATCTCAGCTGTGGAATTTATGAAATCTATCAAAATATATTAAAGCATATTGCAAAGTAGGATAGCAGATGAGGACTGTGAATGACTACAGGTCTAGTATCATAGCTACGATGGCCATTAGCTTTTTAGGTGTTTATTGATTGGCTCATCGTATATAGCATATTATAAAACCTATATGAAAAAAAAGTGACTCATCTAAATTTGTTGGAGAGAAGCAGCGCAGTCATAGATTAAAGCAGGAACATGCCTGGAGTATGTGCCACCTGTCAGTCCTCTACTTTGCACCAAAACTAGTTCCTGTTTAGTGCCACTTCCAACTTCTTTCCGTGCACAGTTCAGAGCTTCGCTGCCTTTTAGAGTTTAAGCTGGCAATCTGAACTGCAAATGCAGCTACAAGCCGGCTGGTTTCATCGAAGCAGTAGATTTCAGCTTTGCTCATGTCTCAATCATAGCTAAGATTAAAATAAACACTACTGAAGTAAATATAATTGTGCTTAGAATTTGGATTTGTTGCTTATGATCTGTCAGAAGTTTAATTGTAGAGGTTTCTTGTGGTTATTTGGTTGTTGGTTTTTAATTTCTGCAACTCACAGATGCTCCTAATCCTTAAGAAGTACAATGAAAAATATCTAGTGTACAAAAACTACTCTTGCCTGATCCTTCTGTATCAGTTCAATCTATATTTACTTAGTTTCCTATTCAACAGCTGAAGTTGCCCACAAGTAACTCAAATAACTTTTTTCTTATACTCTCTTCCTTCAGATTCTTCATTAAATCTTTTTTCATGAAAACCTTTCCTTCCAAAATCCAAACAATCAAATGAATTCAAGTAAGCAAACTACGTAGCTTTTTATGCACCAGTAACTCTTGGCAACTGCCTGATGACGTTCCCATGTAAAATACACTATACCAGGTAGACGGTTTCTTTGAAAACAAAATAGCGTCTATACCATGGGTTTCACCAGTCCAACAGCATCAGTTGTAACATGGAAAATAGTAAAATTCAGACTCCGGTTGTGGAACCGGCAGCATTGAATGAGCAGCCAGGACAAACCCCTGCCTGGGTGGCTCACCCACCTCATGAAGATAGCAAGTTGCTTGGGCATGGGGCTGGCACCGCACTGGCTGCTGCTGCAGCTTCTCTCTTGGCAAAACTATCAACTGTAATCACCACAACAGCCACAGTGCATATTTGTGTCTTTAGAGTCCCTTTGATTAACTTTCCGGGGACAAAAACTAATTCATCCTCCTGGACTCTGGCCAAGTGCCAGACTCTCAAACAATTCATTTATCAATCATTAAGAAAAATAGAAGAACATTAGTGTCTAAAACTGTTCAAAGTGAATTCCAAAAGGGAGTTGGCAGGCTCCTCATGGAAAACAATTGCAGTGGTTACTATTTTAATCCTGTATGCTCCGTGCCCCTACCTGAAGTTTTCCCACCCTATTTCTGCTTGTGCCTACAGTTCCCCTACAGTCCCCTTTCCTCCTGTTTTTGTTCTTCCCCTGGCATATTTTTTCCTTTCCTTTAACCCTCACTTCTAAATGCTAAGGAAAACGTTCTTAAAACCATCTGAAACTTGTTAGCCCTTCTGGTGCTGCATGCACATGACAGCTGTTTTCAAGGCCAGGATCTCTTCTACCAAATGCTTTCTGTCAAATGTGGGAAAGAGACCATTCCGAAATGTTTGGAGAAGTGTAAGTTTATGATTGTGCAGGACAGTGCTCTCATTTACATAGTTTATAGCAATTTTGAAGTTCCCATCCAGATTTGTAAATAGGAACGTGAAATTACTTCAGCCTTCGCAAAAGCTCAAATAATCGTTGTGCAATAATAATTTGTGGTTAATTCCTCTTTGCTTTTATTCAACTTGACCATAAATCTGACTGGCTTCTCTGTGGGCTGGAAGAGTAACGTACATCTTGTATATCTGTGTGTACAACAAAAAATATCTTTACAGAAAATCAGGGATGAAGATGATATCCTGAGGAAAAAATCCCCTGATGTCAGTTAGAGGGTAGTGAAAAGTCTACGGTGTTATAAACCGAAGCTCTGAAAACTAGATGATTTTTGTCTGCACAGGCTTGTCTGCCTACAGCTGCTGCTTGGGCAAGCCTGCTTCCACCTCTCCACTAATAGGGGCTACCCAACTTACAAACCTGCCTTCACTCTTCATAGCAATTCTGCCAGACTCGAACCATTTACTCTCAAATTTTAAGTACTATGTGGAATTTTTTTTCACCTTGAGCAAGAACACAAGCAAAACATTCCCCAAAATCACTTTTCAGAAAGTAAGGATTTGATACTTTGCCTGTGTTGAATGATTCTGGGAATCTTGTATTAGACAATGCCTTTTCTTACATTAATAAGGACTTCTAAAGTATTCCTCTAGACCTTCACTGTGTCTGAGAGTGTCCTCTGACAGGCCACCGCATTAGAGATTATCAGCCTCCTCAAGCCTAGTTGCAGTACTACCAAAAATTGAGCTCCT
The DNA here is from genome assembly GCA_013396935.1 of Baryphthengus martii. Classification (NCBI taxonomy): domain Eukaryota; kingdom Metazoa; phylum Chordata; class Aves; order Coraciiformes; family Momotidae; genus Baryphthengus; species Baryphthengus martii. The sequence goes on from VWZK01004493.1 coordinate 391,133, forward strand.
TTAATGGATGTTCCTGGGTACTAGAGACCAGTGTGAAACTCATCAGGAGAACTATCACTAGTGATCTCAGTGAGGATTTCCTGGTGGTACCGTGCCCCCTATACTTAGTAGCCATCAAATCAAACTCTGAAGTGACTGATTCAAGACAGGGGAGTGGAGGAAGCTGAAAGGATCAGAGTGTCATATTCATTGTGTCTGAAAGACCGAAAAGGTGAAAATGTATTGGGAAGAGGAGGCTGAAAGCCGTGGCTAAAGGGAGAGGAAGGTGGAAGAAGAGAGGTGAGGGAAAAGGCTAATGCTACTTAAAAAGGGAAAATGGAAATCAGAAGGGCTATTAATCTTGCAGGGTAAAGACTGAGGAAAGGTATGGATGAGAGAGAGTCAGCAGGGAAGAGTGAATTTCTGGGCTAGAAATCACAATGGTGCCTGGGAATGGTCAGGTAGGAATTAGGTCTTCTACCCCTAAAAAGGAGATGGGATCGAGAATCCGAATGAAATGCACCTACAATGCACGCAGCATGGGCAACAAACAGGAGGAACTGAAAGCCACTGTGCATCAGGATGGGCTTGGATGGGCATATGCTACACTCGATAAAAAATTGTTCAGATGGCCAAGCCTAAATTGTGGAGATGAATAGAGTTAAATCCAGTTAGTGGCCAGTCACAAGCATTGTTCCCCAGGGCTTGGTACTTGGGTCAGTTCTCTTCAATATCTTTATCAATGATCTGAATGAAGATATCAAGTGCGTTCTCAGTAAGTTTGAAGACAGTATCAAGTTAGGTGGGAGTGTTGATCTGCTTGAAGGTGAGAAGACTCCACAGAGGGACAAGCTGGATCAATGGACTGAGGCCAATGGGATGAGGTTCAAGAAGGCCATGTGCCCGGTCCCACACTTGAGTCACAACAACCCCCTGCAATCCTACACGTTTGGGAGAAAGTTGCTGTGAAAATGTTTAGCAGAAAAGAACCTGGAGATGTTGGTTGACAGCCAGGTGAATATGATCCAGCAGTGTGCTCAGGTGACCAAGAAGGCCAACAGCATCCTGGCCTGGATCAGGAATAGTGTGGCAAGCGGGACTTAGGAAGTGGTTGTCCTCCTGTACTCAGCACTGGTGAGGCCGCACCTCGAGTACTGTGTTCAGTTTTGGGTGCCTCACTATAAGAAGGAGATTGAGGAGCTGGAGCCAGTCCAAAGAAGGGCAAGAAAGCTGACGGAGGGTCCAGAAAACAAGTCTTCTGAGAAATAGCTGAGGGAACTGGAGTGGTTTAGCTTGGAGAAAAGGAGGTCTCAGTCACCTTACCACTCTACAACTACCTGAAAGGAGGCTGTAGTGAGATGGAGGTTGGTCTGTTACAAGTGATAGGATGAGAGGAAATGGCCTCAAGTTGCACCAAGGGAGGTTTAGACTGGATATTGGGGAAAAAATTCTCCACTGAAAGGGTTGTAAAATAGTGGAACAGGCTGCCCGGAGAAGTGGTGGAGCCACTGTCCATGGGGTATTTAAAAGACATGTAGATGTGGCGCTTAGGGACATGATTTAGTGGTGACTGACAGTGTTTGGTTAACAGTTGGACTTGATGATTTTAAAGGCCTCTTCCAACCAAAATGATTCTGTGATTAATTAGAAGAGAAGGACAAGGAACTCTGAGAGAGGGGAGTGTCTGAAAAATGAAGTCAGAGGATGGTGAGATCAGAAGTAGGACCCTATGCAGACAGAAGGGGTTGAGAGGATGGGAAGCAAGGAATGATTAGGCAAGAAAGGATGAAAGTGAGATGAAACAGCCAGGATGAGTAAAAGTTGAGACATTTTTTCCTTTTTAGGAATTAACTCTTCATTAAAATAACATCATAACAAAAATTCCCCATTTTAGATGTGAAGTTTTAAGATTTACTCGTTGGACATGTACATTTTACGTAGGGAAGGATTAAGAGCTGAGACTATTTAATACATCTTCACTGGTTTAACTATAGATAGTCATATAGGTCAAATAGATAGGGATCTTACCATGTAAAAAGAAAACTGCTATCTTTAATATGACAGACACTCAAAGTACAAAGACACATAGAGTTTAGATCATAAAAATCCATGTGCCAACACTCTCTCTTCTCAGTCCCCTTTCCACTGTGACGATACCGCTGTCGCCACAGCCTCTGAAGATGTCTGCTGGAACCAGGGCTGTATTTTTCTAGGCACTCTTCTGTATTTCTTGCCTCCAAAAGCCCACCATCTGAGTCAGCAAGTCAGATATGGGATGAACAAAGCCCTCATGGAAAAGTAGGTGACTTGATAATAAATACTTTTTACTAGGTTAAAATGCTATATACTACAGAGGCAATTTCCTAAATCTGAGGCAGAAATTAGGCATAAATTTTAATAGTGAGTCACTGGAGGAACAACAGGATCCAACAGATGACTTCTGGAGCAAACCTCTGCTCCTCCCAGCCTTGAATCCGACCTCATGTGCCATGGTAGAGGTGGATTGTGACAGCACCACTCTAATTTAAGCTAGATTTCACAAAGCATGCTTCCATTTGTGTTGGCAACGAGAAAATAGCATCAGGAATGGACATTATCATGTGTTGATTTAGCCAGAGTGGGGTCAAAAGGAAGAGAAGGAGGATCGATAGATTATGTGGAGGTGAAATCCATCAGTAATCCATGCAAATGTATTGTTTAGCCAAACTGCATCTAAAATGAAGACAAACTTCTGAATGTGGTTTCTTGTTACCTTTTCTAATTTGGTTGGGGAAAAAAGGTAATATCCAGGTAACTTCCACCTATGTGCTGCTAATGCAACATTTCTTTATGTACATTAATAATTCTATAACATCTGAAAGTTATAATCTTAAAATCTATAAATCTTAATCTGCATGCACATTTTTATAACAATCTGCAAAAAGAGAAATAAACCAGATGTCTCTGATCACGGTTCAACCAGTTAACACAAGACACTTTAAGAAAGTCAGAAATTCTATTAGCTTGAGACAATTTCTTTTTCGGGCACTTTAACTGGAGTGTGACAATTTATAGCGGTGAGTTGTGTTTACTTATAGTAAAATATAGAAGAGATTGGAAAACTTGTGATTTCTAAATGGAGCCAAATATTTGTGAGTCAGAATTCAATAATAAGGCATTTATTTAAGCACAGTGTCTGCAAATTGATTTTTCACCACATAGTCTTGCGAGCTCTTAGAGGACAAATTCTCTGAAATAGTTTTAAATTATTTTATTCCAAAACAGATCAACAAAGGATTCCATTTTTATAATACTTCAAGAGGGTGGAATCTCACAGATTTATAGGGAACAGCAACCTCTGAAATCCAAACTTGTAGTTCTATATTAAATTTCAATTCTTAATAGTTATAAATGGGTTTTAGTAACAAAAGTAAGTGAATAAATAAAACGTATCAGATAATCCTGTCTCAGGCTCTCCTAGAAATAATATATTTTTATTGTTACTAAATTAACCTTAAGTATGCTTCGGAGCTTTATTTTAAGTTATACTGGCTTAGATCCATTGTAAGAACTATCATTAAAATCCTTTTAGCCTTTATTAAAGGCACAATGAATCAAAAATCCCCAAAAGATTATGTTTCATATTTTAAATACTTTGTGTAGGGCTCTCAAAACACTTTTTTTTTTCATTTCTCTCTCTGGAGACTTAGATAGCTAGAGAAAGCTTACCTGAGAGTATTTTACAAAGATTTATTTAAGGTTGTGGTATTTTAGAGTAGAGGAAAAATATCGTGGCTTATGAAATTGTGACTGATGTGCAGCTTCCTTAGTTCAGGCAAGTCTATAGGAAAATAAGAGTTTAAAGAACGAAAGAAGATGGAGAGAGAATAAAATCTCTCGCTTTCTTCCTTCAGGTTCTTTTCCTCAGTCTGTGTTTGGGCTGCCTGTTCTCAAATCTATTCTTCTGCCACCAGCATTTCAAGATGTTCATTATACCAGTCTCTTTTTCTCTTTTTTTTTTTTTTCCTCCCCCCATCACCAGAGCATACCAGAATTGGTATGAAAAGCTACAGCTAAGTCATGTTTATTTATTAATTGATTGATTTATTTACTCTGGGGGGAGAGAGAGGGCAGAAAAGAAAAAAACCCCATGGAGATACTTCTACCCTTTCTGCCCTAAAAAAATTTAGGCAAAGCGTTAAGAACTTTTAGATTGCTTTCTGTTATGAGGGGAAATTAATCACTGTCCTGTAATTCTTTGCTATTCTGCTCTCCTGAAAATAATATATTCTCAGAACACCACGCAATTAGAATATCAGCAAGTAATTTCCTTGTTTGTTGCCTTTCTAACTTCACTCCCTTTTTCATTGCAGCTTTCTCTTCAGGCTTGGCTACAAGTGCTTTCTGACAAATCTCCCGGATTTATGTTGCTCTGTGCATGAATGCACATGGACATAAACTCCTCTCCTATTTGTGATATTGTACCATGAAATTCACTTTCAGCTGGCTTTTCTTTGGGAAAAAAAAAATAGGAGACATATTACAAATGGCTTTTTTTATTTGTTAATTGAAATAGTTTTGTTTTATTAATCAGTGTTTCACTTTTCCTTACTTTACAAAGGGCTAATTCTTTTAACCAATGCAAGGCAACAAGTTTTAAGTGAACTTTTTACAGTAGTCTGTAATTACTTTCCTTGTGTACTTAAATTCAGAGTGTCTTTTATCTAGATTAGGTGAATTATTATTTCTTCAGGGACACTAATTTGTTGATAACAAGCTGTCCTTGATCCTCTTGGTTATAGTACATTTTAAATTATTTGATTGCTCAGACTTTAAAAAAAAAATTACAAAATCATCCTTCTTTAGCTTACTACTAAGCATCTTATAGGATAGGAAAATAAATTTAATACACATGGCAAGTACTCCTATTATAAAACATCAAAAATGCCATTCCTGGTATGAAGCTTCAGGAACATTTTTTTTTTTTTCTTTTATAAACGTCTTTAAATCATTAACTCTCACAAATGTGTTGTTTCAAAGGTGGAAAAAAATATTCATAACAGGTTTCTTGTATCTTTTGGGGCTCAAAGTGCCAACCCAAGCACACTTCTCAATGGCTGTGAGGAAGAATCAGCTTCTGGGAGGGGAGTTTTCCTTGATTTTAATGGCTAACCATCGCATTTCTGGGCCTTTCAAGTGGGATTGTACCGACTAGCACAATGTATGTAACACATTTACATCGGTGCCTCCATTTTTGTTCTATATGTAGTGACATCTGAGCATAAAACCTGGTATTTCATGTGTCCTGTTTTAGACTTGATGTTGCACTACTGTGAAAAAGAAATTTGTGAATATGGAGGAGTTGTACCAATGCAAAACAACACTAGGGCGAAGGAAAGCCTGCCTTGGTGTATTTTGTGTTGGAAATCATGTCAGAATACGGAGACAGAACTTATTTCTAAACAGAAACAATAGAAAGATATCATTTAAATTCGGTATATTTGGGAAGAGGATGAAAAAGGGCAAGATAGTGACAGAAAAGTTTGGCTTTGCTCATTACTTTTTGTCGTTGTTAGATATTCTTCTAAACCCTCATCCTCTGGGAATGCCCTACAAAATTGGAATTTCCAGATAAAATTCATTATGCTGCATACTGGGGCTTTTTCAAATTATATTATCTCTTTCAGCTCTTTCTATGCATCAGAATCTTTTTATTCTAAGTTCTGTTTAAGCAGAACAAAAAGACAAGTTAATAAAAGGTGTAAGACCCTAATCCTCTGGCAAGGTGCCACGTGGCCAGTCTGAATTGCTCAACTGGCAGTTTCTGGCCCTGGAGTGGATTTTTTTTTTTCTTGGCAGTTATACAAAGAGGATCTTCTAGTACTGTAGCTGGATTAATTAGACTCCATTATCTGTGGCATACCTGATAACTAACTTCTGTAATTTTGTTGCAAAATTGGAGTTTATACTTTTAAGAAGAGTACAAATCTTCGCCTTCGGAAAACATTTCTGAAATGAAAACGTTGTGAAATCCACAGCAAGGCAGAAAGGTACCGAATGAAATTAATTTCCAAGATAATGATCAGATTGATATGCCATATAGGCAGTCATAATATATGCACCTTTTGTGCTAAAGTCTTCTATGCTGACATTATGCTTAATGCAAGCGAGCATTTTATACAGTCAGAAACTTATGTGTGTAGTTCAAGTACTACATATTCCTAGAATGACATCTCATATGGACTAAAACTGAAAATGTAATTCTGGTTGCAAGAGTGACAGACAAAACATAAAATAATTGCTAGTGTTTTAGAAATGAAGCTGCTGCGGCTATTTGGCATTCTGAATAAATGCCACGGTGTCGCACCCAATAAAATCTAAAATTAGAAACATGATGCACATGCTACACAGATATTTAGAAAATGGTATAGACACCAGGGCTGAACAACTGGCCAGGGAGGAGAGTTGCTAATTACAGAAAAGGCTCTGTAGTGATAACAATTTCTTTATACTCCTATGGGAATCTTGTACAGATCTTTAAATCTTTTCAGCCACTGATTCTTCGCCTCAAGGATTAATTCTAAACTATCTATCACCGCTAGAGCAAGGTCTATTTTGGTCTAGAAGTTTTACCCAAGGGGTTACTCCAAATGTATACATTAACAGCATTCAAGTTCAAGTGGATAAACTGTTTTTTTTCCTCTTGTATGAAACTAGAATCTATTTTCAATATGTCATTTATGGACACTTTTAAAATGTTAATAAAAATAATCTTAATGAGATGGGATTCCTGATACGTTTTTACAGAAATAACAACAAAGCTGTTCCTAGAAGAAGTACCGGGTTTAGGAAAGTCTTTATAAAATTAGATACTGAAAAGAAAAGAAAGCATTCTCACTGATAAAGCTGTAATAACTTCTGGTGCTTTTATTTAATTTAACTTTGTACTTCTGTGCTGAAATACACTGGACTAATGTCATCCTAGTCTCTATCATAAATTGCTCCAAAATTCTCTTGTTTAGTGGGAAGAAGCTGAATAATTCAGGACAAACCCAGAATAATTAGTTTAAAACTGAACCAAATATCATTCATTTCTAGATACTATTGTAATGGACAAATTCAGACAACCAATTATTTCTTTTTTTAAATAAGACCTTAAGATATCTTCTTTTTTTTTTTTTCCTGCCATTTGGTGATTCAAATGCTTCTGATCGGAGTTCATCAATCTCTTGTCACTACTATTCTTTGTCAATAATGAATCATTAACAATCTTTTAAGTTAAAGGAATTCATAGTTATAAGCTTGCTTTACAGCCTTGTTCTGATGATTTATCTTTGAATTTAAAGATTACAGGGTTATGAAGTCTCCTCCTCTATATCACACTAAAGGTTCTTCAAAACCAAGTCACATACCCTTCAAATATCTTTCATCAGAACAGGATATTTTTTTTAAGCAACTATCTTCTTGAAGTATTCAGGCTAGCACAAAAATGATGGGCCAAATTGATTTCACCTTGAATGTTTTCTTTGTTGACTCTGTTTTAGTTGAAGAAAAGACTCTGTTTCAAAACAAACATTTTAAATGAACATTTCCCCTTTTGTAAGAAAGTAGAGAAACTAAAATAAACTACGAGAGGGTGGGAAAAATCCCACAGTTTGATAAATTTGCATTGTTTTCTTTGAAAAACTTAGGCTTTGGCAAGTAAAATAACTCCATTATAGTACGTACAGGGTGGATTCTTGAGTAACATGATCATTCCTCAGTCCTTGTCATCTAAGGACTCCTTTTAAAAACAGTTGGATTTTTTTCAGCCCCAGCACTTTTAAACTGATAACTTACTGACATGAAAAATATGTTGGCTTCTTTGGCTGATGGAACTTGAGAGTCATTTTGGACTCATGACAATGGGTCTTCATGCGATTCAAATTTTTAAAAATACAGAAATATTTTCCTGATGTTATGATAAGACCTCCATGCACTACAGTTGAGACAAGTGTGACTAGTAAGTACCAAGCCGTGAGTAGTGCTGCCTTTGATTAGTTTAATTGCTTATGATTCAGGCTAATCAGTCCAGTATTGTTCCCATTACAGATTCATATTCATTTGTTTTATGGAAGCTACAAGTAACTGTGTTCAGTTTGTGTCCTCCTAGTGCACATGTGCCTTATTTGGTTTCTCCAACAGCGTTTGTGACACAAACTGTTCTCTGAAGTTTGTGCCCTTTTCCAGAGAATGTGTAAACCCAGTGAGTTTCATGAATCAATTTAGTTGGAAGAATAAGCCATATTCTACTGGGAATATCTTGTTCTTGGCTTTCCCAAACGCATTCCGTCTTTGGACTGTATTTTATGAGAGCTTAAAAAGGGACTGTCATGTTCTCTCCCCAATGATTCTGTGCTCTTGCAGCAAAGGAAAGACCCTGACCATCTTATACTAGATGACAACCCGACTCTTTCTTATTCCTTTAAAAAAGGAAAGCAGTGGGAAAACAGCCTTATATTTTAAAGAACAGCAGGAAAAGAGTTATCTACTTTTTCAAGCTAGAGGAAAGATCATACACGCCTTGGTAATAACTGCCTCAAAGCAGCAGATCTGGACAAGCTTAAAAGGTGCATGACATGAATTCTTGTTTTCTTTTTGAAAATTCGAGAAGAATTGGGTGATGGAAGGAAAACCTAAGTACCTGATAGTCAGAAATACGTCATTTTGCGGAATCATGAACATGTGCTACTGGGTAGAACATTGTTCTGTATTGAGTCAGTAAGCATCTTGTCAGAAAGATGCTTGTTTTTGTTTTTGCCATTTCTACTGATACCAGTTCACCTCTGGTTTTTTTATATATATTTGTTCTAGAAACATTCAAAATACTTTCATATTTACTCTGATCATTCTGAGGAAAAAAGAATGCTGGTACAGTATAGCTGAAATGTGTGAAATTATCTCTATGTCACTGGAAGACAGGAGATCTTTTTCTGTGTGAGATATACAAAGACGAGATTTTTTTACTTGAAGTATCTGTAAAAGCAAACCTCTGACACAATTAAATCTGTCACAGATTTATACTTTTCATCTTTGTAACATAACAAATCTGTCCTTTCTGTTTCACCTTTTCTCTAGTTTCTACCTTTGTTGCTAAATTGTTTATACAGTTTAAAAATGTTTAGTCTCCCTTCATCTGTCAGTCCACATTTGTCACATTTCTGAAGGACATGAAGGTTTTTTTCTGTTGACTACGTAAGAAAACAATATTGACCCAAATTTACTTATTATAAAACACAAATAATTTCTATTAATCAAGCCATGTTAGGGTTCAAGTTGATTGTTTATACAGTTTGCTGATGGTACTTCTTTGCATTATAAGAAGTCTCGTCCTTTTACAATGCTATTTTTGCAGTAAGAAGCAAAGCTGAGATGTTCTGTCCTGTATGAGCTGTGAATGAGAACCTATAAAACAACAGAGGTACCTTTGAAGCTTGATATGCATATGGAACAGAGACATAATTAATAATAAAAGGAGTACAAAGTAACATTTTTGTTGATTTAACTCCAATGTGGAACAGTCAATGACATGACGTGGTTAAACAGTCATTAATCAAGATTTTTTTGAGCTATTCTATCAGGAGGTTTAGCTGCTAAAAAAAAAAAAAAGGACAACGAAACAAGATACTAGAAAATTGCTTCAGTTTTTTCAGAGTGGAAAATCAGTGACAAGTAGAAAAGTTGACACCTTTAATACTGCATCACAAAGATAGCATGAGACATCATTACAGTGGCATGATAAAGTCCAGTGTCAGTAAAGTTTGTGTTTGCAAAATAAGAAGCACAGTTCTTTGTTGCTGTTTTTGCAGTATTGTCTTCATCCTTTTTTCCTCACATAAAAGACACCATTTTAATTTCCTTAATTCAGAAGATAATTATTTGAATATTATCTGGCATTTTACAATGAATTTTACTGTCTTATCTCCTGTCTACCTTTGTCAGCTTTGCCAAATATTTGCTCAGAGGATTGGGGGGTTTTCCATTCATAAATCTGTGATCTACAGGATCCAAACTTCTGTCTTTTCTTGTATAAACAAAATGATGTTAACAAGTCAAGGGACAAAGACCAGTGCTTTCAATGATTTGATTAGGACGCAGTTGTTAAGTGTTGATGTCTTACTATCTTCTTTCCCAGGCAGATATTTACACACTAGGGTAATCCAACATAGCATAAATTATCTCCATGTAGCAGAGCTTCAGAATAGATATCATCAAGGCTATAAATTACAGAGAATTCAAAACATTAAACGCAGCAAGGGATCGTGAACTCTTTCATAAAGAACCGTTTCTAAACTATGACAGTGAATTCATTAGTTAGTTCAAGTATTAATACCATTTGACTAATTAATAATGTCTTACAAATACTATGAAGACCCATTGAATGATACTGTGAGAAGGTAAACGCCTTCAGTCGAAATTTAAACTGCATGGAAATCAGCCCCTGTAGGCACAAAGTTCAGCTCAGTCTGAATATAATTCTGGTGTGTAGGGTAAAAGGTCTGAAAAAATATAAGAATTATTTGGAGGTTGTGGGGTTTTTATTTACATTTCAGTTTTCTATATTGTCTTTTACCAGGCATGTCAGTAGTTGCTCAGATTGTAGACAGACAGATAACTGCACAGAAGGGAGCCTCAGTTGGTGACTTCTGTCTTTCTGCAGCAGGAGACAGACACAAAGAGCTACACATATTCTGCTTGCTTAACACTGTGCCTGCATAAGACTCTTTTGCTACTTGGTTTTGGGTGGAACACGTTAAATGTAATATTCTAAATACAAGCACAGAACAGCAGAGAGATTTATGAAAAATATGCAGGTGTGAATTCACCTTTGAATTAGCATATAAGCTTATTTTTGGTACCTATATGTAAGAGGGATAAGAAACTAAGGCAAAAGTTTCGTTAAGCAGTTGTATAGGTTGAATATTTGTGGATTAAAGCAAATCAACTTTTCAAACTGATATGGTGACTGTTAGCTGGAATATAAGACTTCCTATGCAGGACATTTATCACAGCAAAGATAATTCTGTGTGCATTGGAATAGTAGAATATTTATCTCAATTTCCTTCAGATACTGCTCCTGTATGTCAATTTGTCACAGTTGTAAACATTGTCAAGGGTTTAAGATGTGAAAGTTCTTCCAGAAGAGATTTCTTATGAATCTGAAGTAATTGATTCAATTTCAGGTGAATACTTTCCTTAGTCTGGGGGAAAAATGAGGACAAAAATTAGATGTTGTGTAAAAATATGTTCCTTATTAATCTGACAAAGTTGCATAAAAGATTTATATTTTGTTTTAGGAAAATAGCTTGGAAAAATAGTTGCAGGTTTCAGAAATGGCAATTTGCTATCTGTATAAGTATCACATCACAGTTAATGAAGTTGATATAGAGTATTTCAAGCACTCTAAGACAGCAATGAAACTTAATACATAGTTTGGATTAGAATTTCCATCTTTTTTTGTTTGTTTGTTTGTTTTGTAACAGGATCAGCAAAGTCAAATACTAGCTATAATGAGGAAGTGATATTCCTTTTTGAAAGTACTTCAAAAATTAAATAAGCAGGCCCTTGAAGAACAGTACTTCACTAAGTGGGCTTACTGAAGCTTTGGGAGGGTGAAGAGCACTAGGTAACGTTCAGTGCTGATGATGCTTTTCTCCATTTCCAGTATATTGGAGACTGAACAATTTTCATTCTAGAGAAATTTAAAACCCGCTCCATACTATGTTCCTGGGAAGAAGTTGATCTTGTACGAGAAGAAATCTGAGTTGGCACCCTGAAATCTATTACAAAAGCAGTAGATTAGTTGCCTGGGAGAAGTGGTAGTGGCAGAATTTGTCCCTCAGGTGCACTGGAGGGACTAGTAAGGCAGCATTTGTCTTGGAGCTACTGTAGGACAGAGAACTGAGGAACCGAGGACAGGTAGAGTCCGCCAGCTGCCCTGGCTGTCCCTCCTCGGCGTTTCTCTCCCTTTCTCCTCAGCACTGTTGAATAAAGCCCCCGTATTCCATGAAATTACTTCTTATAAAGCATGGGCTTAGCAGAACAGCATCTGTCTATCTAAACTTCAGACTCTTTGATTCTGAACAACAATTCCAGTATTTTTTTTGAACCAGACTGACAGCTCTTCCACGGGATTCGTAATGGCATCTCTATGTCATCTTACTCCTTCAGCAAAACCACACCATGGATTTGATCTTACGTTCCTTGTTTTTTGATCCTTTATCAGTTCACATCTAGTAATTGCTTTAAAATTAGAATACATTTAAAAATATATCTCTATGACTTTGTTTAAAAGGACTTATCTGTTCGGGTCTACAATTTCAGCACAAATTAGCAGAATCCATCTCTGCATATCTTATCTGGTATATTGTTGCAGTAAGTTAATTTCTAGTGCAAAGACAATCCTTTTAAATAGCGGCCTTATGTCATTTGTGTGATTAGCATATCCATCTTATTACTAGGATGCATGGAGAGACATTACCTGATTGCTTTATATCAAAGCAAATTTTAATTAGCTGATGTTAACTTGGCACAAACCATTTATAAGTACTTAATACAGAATTGTAATTACATGTCCAATTAACCAGTACTTATTAGTTTAGTTATTGCCTGCTATTCACATTCAAATGCAAACGAGTATTTGTAAAAGTATAATCTCAAAGATATTTAAACCTTAAGATTTAAACATTACCTTATTTATCTCCTGATATTCACATTCAAATGCAAATGAATCTTTGTAAAAGAATAATCTTAAAGATATTTAAACACTAAGAGCACATCTTAACGTAATCATATTCTTTCTGTTTCTATTTAGTCATCCGTGACTCTTTGGAAGATCATGTTTCTGGAGTTGGGATCAGATGCCCCCTGGGCTACTTTCCATGTGGCAATATCACAAAGTGTTTGCCCCAACAACTTCACTGTAACGGTGAGGATGACTGCGGGAATCGGGCCGATGAAGACAACTGTGGTACGTGGCTGAGACTTTTCTTTGTGTCCAGCACTTCCAGTCACTGAAATTCATGCAGTGCTCACACTAAATGAAGAATTGTAAAGTGTCAGGAATAGGAAAGTTAAATGTTTTGCAGAGGACACAGCAGGTCTTTGGTTTAGCTAATAAAGCCACACAACAAGCCGCTTGCTAGGAAGGAAAGATGGATCACGTTTTTGTTTGTGTATGGTATCAGTTTATCCAGTTTTATCCCTACTTTAAGCTTGGTTTCATGGGTCGTTTTGATGTGTACAAATGGACGTGCGTGATCTAGCAAAGATCTCTGCTGAGAAGAGGTAGATATATGTGCTAACCAAGTTTATACAAAGCTTTATGTGACTTTTAAAGCTGGCTGGAAAACAAGAATTTTTATGGTTTTTCAGAAATCATTTATGTCCTAATCTGGGAGGAAAACCGTGACTGTACGAGTGTGCTGCGCAAGCTGCGCTGCTACCAGGCTTTTGGGTCTGGAAATGTCACAATCTCGGGGAATACTGCTGCCTGCTGTTGTGATTCTTGTCATTCCTGGCCCTGCCGGATGGTAGCCGTGAGCTTGACTTGGTTTGTAGGCTTTATCTCTCCTGCAAACTGAGTAGGGCCAGGGAAAAGGCTTTGCACTGGCACTTACCTGTCCATGCTGTTTATTTGTGATTGTGACCCCGGCACAGCTTTAGTCTGCGCTGAGCAGCATCTCTCACGCAGTGGCTGGACACAGCTCAGAGGGTGGCACATACTTTGGATAGTCTGGGAAAGACCTCCCAAGAGGAGAACTTAGCCAATGTATTGTGAGCTACGACTGCAGGGAGAGAAAATCAGCCCTAGCATGTTTTATTTACCGGTAATGTCAGCTTACTAACAGCCTGCATAGTTTAAGAGCTGCTCTCCAGAGCTGCTGATCCATGGCAGATGGGGAAACTAGACTTCCTATTCCTTAGTAGCTTGCCCGCAGCCGTGGAGGGCAGCCAGATACAAGGCTGCCTCACACATTGCCTCTAGCTCCCCGGAGCCAAGCAGGTGAACTGTTTGCCTGTCCCAGACAGGCAGGCTGCCATAAGAACTGCGTGGGGGAAACAAAAAAACAACAAAAATTAAATGAAGCTTCCAAACAATCTATACGGAAAGAAATTTCCTGAAAGAAATTTCAAACAAAATCTGGTAAAAGTATTTTTCACAAGTGTTCTCAGCGAAGTCGGTGAGGTTTTGAAAGCAGCTCTTCTCATTGTATATCAGTGAAACTGATTTTTGTTCCTATGTGTAGTATCTTACTCTTATACCTATCAAATTTCAGTATCTTACTCTACATGAAAGTCACTTTTAATTCCAATCACACTTAATGGACTCGCATGTTTTTTTCTAGTTTTATGTCATTTGCTGATGTCATAAACATACTTTCTGCTGGCAGCAGTCAAAGTCCCGAACAAAATCGGTTCCAATTTTATTCTTTTTCTGTAATTATCTTGCCCTAGAGTGGCTGAAATGGCTCATGGTGGTGCTCTCTTATGTTTACGAAGTCCAAGTACCGTAACCAGTTGGTTTAGCCACGTTTCATCTCCATGTAGTACCAGTAAGTCTGTCTTACAAGGACTTCCTGTAAGTGTACATCTTGATTAAATGGCAATTAGGGGATACACGGTTTTGTAATGGGATATACAAGACAGTTTAGCCTGCAAGACAATTCAGCTGTGATATTGAATCCTCTTCTGAGTAAAGTAATTCAAGAACAAATTAGCACCGATTTCTGAAAGCCTAAATTACAACAGATGAAGAGTCACTGCATTGACTTACTGGAAATACCTCGCTCTTAGGGTGTTTCTCATATCTTGACACCATATCCTTATTTAAAAATGCATGCCATGTATAATGCATTAAGGTCATATTTAGCAGTCTTTTCTCAAATCTGGTGTTGCAGTCAAAATTTGTTGTTTGAATAAAGGAAAAGTCACTTCTTTGCTTGAGAACGGGGAATATCCTGGTCAGATTTTCTGCAGTGCCCACACACTGTAGTAAGTGTGAGTATCTTTGTGGGATAGCTGTTTTGTGAGCCTTCATCTTGCTTAAAATCTGAGAAAGGAAGCTTCATTGATTAGCTCCCAAGACAGAGAAATTATCAGGGTTTTGGTTTTTTGTTGTTTTTTTTTTTTTCTTTTGCTGCAGTTCCCCACTTTAGTATGTCATCCTTATGCCAGCAGTTATACATGGTTCCTTCTACTCATTTTTTTAAATTTACAACTAGTTTTCAGTTGAAGTCATTGCTCCTGGTTACAGAAAAGCAGTTCAACATGAAATTGTTCATTATTTCATGCAGTACATTTGGAAATTGAAATCTTATCCGCAAGTTACTCTAAGGAACTCAACCTTTAAATTCTTGCACTTTCATCTTGCATAAATTTGAGTAAGAGCTTTGAGGTAACCGGCCTACAACATTCAACCCAACAAGTGTGGGGAGGGAAAAAAATCAGTGTAGACCCTCAAAAGACTTCAAAAATACTTCTTTTTTTTTTTTCTTTCTTTTAATGTATATATGTCAAACATGGCTAGGTAAAGCAACTGCTTCACTAGTGATTTCATCAGTAATGACAAAGCGCTATCTTAAGTCTACAGAAAAATGTTATAGTGAAGGCTTGCATATAGTTTATGTACAAAACAGTATAATAATATAAGGAATCACCAAACAAAAATCTGTCATGGAGAGTAGTTCTTTCTGTGATGGAAAGGACAATACTGGTGAAGGACAAAAGGTGTGGGGGGAATGCACTTATTTTGAAAACTGTAATAATGCTGTTTGAAAAAAAAAATCAAACACACAAGTATTCTAAACATAGGAAAATCTAAAGCCCAGCTGTTCAATACAAGCCCTTAAGTGTGCTGAATATTAACAGCAGCTGCAATTACTGTGAAATAGCACTTTTAAGTGAACGAAACAAGCAGAAAAGCAGCTAGCATAAAAAGCACAGGTAGATCTTCCAAGAGAGTTACTCCGTGAAATTGTTCAAATGCCCTTGAAACAATAAGCGAAAGGTATCTATCTGTGCAAAAGAGACCAACACAATGGGAGCCTTTGAAAATACTGAAGCTAGTCACACAAACTATCTTGTAGCATTTCTGTCCCTTTCCTCTTTTAATCAGCAAAGTTTTCTCATTCCTCTCTTCATTCTTTGTTGTAATCTTTGAGATGATTTCCAATATTAGTGCTGTTTCTTGTGCTGCATGCCTGGTAACGGCAAAATATGATTGGAAGCATTTCTAACTAAACCAAATCCTCACAGACAGATGTGTTTTCAGACAGGCTGTAATCATTGTTCACATCCAACCTGAGCACGTAAAGATCGGCTTCGTGGTGCCTTCTTCGAATCTGCTTCCTCTTTAACATCCAAATAACGCGCATAAAACGAAAGTCCAGAGAATAGAAGTGACCTGAAATTAGGATCATAGGCAGAGTTGGGAACAAACAGCAGTCTCAGACTGCTGTCGAAGTGCTTAGCCTCAGGATGTGGCCATCCTGCTAGTCAGCCCAACTTCAGCATTTATTTCTTCCACTTCTGAAAAAGGGTGAGTTGTGGCCAATATGTTACAGTCCAGTGAAGCCACTCCTCTTTGAAAACTCACGTGCCTTTGTCACCTAGTTGGGTTTCCAAAACCAGTAAAATACTGCGTGTGATATCCTGATGGGGAAGATCTTGAGGCAGTGCAGTAAACTGTAGTAAGAGGAGGACGCTACCAAGTTATTATGCCCGGCGTGATGAGAGGTTCTTTTTGAACTATCACTAGATAACCCTCAATGTGCATGGAAAACACAGGTTTACCTTTCAAACTTGAAAACATAGTCCATCAAGAAGCAGGTGTCTCTGCAAATTTGTCATGAATATGATACTCTAAATAAAATTGATTTATTTAAAGTCTCAGAATTTGTCATTAGAGCTTATGATTTTGAGGACTTTTTTTTTTTTTTAGGCTTGAGTATAGCAGTAAATTTTTCTCTACTGCTTTGCCCTGAGCTCACCCTCTCTGAAGCACCTAGCTCTTAAAAAGACTGAGTACATTGTTAAGCAGTTTAGCCTGTATCACATTTCACCTCAAGGTATTTTTCAGTTAGCAAAACTCAAAATGTATTAAAAAATATATATATATCAATTCTGTGCCTAAGCTTGGGCACAAAGCTCAAGCTGGCAAAGCAGACTGAGTTTAATAGCATGTTGTCCTACTGAGAATATGTTTGATTTTAGATATAATGGCTTCACCCTAATTTTCCAGGGAAAAGCTTTTCCTGTTTATTTACAGCTGTAAGATTTGATTCTGCAGCTACCTGATGTTTATAGATGGGAGGCTAGAACATTTTTTTACTTCGTTGCTTTTTTAAAATATGATCAGGAAGGATAAATACTAGGCATAATCACAAATTCTGCTCGCTCACCTAATGCTGTGGCAGCCTTAACATGAAAATTATTCCTGAAATGAGTGAAGAGTATTTCTTTACATTGAAGACATGATTGCTGCAATGTTACTATTAACGTATTCTAAACAATCTCTAGGCAAAGCCTTTTGAAGCCCAATGACATAGTAAAAATGCCAAGTACAAATTTTCAATTCCATGTTCATGGAAAGATGCATTTTGGAATCTCTGCTTTGACAGTCATGTTTAATGATAAACGAAATTAAAACTAATAACAGTAGATAAAAACAGCAGTTGATTAATGCAAACCAAAAGCAACAGAACATAGTATTTGTGATGTAGCTTTTCACTGAGTCTACGTGTGGTTTATTACCTTAAAGTGCATGCTTGTTTAAATGAACAAATTCTCACACATGACAAATTGCAAAAACATATGAAAAGTTAAATCAGAACAGTACTGTGTTTTACAAATCTGGACAGAAGACAAGTAACATTGCCGGTAATCATCTATGGGTTTATTTTTTTTTCAAAATACCAACTCTGAGTAGCTTTAGACAGAAAAAAAAAGCTCTATTCCCTAATTAACTATTTAGATTCTAAAACTTAAGCACTTTAGATTTTCTTTTTAAAGTTCTCTGATGTGCCATCTGCTTAGAGGGCTGAAAGAGTAAACTTTCGTCCTAGATAAGGGTCAGCTTTCTCTGAATAAAATTTTCCTATTATCACATGCAGTGATAAAAGTGTAACGATATCAGTCTAACAACTTTTGTGTAATTATCTCTTCTAGATATATCACTGGGTCATTTTCTAGTCATATCATACTAATCACAAAGTCCCACAAAAATTCTCAACGTAGTGAAATGTTAAATCCCTGAGAGACTGAATATTTGTGGTTTTCCTGTGATCTTCTAAGGTCTTTGTGGCAATTGACCCTAATATTCCAGCTATTCTGCTGGGTAGTCAGCATGTTTTGTTCATCATAACTGTAAATTAGCTGTGATGCTAATATGATGCCAGCTTCTGGGGAGAAGCCTCCCAGTGAATTGCACTGTAGCTTACCTCAAGTTTCCTGTTCCAAAACCACCCACCAGGTCTTGATTTTAGTCTGGTACAAAGGTGTAAATCGAGAAATATAGAAACATAATCAGATCTCGAAAGGTACTGAGTTTTTCTCCTTTCAGGGGAATCTCTGGACTTTACATCCTAATTGGTCAATTTGAAAACATATTTTACGATAACTCTTGAAGTAAAAGACTATGCTCTACTGCTTTGTCTCTAATGTATTTAGCACTATGTGTCAGTATCCTATAGGTACAGGTTCTGAAAATCCCTTTCAGGTAAAGTGCAGGTGAACTTTTTTTTTGTAAATCTGCTTTCAGATTTTAAAGTTTTTCCTAACTTCCATTAGGACTTGATAATACCTAAACATGCAGTCAAAATCTATGTAGCTATTGGATTTGTGATGTTCTGTTCTCATTTAAAATGCAAACAATAAGATCAATATAAAATTTTCAGTCATATCACCTGGGTTTTTGACCACAACATTTCCTATGAAGCAAAACTGAGTCTGGTGAGAACTGACCTGGACTGACTCCATTAAAATCAATGGAAAGGCTCCCGCTGTTTTCAGTGAGCAAAGAATCATCACTTACCCAAATTAGGAAACTAATGAAAAGCTCAGATGTTAAAACAATGTTTGCAACTGTGCTAGCAGTGATTTGTTTATTTACTTGCTTGCTTTTTCACTAGATGAGATGAGGGTGTAATCTCCTGCAATTTGTCATAGAAATAGGAGGTAAAATGTACAGTATCTTCCCATGCAGTCTGTGATATAAAACTCTCATAAATAAATGCCTTAATTCTTCCCTTCTTAAATTCAATCAAGAATTGAGTAGATAAGGTTCATGCTTCATTTAAAATTAGGATTCCTGTACTTTCACACCACTGACTAGCTCATATGCTCCATCTCAGAACTGCTTGTTGAAATAGCTTTTTCATTTGTTATTATTAAATTTCACAGAGAAATGACTGTGTTCATATACCACAGGTATAAGTCATATTTAGAATAAAAAGTATTTTAACACAAGAATAGTTACAAATACAAGCACTAGAATTCTCAGTTTCAAAACCAAGATCACGTGCGCTGAACCTAATCCCTTGCACCTCTGTGGACTGGATTGTTTCACTGCAGAAGGGGCATTAAAAAACCAGCAACTACTGTTACTTCTCTAACTGCCACTCTACCTACTAGAAATAATAAAAGGGGAATGGAAGGAACACCATGGTAGGGTGTTTCTTTTTATCCTTTTTTTTTTCATAAGCAGGGTCTTTAATTACGGAGGGTTGTTAATGGAACAAAGTAGCCTGAGCTATTTTGAGAGCACAAGTTTCCTCACTGTTTAGAAGTTTGGCTTCCGGACAATTTTGCTGATAGTTCTGCAAAACTATTTTTTTGGCAGTCAGGCAATGGTTGTAGAGTGTCTGCATTTGGTTTTTAATCACGGTGTCACTACCACATTTTTCCAGTCCAGTGAAGCAAGAACAGGCATGCAGAGCTAATTTAAGGTGTTTCTGACTCTCCGAAGGAAGAAGCTAACTATGTTTAACTTCACAGGCTAAATGGATTTACCATTGCATTGCTCCCAGGCCTAAGAGATCCCCAAACAAAAGGCAGCATTCAGCAAGCCAGTTGTAAAGTTCACTTACAGATGTTCATTAAGCTCTGTCCAGCTCGTAAGCTGGAAAACAGAGACAGGTTCCCGAAAGAACTGTTTGAAATCTTGCACCTATTTACCTCTAAAAGCCCAGGCCTCATCTGTTGCTGTGTGCCATGCAGTCATCAGGTGACTGGCTTGCTTTATTAAATAAGTTACAACACGTTACCTCTTTCTCAAAAGGGGCTATAAAATGCAGCGGGATGAAAGTAATAACAATATATAAAGATGTCATGCTGTTTTCATATGTGTTTCATAGACGGTCTCTAAACTTATAGACAAATACTGGAGTTCTGCAGATTCATTAAATCATCTTCCAAATTGCCATAGCAGAAATCTAAATTTCTGTGGGATGTTTCAAAACAACTATACAAAAGATATATGTTTTAATATTATGAGGTTGCTCATAAGGGATGAGAAATTCCAGAGGGTCTGTGTTTCCCATTTCTGCTTAACACATTGCAGAAGAGCTCGATGACTTTGTATTTCAAATTAATACTAATAATGAATAATGCTATAGTTAGCCTCGTCTTGTCCTGGTGTGGCATTTTTTTCCATCATGCTCAAAATGTGAGATTTAAATGTGTGAGACAACATTAATTTTTGAGTCCTTGGAAGTAAATTCTGTTTATGAAGCAAAAAGAAAACACCTGGAATTTGGAAGCATGCTCAAAATTTAGCAAATACTTGACAAAAGATCAGATTTCTCAAGCTTCACATGGAAATTTTTCATATGTGGCCAAATTTTATTCTCACTGTTCATTGTCATTCCTCCACAGTATATGGCACTGAAACAATCAGATCCGCACCGATGCGCAAATATCAGCAAATGGAATAGCTTTGCTGAAGTTCTGAAGGTCTTTAATTGATTGTGTTATTGAGATCTTTAACTAAGAGAAACTTTGATATTTCACTAGACTTAGGTCTCTCCCAGTCTCCACTCCAGTGGCTTACTGCTAAGGGAACTTTCAGTCCCCTCAAGCTTTTAAAGATGTATTCATGCTATTATAATTTATTCTGACTCATTTATTTTAGAAAATTGTAAACACTTCAAGAGAAACAGAATAGAGAATCAGATTGATCTATATAGAATAAAAGTATTGTTATATAAACTGGAAAACTCTCCTATGCAAATGTTTCACAGGAAAGAAAATATTGAGATGACAATGTTGAAAAGATATTTATCTCCTGGAAGTTTGAGCCTACCTATTTTCGTAAAAGTTGCACTCCATTAATTGTATTAAAATCAGGAATAAGCTGTGTACGCAGGTAATGCAGCTCAACCAGAGAAGTGTAAACTTTACATATATTGATTTAATTTGTCTGTTTTTCTGTGATTGCACTGTCACATATAAATAGACAAGCTACATTTCAGTTAATCAGTAGGTACAGGGGACAGTCAATGTGGAGTGACGCACAATTTGGTATGGGGTAAATTGCCTTTGCCTTGACCGGTAGGTGTCCAGTTTTAGGTTCTTCTTTTTTTTTTGCCCCACTTCAGTATCTCAACTGAGACAGAAATTCACTCCCAGAGTCAAATGCTCCAGGCGCTGTGACATCCTGCTTTGTAAAATCTTTACGTGGTTGTAGTCTTATTGTCAGTTATTAGACTGTATCAGTATGCCCAGACACTGTGGGAAGGGGCAATTTATACTCCTTCATCTGTAAATGTTTTCAAAGGAACTGGTCTTGTCTGAAGGACACAGGTTTTCCTTGTACTAAAAGATATGTTTGTGAAAAGCTGAAGTCATTTTTTACAACAAGAGAAAGTGTGTTTGAACAACTGGCAGAAATATGTCCATGGGTTATGACCACCAACAGCAAAGGCAAAATCAAAGGGTGACACAGTGTCTCTTTAGAATGCTTATGCATTTAACTGATAACATTTCTCTGCATAATAACCCATGAAGACATGGCCACGAGAAGGGGAAAGTCATATAGATAACGTCCCTTTAGTAAGCTCCTTACTAAATAAGAGATATAACTTTAATTGAGCAAAGCTGTTATTTTCTTGGACCTGTCACTGAAAGGATTATTCAAATCCGTAGTCTGTCAGAATTAACAGAATTCATTTCTCATTCCTTTCCTATCAGAAATGGAAATTGAGAACTTTTAACAAGGAACAATGCATTAATCTCTAGTCAGATAAATCCAGTTTCCAATTGCTTATTTCGCTTCTCCTGTGTAGGGGAAGATTTGCTGATTCCCAGTTTTTGCAGATTTCATTTTTCTTTTTTTACAGAAGTGTAGCCAACATAATCTATTTTAGAACCAACTTGGGAAAAAAAAACAATTTCTCATCTGAACTGTACTCCTCCAAATTGATAGATTTGAGATTTCAACATCAGTACTATTACCAGTCATGTCTCAATGTGTTCTCAGAACCTCATCTCAGCAGAGGTAAACGGGTCACAAACCTACCCTATAAACTCTAAATGATCACAAAGTCATTTACAGTTCTGACATTGGGTGCTCCACTGAACAGTTGTTCTAAACAGAGTTCTTTGCACAATACTTTCTTCTGGGATTTGACAAAAGAGTTTGTATAAAATAAAGACTGTCCCAGGCTTGGGCACAAGGTTTGGCCCAAAGCAAACAATTTTGAAGGTCAGAAGACTTCAAGTAACTTTGTTTGTTATGTTCAGATATGCTTTTGTATTTCTAGTAGAAGGCAGGATAATCAATGTCATGAGAAAAGCCCATTATTTAAAGTGAACCCACCAGAAGCTTCAGGCAACTGGAACGCTTTCAGCACAAAATAATCCATCTTCTCTGTCCTTTTTTTCCCCTCTTCTCTTTTACGGCTACTCAAAAATACACAGCTTCCTCTCAACTTCCTTGAAAACACTGGTGAACTTCCCCTTTGTAGTGAACTGCTCCTTCGTTCCCCTGAGCGTAGGAGGCACCGCTCATGATTTTCTCTGCAGATGTGAACTGCAGCGATGGGGCCCTCTTGCACTTGCTTTGTCACATGGCAAAGCATTTAAAAAATATTAACAGGTGGAATAAAGTCTCATCTATCCACTCTTTAGTGTCAAAAGCAAGGAAATGCAGAAAAATGATTCTTTATATGTCCACTGGCTTACAGGGGGATTAGAATTTATTCAGCATCCACAGATTAAGTGGTTAGTTGTCCCAAAACTTTCTAGGAATGTAATTATGAATCGGAAAGTCAAAAAATATTTTGAGACTGGATGCATTTGATCAGGTTATGCTCCAAGAAGAATTTCATTTTTAATACATCTTTACAAATATATTGTAGAAAGTTCTCAGTGAAAGATTCCTTTCTTCCCCCATCTCACCTCCTCTGTGTACATCGTGTTCCCATCAGTTATCTCAGGTCCCAGTTCCTGGGTCCAGTCTTGCAAGTGAAAGCCAATGGATGCACCCCAGTTAAAAATTGTGGAATAGTGATCATTACAGCCCCAAGTACAGGGCAGTACGTGTATAAGGCA
The DNA here is from genome assembly GCA_013396935.1 of Baryphthengus martii. NCBI lineage: Eukaryota > Metazoa > Chordata > Aves > Coraciiformes > Momotidae > Baryphthengus > Baryphthengus martii. The sequence goes on from VWZK01004493.1 coordinate 414,680, forward strand.
CTCGCTGCTTGGCAAAGGATCTGTTCTCATCATTTCATCAAGTACAGATTCCATGTTGCAGTGAGTCCTAAAACTGAACTTCTGCTAAATATTTCAAACAGGCAGGGGAAATATTTCTGCAGATTTGTCAACATTTTTTTTTTATTTTGTCTAAAATGAGCTTATTTACAAACATCAGCTTAATGACCTAACCTGGCAAAACCGCTAATGGATCAGAGCATACCAGGTGCTCTTGAGGAAGTTAGTAAAATATGCTTAAGTGCCTTCTCTGAGTGAGAAGCTGGCATTCTTGCAGGACATAAATTAATTCACATTAATTTTTGAGTGAAGGCGGCACTCCTCAAACCTGTCTTTTCTCTTAATGGAGCAATTCGTGCAGGCAAAGATTTTGAGTTGCTTTAAATCTTTTATCTTTCCAACTCATACATGACAAATAAATAACTAGATAAAAAATAGTGTGCCTGAAGCTACTTAATCTTTCATAATACCTGTTAATCGACATGTATGGTGCCTCTTTTCAGTTTAGGCAGCAGCAAGGCTGGTGTCTCTCAGAATAGCTCCATCTGCTGACACTCCATAGGTTGGCTTCAGGAGATGCTTTTGAGGTACTTTCTCTACCTAGCTGAGTAAACAGCTGAGTTGTAATGGGACATGAAAAACGAGACATCATTTCAGTACGGGAAAAGGTGCAAAGAAGTAAATATATTTTATTTCTGCCTGCCTGCCTATTTTGAAGCCAACTGATACAGTATATGCTTACTTGGATACGAAGAGTTGTAGAGAAATGTCCATGAGGAATTGTATTTAAGAACAACTGAACAATTACTATGTGAAATTTCAGGGACAAAGACTGTTGCTAATATATCATAAAAGTGAAACTAAGACTGTAATGACCGGCAAAGCAGAACCATTCTCAAAGCTCTCGTATAAATGTTGTTTGACGGTAGATATCCTTGCAAAGTAGTGTTTTCAATTATCGCTGATGTTTTGACTCACAAGATAGCAGTGAGTGCCATCCTAAGGAGCTTTTCTGCTACTGGTGCCTATTCATTAAATTAGATGGTTTAAACTAAAAGGGTGTGGGCATTGTCAAAGCTGAAGAGAGGTCAGACTCAAATTAGTAAAACTAAAATCAGAACACAGCTTTTAAAGGCTGCCTTGTTTGGGAAGTGGTTCCCTGACCAGTTCATTTACAGATGTTAGATATGTGACAGAGTTCCAAGAAACAGGCCTGTAGTTATTTCCAGCACCACTATATCTGGAAATCCCCATGTGTGAGAATGAATTGAAAGGTCTGCTCTTCCATTTTTACCTTTATGGCCATAAACCACTCTGTTCCAGCACCTCTATGTACAGTGACCAAACCGGCAATATGGAATAATGATTTGTTTAAGAAGATGTATATTAAGGTTAACTTAAACATACTGACTTGAATATGCCACAGCAGGTCACTGATTCTCTTGAAAAGCAGTGCTCATTTGGCCATCAGCTAGATTTTCAAGAAAGAAATTATAGACTGTGGTAGTGCAAGACTGCCCGCTGAAAGAAGTAGTCAGAGCTGTAGTGACCATTTGAGCTTTCCCGGACAAAATGACAAGCCTGCACATTTGAGGAGGTGGGAAAATACAGTTGCCTCTCGTTTTTAGGTTCCTGCATAAACAAAAAGTTCTGAAGTGAAAGATTATACCTTTTTGGTGCAAGTGTCACAGTAAATGTTGTGGTTGAAGGTACATAAAGATGTTTCTACCATACAGCTCATCATCTCTGTACATGTGTGTGATTAGGCAGCTCTATAAAGATAAGGTCGTCCAATGGTTTATGAAATGTTTTGGAAAAATGTTATTTGGATAAAACTCGATGCAACCAAATTTAGTAAAGGTATTTCTACCTTCTATTTCTATTCTGAAGTGTCTTTTCTTTTTCTTTTTTTTTTTATTAGAGGACAACAACGGATGGTCTGTGCAATTTGATAAACATTATACGAAGGACAAATACAATAAACTGAAATCTCTGTATGCATTTCAGACAAAGACACCTGAGTGCCGTAAGTAATTACAGATACAATTTCTGTGACTTTTAGTGATGATTCCTAGAAGGAAATACACAGCAAATACGCTTGTCAGAAAGAGAAATAGAATGCGGTTTCATTTATAAGGAAGCAGAATTAATGTCTCAGATGAACAAATGCATTGAAGTTAATTTCTGTTCCGTTAAGAGCGACTCACATTCTGTAAGAGAAGCATCAAACACATGCCAATTAGGAAGGCAATAGGACTGTTTATCTGAATACATTAACACTGCTGGAAGGACCGTGAAGCACACATCTTTCAGAGTGAACTGAAGGCAACAGTCCTTCAAATTCACTTCTTCATATATCAAATGACTCTTGCAAACCCCCTCCACTTCTGCAGGCATTCGTCCCTTTCTACAGATTTTTTGGCTCTGCTGTCTACAAAATTCTCTATGCTATCCTCTCTAAACTAATTTAAAGCACAGAGATGGAATGAAAGGGAACAGTGACTTCCTAGCCTGTTTTTATCCCACTTTCAGCTGAGCAGAATTGTATTCTTTCTCGTAAATATAATAGCACTGAATAATCTAAACTGAAGCCACCAAAAAAGTCCATGCTAGGCTCCTGTACATCAAGCCTAAAGCTCAAGAGCTTTTGCAAGCTCCTCCACAGAGGTCAGGAAGCAACATAATTTTTTTGTTTCTCTTTATATTTATAGCCAGGGTCTTCCCAGATCTAAATAAATTATGTAAAAATGTATGTCTTGGTTTCTGTTTGACACAGCCTGGTACATCTATCTTTGTGCTCGCTGTTCTTTCACACCACATTTCTTTTTTTCCACATCCCATCACACCGCCCGTCCCATCTTTTGCCACAACCATGTTCTTCTTGTCGCGCAGTGGCCGGTGCTGTGCCAGCAGAGTGTACCTGCCAAGGTCTGGAGATCTTCTGCGATGCTGCCAAATTACGTGCTGTCCCGTCGGTCTCTGCAAACATCACCATCATGTAAGTAGAGCAGAAACAAAGGTGCTCTCTTGCTCTGTTCAGGTTTGGCTAGCAATCCTATAACCTTTTCACAACTACAACTTTAGAATTATGACTGTTTTGCTCAGCTTGGGAAAGCAGAGTGTCTCTCTGTCGACGAGTCCTTCGATGCTTTAAGTACAGATTTTCCCTGCATAAAAGGAGAGACATAGAAGTAAAATACTCTGGTTGAAGTGATCATTTAATGTTTGTAACAGTGGCTTGAGCTAGCAACAGTTTCAGGGAAACTAAAGAAATCTTCAAAATAAATGTTTCCTTTTAAGACACAATGCTTAGAACCTTTTTATTATTCCATGATCGTGCCAGTATTTCTAATCTAGACTCCTGCCAATAAAGCAAATAACCTTGAACTCTGTGAATTAGCCACTTGAGCAAGTCTTTTTAGATCTTATTCGATATCTCTGAGTATACCATTATTAAAAGGATTTAATCTGGGCTACGTCATCATACAGATACATATATGTAAGTCAAACTTTTTGAAGAAATCAGGGAATGGTTGGTATTACTCCTAGTTTGCACGTCACTGTTTGAGAGGCTGTTTTCTGTGTGGTGAGCAGAGAGCAGCATCATGTGTCCTTACTTGAGAATCTTCCCTGTAGAGCAGGGGTTTGCATCTCCCTGTTCAGTACCAGTTTGTGCTCGTGTGTTGGCTGAGGTTGTCCTTGTTGGGTCAGCATTTGAATACCACAATACTAGGTGACAAAGACTGATGTGGAGTGTCAAATATGTATTTTTAACTGGTTGTTGACTCAGCGTCAACAAAGACTTTGAAAATAGTGGCCCAGCTTTAGAAAAAGTGGCTTCGGCTGGCTTTTGGGCCAGAGTCGCTTCTAATCCAGCCATTTCCTGAATAATTCTTGCTCTCGACAGGACACTTGAGTCTGTTCCCAGTGGAGATGGGGACATGGGGACACGTGCGCTGGGAAATAAGCTTTAAAGACATTTGAGGCTTGAAATAAATCTGTGGTTTAGTTTATACTCAAATCTTTGTAACTCTTAGATGTACCTATCATTTTGTGACTTGCCCTGAGCACGTGGAAGAAATTTTTTTGATAATAAAGTGTTTAACTTACTGCTTAAATAGATACAAATATTCAGACAAACTGAGGCAGCATGTTCAGATGATTCCACGTTGCTTTTGTTATTTAGCAAAGTGAAAGCTGTTTTTGTTGACTAACTCAAGTGGCAGCACCGTAGGAAGCTGAGAGAGTAGTTTCACTGTGTGCATTCCTTCCTACAGGTCTCTTCAGAGGAATCTGCTAAGGAAACTTTCTGCTGATGTTTTCAAGAAATACCAAGACCTTAAAAATCTGTAAGGGAGTGCTTCAACTTAAAATATCGATTTACTGTCTTGAATACTCATTGTAAAGTTTGCTTTATATAGAATTCGTGTAATTAAGAATGAAATGCAAAAAGTCTAGGGCAGGGCTACTCTGTCACCAATCCGAGGCATTTACCATGCCTTGGACACTTACCCGAGCGCAACTTTTAGGGAATCTGCGCTGTGCTGCAGCACCATCTTGTGTTCACAAAGTTAAGTGTCATTATGACCTCAAAAGTCTTTCAAGGTACTTTTGCATTAAAAGAGTCATAGGACCATGGGGGTTGGAAGGGACCTCTGGAGCTCATCGAGTCCAACCCCCCTGCCAGAGCAGGATCACCCACAAACATATCCAGGCGGGTTTGGAAAGTCTTCAGAGAAGGAGACTCCACCACCTCTCTGGGCAGCCTGTGCCAGGCTCTGTCGGTCTCTCAGGAAAGAAGTTTTTCCCTCATGTTGAGGTGGAACTTGCAGTGTTCCAGTTTGTGCCCGTTGCCCCTTGTCCTATCACTGGGCACCACTGAGAAGAGACTGGCCACTTCTACTTGACACCCACCCTTCAGATATTTGTAAATATTAATAAGATCCGCTCTCAGTCTTCTCCAGACTAACCAGCCCCAGGTGTCACAGACTTTCCTTATAAAAGAGATGTTCCAGTCCCTTAATCATTTCTGCCACCACTGTTGGACTCTCTCTAGTATTTCCCTGTCCCTCTTGAACTGGGGAGCCCAGAACTGGACACAGTACTCCAGGGGTGGTCTCACTAGGGCAGAGTGGAGGGGGAGGAGAACCTCCCTTGACCTGCTGGACTCTTCTTAATGCACCCCAGGATTCCATCAGCTTTCTTGGCCACGAGGGCTCATTGCTGTCTCAAGGATAGCATTGTCCATCAGGACTCCCAGGTCCTTCTCTGCTGAGCTGCTTTCCAGCAGAACAACCCCCAACCTGTACTGGTGCAGGGGGTTATTCCTCTCCAGATGCAGTACGCTATACTTGCCCTTGTTGAATCTCATTAGGTTCCTCTCAGCCCAGCTCTCCAGCCTGTCCAAGTCCCACTGGACGGCAGCACAGCTTTCTGGTGTGTCAGCCACTCCTCCCAGTTTCGTACCATCAGCAGACTCGCTGAGGGTGCACTCTATCCCTTCATCCAGGTCATTGATGAAGATGTTAAATAAGACTGGACCCAGCACTGACCCCTGGGGAACACATGTCCATATCTATCTGTACAAAACCTTTGTTTCTGGTATTCATTTCACACGTTTCTGATCGATAACTGTACATTTGCAGAAAGCTCTTGAGCAGTGTTTGGCACAAACCCGTTTTGTAAAAGAGTCAGCTTTCTTAGTGCTTTTTAACAGCAATGCATCTGGATCCTTTATTAACTGTAATTTAATTAGAAGGATTTATATTCAGATATTACTGAGAGAATAACACTATAATGCTCTGAAATTAATTGAAAAAGATTTAATATTTACAGTTGATATTTGGAACTTTGTTTCATCAAAGCAGATAAACAGAAGGAACAAATTCATATTGTTTAGTTGACAAAAGATTAGTAAGATTTTTATTATAAATGAGGAATTTTTACAATTTTCTGATACTATAAATAGATAATTCAAAAATACATTTTAATTTGACATTTGCCATGCAAAGTATTGATTGTAGAAGGGTTCTGACAACATAAAAATCATGTTGCACAAGTGAGAATCTCAAGGTTAGGACAGGAGGTTGCAACCACTTCATTGTTCACCTTAAGCAAACAGTGTCATTTGGAATGAATTTTGTAATTCTGCTGGGGGAGGAGGTATTTGTTTTAAAATACCTTTGAAGTCACAGCTATAGCTGTGAAATGGTTATTGTCAAATTTAAAGTGTGACAAGTTTGACAGCTTCTTTTCAAGCATCGCTGGTGCACTCAATGTAACCGATAGATTTTAGTTGGCTCCTTATTCTTGCCTCGACCTTGCGTGATTAGAGGATTACCTGTTGTTGTTTTGTATCTTCTTAGGTATCTTCAGAATAATAAAATCAGAACTGTCTCTGAACGTGCTTTCAAAGGTTTACACAACCTGACAAAACTGTAAGTATAGCTTTTCAAATATTGAAGTACAAAGCAGAGGGAAGAGCTCTGAGAGCCACGATGGACGACCCTCTCTTATTTGATTCCGTGTTAGGAAGTTGTGAAACGGTCCTGATGGTTAACTCAACAATTGGATTTGGAAAGCAAAGTTAAAGAGCTATCTGGGCAAGTTTCTCTGACAGGAAAATACTTTGAAAACCCAAGTGGACTCCATACCTCACTTCTAACTCCTAAATCCTCAGAATGGAAAGAGGAGACAGCATGGTAGTTACCCCGCAGAAAGACAAAGAGAATTAAAAAGGAATAAAACAAAAGCGAGAGCTTGTGACGAACGAAAACTCTTTAACATTATATTTTGGTTCAGAGAAGCAAACTGCAGGAACTAGTCTAGGTAATGAAAAGAACGCTATTTTTTTATTTTGTGGCAGCATTTTGAAAAGTGCTCCTAATTTTCAAGGAAAATGCTCAGGGGAAGAAAGAACACAAAAATGGCAGTGTTCGGTTCAGTTTTTTGTTTCTGCAGTGTTTTCGAAAGGAAAGTTTTGGACTATTGTACCTCATTTTTCCATCACACAAGTGTGGTAGGTTATCTGTTATTACAGCTGCTGTTATTACCTTCCCAGACCATTTATAGTACCTCTCCCCGTTCATTTCTCAGCCTTTCTTTCTCCGTGATTCTGATACCGGCATTTATGACCAAAGTTCCTAGAAAAGACTGAATGGGGTCCTGGGAACGCTCGTGGAATTAATCACTCCACGGAAGGAAACTGTTGGAAGGGCCTAAAATGTGATACAGTGAAAATATTTAGCTCGCTGTGCTTTCTTGCAGATAAGACAAAATGTTCTACAGAATTGCTCTGAAAGTCCTCACTAGAGAGAGTTCTGCCTTGCGCTCAGAGAGGGACATGAAAATTACCGTCATCAAAAATGTTCATTATCAAAAGCATTAACTTTATTCTGATACATTATCAAGAGAAAAACAAACAAACTTAAAACTCATTTTTATGCATCTGATGCTGATGAATCATTCCATTAATTTGTCTTGGGTTGGTCTTGTTTTAGATACCTGAGTAACAACAAGATAACCAGTTTGAAGCCTCGTGTCTTCGAAGATCTCCACAGACTTGAATGGCTGTATGTTGTTTCCTTATTTAAATGTTTATTTTCTAAAGGAATAATTGAAGTAAGACAAAAAATATTTGAATTGCTTTCATTTTTTGTGCATAGCAGTACTTTATAGTAGATAATAACTAAGGCATTCTTGCTACACTCTGAAAGGTAAGGATCCAATTGATTTTGGTGAGAGCTGAAATTAATTCTTGGGCCTTAATGGCTCCAATGGCCGATGACTTTTTACAATACTCAATAATGTTTATTAGTAATTTTTACAAATTAATACATGAAATACCTCAGATACTATAAAACAGTAGAAAGATAGTTTGGGGGCAGGTCTTTCCCTGTAACTAGTGCTTGAAATGTCCCAGACAAAATGGTTGTCACAATCTGAAAAAGTGGTTTATTGCTGCTTTTCAGACGGTTGAAAATGAAATATTCTTTTGACTCACTAAAATTATTAAAAATAAGAAATAATAACATGCCTAACATTTTCTGTGTGTTTGGAATCGTTGAATTGCTGCGAAACACTGTTATGTGATGCTGCCTTGTTTTCATAGAGAATCCATTCGAAGTGTCTTGATTAAAGAATTATAAAAACTCATAAGAAAATATTTTTTTCTGAGTTGAAAGTAATTAATTTCTCTAAGTTAATTTTTTAGAAATTAAATTCTTCTGAATTCTTCCATGGATATCCTGACCGGCTAAGGAGCAGTGCATTCATTTTTTAAATGGTTTGAATGGACATTTGGAGAAATTCATTTCAAATTACATTATTTTTTTATCATCTCTTTAACTTAAGACAACAAGAAATTATTAACCTGATACATGCTTTGCTGTAATTTACAGGATAATTGAAAATAATAGGATAAACCGGATCTCTCCATTAACATTTTATGGACTCAAATCACTTATTCTTCTGTAAGTACGGAATAAGAACCAAAAGTGTTATTTTTAAAAGAACAGATTTAACCATGTGTTAAAGGGGGAGTGAGTTTCGCTAACCACCCTTTGACCCTCCAGTGAGGGAGATGGGTGGGAAAAATGATAAAAAGAGAATGTCACTGAGAGGGCAAGGAGGTGGCAGCTGCTGCCATGTGTCAGTTGCTATGAGAAAAGAGTCAAAATATTTGTATTGACTTGCCATGTTTCATTTAATAGCAATGAAATTAATATCTTTGCCTAGCAATTAACAAGTTACGGATAACATACTGCTTTGCAGAATGCCTTGGGGAAAATACATGGATGTTTAAGAAAATAATCCTACCTTTGAGACTATGATAAACAAATCAAGCTTTGATTGCCTTTTTTTTTTATTATTATTCTCAAAAGTACAAACATAAGAGATATGAATATTTTCTATAATGTAATTTTTGGCAAATATAGCCAGCTGTTCTATTTCTTTTTTTTTTTTTCAGAGAGATGATGAATAATTCTCTTGCTCGGTTACCTGATAAACCTCTGTGCCAATATATGCCAAGACTAAACTGGCTGTAAGTCGACTTTATTTGACTAGAAAATGATAATTTTGTTGACTACTATGTCGCTTTTTCTAATGGGGTGCTGGATCTTACAGAGCGCCTGCTGGGTCACTGAAGTCATCAATTAAGTGTGCAGAAATATTACATGTCTGCTTCCCACTCTCTTCTGTGCAGTCATGAAGTTCTGGTAGTAGTTTTCTTTAATGACCTTAAAATCACTGCCTGGATTTATTTTCAGTGATTGAGGTTTTGTTTTTCCATCCCAGAGACTTCGAAGGCAACCATATCCATCATGTAAGAAATGTCACTTTCGTCTCCTGCCACACTCTAACTGTACTGTAAGTAACAGAATATGCATGCTGGCCAGAGAGAGATGCTCGTGCCGAGCTCATTGGAGCTAATGTGAAAGTTTCCTGAGTATCAGGGTTATTTAGATCTCAAGGAGATTAAATTAAAATCCTTGGGTTTATACGAGCGTCGTACAGCAAAACCACCGTTCACATTTACAGCAAGGTTCAGCGTTGATACGTGCAACTAAACTTCACTGAAGAGATTTTGACTGATAGCTAGCTATTTACTTGGAAAAGCAGGCAAAAATCTTATAGCAAAAAGCAGCAAACATACAAAATGCATAGCACGTGTCTTCGTTTCAAAGAGTTTGTTTGGCTGGTGGGTTGGCTGCCTCATCAGTTTTAGAATTTTCCCCAAAGGTTTTTCAATGATGATGTAATCGTGTTCAGAGATGATGTAATCATCTTCAGAAAATCCTTTCCACTTTTTGACAAATTAATAGCCTCCAAGGCACCTGTCATTTTCAATTTTTATCTCCTGTGCAATATCCATTGTCTTGGCTTTCTCTTTGCTTTTAAAATCCGGGTCGTTCATTTAAGGAGAAGGCTCAATGGCAAATGAAATACAGGGGAAGGAAAAGGTTGCACAGCCATGTGGCGGTGTCTGAGTTGTGATTAGGTCACAAGCCTTCCAGACCACTTGATCTTCCTCCTGCCCTCAGTCAATTTATACCAGCCTCCTGTGGGGATATAGATGCACAAATACATGCATGTATAGGCAACAGAAGTTAGGTAACAAGTGGTAAAATGGTAAACTTCTAGATCCAGTTAGCTCGCTAACTGAATTGGGCAAATATTGCAAGATGCAGAGAGGAGAGATTTTATAAAACCTTTATTCCAAAACCAAATAGATGTCAAGAAGCAGCCGTACGTTTGTTTTTACTCTTCCAGGGTGATGAGACGAAATAAAATCAGCTCTTTAAATGAAAACAGTTTTTCTTCTCTCCAGATGTTAGATGAATTGTGAGTAGATTTCTTCTTGCTTGTACAACACGTCACAAAGTTTTATAATTTATATTGCAAATATAATTTTTCATAAATTCTATTCCATATAACACGCCCTGGAGACAGCGCCCATCCTCAGGTGTTTTTCTGTATATTTAACAGGGAAGAAAAAGTCAATAAAATGCATATTCTGTACCGATAATGTTGGGAGTTGTGTTCACAAGATAGTTACATTCCCTGAACAGAATAGTATTAATTAATCTTCCATCAGCACAGCCTAGGTATGTGTGTGCCTTCAGTCAGCATCTTTTAGACCTGTTTGCCAGTTGCAGTCAGACTGAGACCTTTGCTTTTCTGTCCACAGTCATTAGGAGTTAATGTTTAGTTTAAAATAAGGAGCAAGGTAGAGAGAAGAGCTAAGGGAAAGATGTGCTGGTTAGCCCTTGTGAAAAAATTCTCGTCATGAATCAGTATTTAATTTATTTCCAAACTCCTACAACCCAAGTTAAGAGTATTTTACTTTATTTTTGATGTAAATCAAAGAATAATAAATTGTGTATCTAGTGGATATCTGAACTAACCAAAGAAAGAGAGATTTGATGGATCTAGCTTCCCACCTTGTTTTAGCAATATTCTGTTACAGTCCAAGTTTCTGATAACCTATATAATAAATGATACCTGATTTGGCAAATGGAATAAAACTGTGTGTCTTGAAATTGCAAAACTTTCGGGTAAAATTGCTGAGCCTAGTAAGAACTTACTGCATCTTTACCTGTGGCTGTTTCTGCAGAGATCTGGCTAGCAACAAGATTGAATCACTTCCTCCATATATATTTAAGGACCTAAAGGAGCTTTCACAACTGTAAGGATTTCTCATTATTATTATTTTCATATATAAGTGTCTATTACTCATTTGATAAGGTGCTTTCAGTCATGAATGCTGGGAAAGAGCACCTTTCTTGGTATGCATCATTTAATCTCTGCCTAAAAAAAACTATCCCAAAAGTAATTCTAGATTGTTTTGTAATAGATGTGTATTTTCATGTCCCAAAAGTCAGTAAATTCCACTTTTTTTTTTTTTTCCTAGATCTGGTTAGGATATACAAAATGAGCTATGCTAGCTATAGGGTGAGAAATTAATTATGTTTAAAGTGACACCAGGATCTGGCTATAAAGTTAGATCATAAACATGTAAGTGCTTCATACAGACGCCTTGTTTGGAACAGCTTTTTTTCCTGTGAAAGAGTTCCAAAAAAGCATAAGGCATTATAAAACCAGAAAGAAAGTCTCTCTTTTCCCCATGATGCATTTACAGGCAAATTCTCAACTGCTGCTGCTGGGAAGTCCCCGCTTTTCTTGCATAATCCGAAAGAGGCACTAATCACAAAATTTGAGACCTCTCTGGAAGAGAGGAGGTAGTAGGTGGGATAACTACTTTTTGTGCTTTTCCATCGTCCCCGAGATTCATCACAATACACTGGGGCAACTAAGGGTGTACAGCTCCATTTATTGAAGGCGCATTTCGGTTACGATACTAAAATGAAACGTAAGGAAGAGTTATAGGGAGAAGAAAAAGGAGATGCACCTAGAAACACTCTTGCACAGAGTGATAGCATCTAATGCTACCGCCTGGTTTTACATTCCACTGCCTCCATCTCTTGAACTTACACGAATGATTACAAAAATTAGATTTTAGCAACTAGAAAAATCAATTGTAATTTATTTCTAAATGCGCACAGGTCAGCTCGGTTCTTTTACTTGAAATACAAGTCCCAGAAGTTTACTAACTATTTCTATATTCGAAGCCTTTATGCCTCAAGATGGGGAAGAAGGTGTGCATGTGTGTGTATTTCACAGTAGCATGCCTGTGAAATATCTGACTACTCTTCCCACCAGCTGGTTCTGGGCACCCCAGTTCAAGAAGGANGTTTATATCTAAGTTATTTATATCTAAGTTATTTATATCTATTTACATAAATATATCTATATCTACAGGAACCTTTCTTACAACCCCATCAAGAAAATACAAATAGACCAGTTTGATTTTCTAATTAAACTCAAATCCCTGTAAGTATCAAGTTTTAATATTTTAGCTTTATGATTATTTATCATTCTTATATTATTATATTATTTGCATTTTCTTTGTGATTATGCACATCTCTTTCAGAAGGACATGATCCAGAATATTTTTTTTTAAGAAATTGCCCTTGAAATATAGTTGATTTTATTCTACTTTAGCTTTTACATAGACTTGCTGTTCAAGTTTCAAAGGGATGACAGATTAGATGCAATTAAAGTTCATCTCTAGTGTCCTATAATTGTATAAGCACAATTAAATGTTCATAAAGTTTGTTCTTTCACTACTGAGTTTCTATGGCCTTTTACTGAGAGTATATTGTTTACAGCAGCTTGGAGGGCATTGAAATTGCAAACATCCAGCAAAGAATGTTCACACCCCTGAGAAACCTTTCCCACATGTAAGTAAATTATTCCAGTTTGCTTTCTCTGGTCTGAATGTAACAGTTTAGAGAATGCTGGAGAACTGAAGACAAAAGTGTATGAATTGGCAGCACATGAGCAGTGGTCAAATTTTGAGGTTTTCCTCGATTTTTCTTCTTTCAGAATATGTTTTCTGAGTACTTACTGAGAGTTTTCATATTCTGGTACCAAAATTAGAACCATCTCTTAACTGTTTTTTTCTTTCTCTCAACCAGATATTTTAAGAAATTCCAGTACTGTGGATATGCCCCTCACGTGCGCAGCTGTAAGCCCAATACCGATGGGATTTCATCCCTTGAGAATCTTTTAGCTAGCATCATCCAAAGAGTGTTTGTCTGGGTTGTATCTGCCGTCACCTGCTTTGGAAATATTTTTGTTATCTGCATGAGGCCTTACATCAGATCGGAGAATAAGCTCCACGCCATCTCAATAATGTCTCTCTGCTGTGAGTACTCCGTACATGACAGAATATTGGGTTAGTCCGCTCATAGCATGGATGGTATTTGTTATTATAATAGTCTGATGTGTCTCCAGCACTGGATTAATGGAATTTTCATGCTGTTGCACGTGATAATATAAAATGCTGTACCTTACGCGCCAGGAGGTCTCATCAAACGCTGCCTTTGGCAGCTGATACACCCCAAAAGTTTCACATTTGATTTTAATGCTGCAGGAATTGTGTCCAATTCCTACTTTCTTCAGCAAGAAGAAATAAAATTCCAATTTTTTCAAAAGCCTATAAACCTAAATTTTACCGTTTTTACCCAAATAGCAATCTGTGCTTGTAAATATAGTGTTCAAGATAGTTATTCTGTTTTGCACACGAGCAAAAGTTTACTTCTGCAAAGAGAGAAAATCAATCCCTCCTAGCTCCCCATCGCTAACAATTAAGGTGGTGTTTATTTTAATTTTGTCCTAAAAGCAAAGCAAGTTTATGGATGAACTATTTAGCAGCACAGTCACTACAATCTTAAGTACTGTGCTTCAATACAGGAGAGTCTATAAATATTTCTCAAATACAAGTAGTTGAATTTTGAAAGGTGTGACATTTGGAAAAGCGTAACACATAAGGCATCAAAGCTGCATTTTGAAAGGCAAACTGTTCGTAAAATGATTGCACCGTTATTAAATACAGCACATCGTTTGCTTTGAAACTTTGTTGTTTCCACGGGAACAATCTGAACACTACGCAAAACTTCTAGTCAATGTACCTGAGAAGCCTTCAACTCTCTGTTGACAGCTCCTCCTCCCTTACTAGTCTTAGAAGTCTACGTACATCAGGTTTGAACTAGCATGAGGTCGACAAACCCAAACTAAACTTTGAATCCAGCAGCGGTGCCCTACTCAAAACAAACTATCTTAAGCCAAATGTCAGTATCAAAGGAATAAGACCTAATTAAAAAGAGGGTTGCAAGAATATTTCTATAAATGAAGGCGCAGCTCGCAAAGGAGGAGCGGAAGTGAATTATACTGCCTCAGTTGTAATTCCAACTGTACTATCGATTTTGTACCTCAATAGTAGCTGACTGATAAATATGTACTCATAGATACGTGTCTGTTTTCCACTATACATATACACAGAGAATGGGAAATTCAGATGTGTAAATAATGATGTTAAGCACTGTGCCCACAGGTGCTGACTGTCTGATGGGAATATATTTATTTGTGATTGGAGCTTTTGATCTTAAATATCGCGGAGAATACAACAAGCACGCGCAGTTGTGGATGGACAGTATTCATTGTCAATTGGTGGGATCGCTGGCTATTCTGTCTACAGAGGTGTCGGTCTTACTGTTGACTTACCTGACTTTGGAAAAATACATCTGCATAGTTTATCCTTTTAGGTGTTTGAAGCCCAGAAAATGCAGGACAATTTCCATTTTGGTTCTTATCTGGATAATTGGGTTTGCTGTTGCTTTTATCCCACTGAGCAACAAGGAATTTTTCAGGAACTACTATGGCACCAACGGCGTCTGTTTTCCTCTTCACTCAGAACAATCAGAAAGTTCAGGAAGTCAGATTTATTCTGTTGTCATTTTTTTAGGTAAGTTGCATTTCTTCTTTATGTATAATTAGAGCTACAAATGAACTTAATTTTCAAACTTCATACATAGATGCTCCAGGAAGCACTTAAAGACTCGGTCCAGCCTGAATATTTTACTAGCTAGATACTGACATAGGTTAAAATGCCTGAAGGGCTGAAAAACTAGAAAGAAACGAATGATATTAAGTTCCAGAATGAATAGACTTTGTCAGAGAAGCAGACCAATGGTAAGACCAGAAGAGGACAACGTAGTTTGGAGCAGATGGCAGCCAGGTGTTGATGAGTGAAACAAATACAAGAGTAGAAGCAAAAGTTCAGTGTTCAGATGAAGCCAGACTCAGATTTTCTGGCCACTGAATTCTAAGGGACTAGCAATTTAGATGAAACATCTTTCTTTACTGCCCAGGCTGCGAATGTGTGATGTGGAATTGCCATTATGCTGTTCAATTATAACTAATTTTGACTTCTTAATCAGGTGTAAACTTGGCAGCTTTTATCATCATTGTGTTTTCCTACGGGAGCATGTTCTACAGTGTTCACCAAACAGCTATCACAGCTACTGAAATTCGGAATCACATTAAAAAAGAGATGATCCTTGCAAAACGTTTTTTCTTCATTGTATTTACTGATGCACTATGTTGGATACCTATTTTTATTTTGAAACTCCTTTCTCTACTTCAGGTAGAAATACCAGGTATGTCCTTTCTTTTGGGAGGCTCTTCCAACTGTGCCTGTACGAAGAGTGTTGTTTCTACTTCAGACGAAAAGGAATTTAATATATTGAACTGTATTATTATAATTAACTTTATATGATATAGATATGTACACACACTATAGTGATCTATCGTTATACTACCAAATTGAGCTGAATTACTGCAAACATCAAAGGTCACTAACTTTTGAGTCAGCCAAAAAACACCCCAAAGATCAAAATCGTTCAAGTCTGTCTCCGTAGAATATCTGGAAAATGTACAAAATGTATTTACAAACCAGGGCTGAATTGCATTGGCTTTTCTCATCTTACAGCTTCTGTTGCCTAAACATGGCTCAAGACAATACAGCGCTTCCTATCTTGATTTGATAACGTAATTGTTATCCTGAAATAACTTTCTTATATAAACTGGTATTTATAGTACAAAACATGAAGTTATATAAAGCTCTGCTTACCTTCTTTATGCTAGGAATATATTCCTGTGCAAAAACAGCATAACTTAAAAGATTAAAAATTGCAACTTACCTTTTTTCCTTCTCTTAGCAAAACTAGAAAAAAATTAGCCTCTTTATGCAGAACTTGTAAACCCTGTTAGAAAGAACACGTGAGCATGGACAGTATCATCAGGAATAGCAGCAGCCTCTGAGGGGATACAGGGACTGGAGGATGTTGCTTTGCAGGAGGAAGGGACATCAGGGACATCATTGGGTCATGGGAAGAGGATGAGGAGCAGAGATCACAGGAAGAGATTGGGAGCAGAGACAGAACGTTTTGGGGCAAAAAAATGGGGCTCAGCCAGAACCAGAAGCGTGCCAGGGAAAATCAGGGAGAAAGAAAAATGAGAGCGATAAATGGAGCTACTGGGAGAGTAAAAAATGTCAGGTTTTGTAGGGAGTCCTGGGAACAGAGGGAGGCCAAAGGGCTGTGGCAAGCATAACATTGAGAAGAAAAAAAACCAAACATCTATTGTGACATGAGCTTGAGCGCACGACCACCCGTCTCACCAGGCATCAGCTGCTTGCATTAATTAACGGCGACGAACGCTGGAATGCACATTACAGCTTCCTTTCTTTTTCCCTCCTTAAGGTACCATCACTTCTTGGGTGGTGATTTTTATCCTGCCAATAAACAGCGCTTTGAATCCTCTTCTCTACACTTTGACTACGCGTCCTTTCAAAGAAATGATTCACCAGGTTTGGTATAATTACAAACAGAGAAGATCCAAAAGAGGTAAAGGCGGTCGGAAACCATACGGTCCGTCATTCATTTGGGTTGAGATGTGGCCGATGCACGAAATCACACCAAAAGTAACGAAGCCTGTGCTTTGTACAGACTCCTCTGACGCTTCGGTGACCACACAGACAACGAGACTAAATTCATGCACGTAAATATTGTGAATCCGGGCGGCGACACCTGCACTGTAGGCTTCCCTCCGGTGGGCTTTCCCGCTTTCCAGCAAGGAGGACAAAAGTTGGGAGGTCGGACACCCGGGCTCACGCCAAGCGAAGCGGGAAGATGAGGGAGCTGTGTGTCTGTCGGCGGGTAGAACACACACAACAATCATTTTTACCATCTCGCGGCGGTACCTGACACTTTGACGACTCATCCTAGATCCAAATGAGAAGTCAGTTGTTTGGGTTTTTCCCTCCTGGAAAACAGGAGTGTGGGGAAAAAAAACCTGTCATTAAAACATAGAATCATAGGATGTCCTGGGTTGGAAGGGACCTCCAAAAGTCATCTAGTGCAACCCTCCTGCAGTCAGCAGGGATATCCTCAACGAGATCAGGTTGCTCAGAGCTTCCTCAAGCCTGAAGCCACATCTCACCCTGAAAGCAGAATGTTTCAAAATCACCTATCTCTGGGGGCAAAAAAAAGTGCTTATTTTCATTAAATTTTCTTTTGTTTAATTCTTCAACAGCTGGATTTTTTTTTAAGACCTGATTGGTTTCCCCACTAAGAATTTTTTTTTTCTCCTCAACATTTCTGAGTGGCTCTATTTAGGCTGCATCAGCTCTTAAAAACTTTAGGGAGCCCTAAGAAAAATATTTAAATTTCATAATTAGACCAGTTTATTCTATCTGCCAAAGCTAAGCAAGGGAAAATGTTATTATTGTTCAAAATTTACCAACTATTTTACTCATGTAAAGACAATCCTGACATTCATAGATCATAGAATTCTAATAATTAGAATCCAGGCAGAACCAGAATTGTTGGGTAAGAGAAAAAAAAAAAATAATTTTTTTTTCTGAGTGTCTCCCAGCTACAGCTGGTAGAAGTTTCCCCCTTCAGAAGAGCGTCTTTCCCTGGAACGACCGGACTGAGTATTCCAAGATCTTGGCACTGCTCTTTTTTCCTCCCTGTTTCTTAATGGTTTTCCATAAGCAGCTCCCCACAGCTTGCAGACTTCGGCAAACTTCAGTCTCAAGATGCCTGTCTCTGTACATGGAATGAGAGATGGCCAAACAGAAGACTTCATGTGTGTAACGAGAGCTACATTTTAATCACCTTGTGCATCTGATTGGATGCATTATGGTTACAATAATTTAAGCAACAGCAATTCCACACTCTAAGGCATTTTTTTTTTTTACTTCCCAGGGTTACAAGGGTTAAAAAAAAAAAAATCCTATTTGAAATAATCTTCTAGAGGCGGTTCTTTTGCATATACTTCCCAAAGAGAATCTTTTCCCTTTGAATTACTATGGCTTCTCTAGTTCTTTCCGTCTGATGGCCGAGAAGCCCACAAAGGTAAAAGAAATGCACTCTTTTCTCTTTTGCATCGATGATTTGAAGCTTTTTAAAATGGAAGTTAAAAATACTTCCCATGTTTGCACTTTACTCCTTACACTGTTAAGAAATTGAATTTAAAAAAAAAAAGTGTGACTCACACTTGAAGTGTTTACAGAACTTTGGATTCTCTTGAAGATTGTTAAGCATCTAGCGTTAACTGTTTTAGCGAAATAAGATTATCTGCTGAACGAAACAACTTCTTTTCCAAGTCGCTTAGCAACAGTTTGGGTTGTGGGGTTAAAACCAGCTAAGTGAAATCCTGCCATGTGGATTGCCTTTAACTGGGGCAATTACAACTAAAGTTCATAGAATTTCTGTCCTCTGAGGGGCCAAGCCTCCTCAACCCCTGTAACTACTTCTGATGTGATATGCAAGGATGTCTGAACCATTGCTTCTGGTTTTCACTTAGGCTTAATAAGGATATATTCAATGTCATCTTTGTTTCTATGAGTAACACAACAACTATTGGCTAGTTCAGATTTTTTGGTTTTGGTAACATCTTTATTGTTTTGATAAGAAAACTACAGTTTGTCTTTTCAAAAAGTTCTTCTACCAGTAAAAACAAGGCTGACTAATAAATCATGATACAACCATGCTCTCCCGCAGCCTCCCGGTGCATTTCAGCGTACAAGAGTTTCACTACAACTTTTTATTACAGATGTTCCAGACCAAAAGGCTCTGTTAACTGTAAGCTCTAGTAACTGCTTAAGGCAAAGATATAAAATCGGACCCAACACTGAAAAAAAGCTCTAACATGCTTCCTGAGAAATGGGAGAATGCATTTCACAGATTCTCTTCTAACTGATGGAAGATTTTACTTATAGTTCAAAAAAATCCATCCTATCCGTAAACACTGGTGTTAAACCTCTACTATGCAGACATATATGGTCCATCATAAGGCACTTACAAGAAAAGATAGCGTAAAATTGTTTGCAGTCATCAAACACCTTGCAAAAAATCTGCAGTGTTATAGAAATATATCGCAACAGTGCTAAAAACAGTAAGGTTTAGGATACAGGGCTCATAAATAAGCCCCGGCTTGATGTATTATCCCATCCTCAATATGAAGAAAAAGTGTGCATAGAGGAAAAACCTGAAGTGTCTCTGGAGTTGGCAGGGTTTCCATAGGTGACAGCTCTTAAAAAAGAGGGCTGACAACACCACCTGGCAGGACACCACTTCCTCACCAGTAATGAGTTCTGGATGTACCACACATACTAACTTTGCAACCACCCCATTAGACAACCAAAAAAAAGGGGGGGTGGGGTGGGCGGGCAGAGTATTTCATGTATGAGATCGCTTGAGCTGAAACGGAAGAATCTGAAAGTCGAATTCGACTCCCTAAACAAAGTTATTTTTACTCAGTGACTTACATACAACATCCATACGAGTCCATCAGGCATTTCTGAGTGAACTCCGGGCTCACGAGGAGCTGCTGCGGGGAAAACAAAAACCCACATGAAGCCCCCGAAAAAAGGTCGTTTCTAAAACCGCGCGTTGGAGCCCGACACAAGCGGGCAGCGCGGCGGGGCAGGGTCGGCCGCTGGGCTTCAGGGCCTCGTCCCCCTCCCTCAGCAGGTCCCGCCACGTCCTGAGGAACCGGGCGTTCTCCGAGCACTTGGTGGCGAGCTCCTCCACTTGGGCCGACACGGCCGACGTCGCCTCCAGGATCTTCGCCAGCGAGAAGGCGGCCTGGAGAGGAGGTAGAGAGGTCAGCGATCGCCGACACCCGTCCGACCCCACTCGGCACTCTTCGTGAGGGGATCCACCGCCACCCGCTATCTACCCGCCCGCCGCGCCGGCACTCACATCGCCGATCTGCATCTCCACCTCCTCCAGCAGCTCCCGTCTGTCGCCAGCCGGCAGCTCGGGCGGCG
>VWZK01004493.1:434966-465172 GCA_013396935.1 Baryphthengus martii
GACCGGCGGCTGGCGCGGCGCGGAAGGAGAGCAAAGGTCGCGTCCGGGCTGCGGGGCGGCCGCTGGGCCCGGAGAGAGGTGGGCGGCGGAGGGTCCTGCGGGCGGGGGGCACAGTCCCAGCGGCCTCTGTCCGTCTGGATCCGCTCCTGAGAGGGAGGACAGAGCTGCGTGTGAGCGCTGGCCGAGTCCCAACCGCCTGTGATCGATGTGTTTTGTTTGTTTATAACGTGGCACCAGATGTTACCTGTTCTAAAGGATATATCCACGCCCTTGCTGCTGAAATAATTGTAGCGACGACCTCCTGACAGCATTTGTTAAAGAGTTGTGAAAGAATAAAGTTTCACCTCAGAAGCTGCTTTGTGCAGACGTTTCACATCCCGTGGCCAAGTCTGTAAACTCTCCCTAAGGGAAGAATCTGCCCATTCAGGGTTTGAACCTACCTTTGTAATTATCAGGTGTATTCTGAGTTGAATTTCACTTCTTTTGCAAATATGTGAAATCATTGGACGTTTTTAAACTCTACTGTGTAATTCATAGTACCAGCAGTTCTGCTGAAATAAAAATACCTCCAAAGTTAAGGGCTTGTTTTTTAATACATAGGTGTAGCTGTTACCGTGCTGCTAAAATACATTCTCAGATCCTGCCTGATTGAAGTTAAAGGATGATTTAAGAGTCATGAGAGGGTATGCTAATAGCTTTTATGTTGTGGTGGTTAAGTACAAAATAACTGTTAGGAAACCAACGTAGATAATACTACTTACTTTGCCTATAGCGACCAATATCCTGACTGTCAGGGCACAGAGTTCTAAGGGAAGATGTTTCTGCTGATCGTGTCAATCACCGTTTCAGTCATAGGACGTTGGTGATTTTACTTACGTAGTTTTGCAGAAACACTCTGCTCGAAATACAGTGTTCTCCTTCACCCCTGAAATTAGAGGTAAGGGAATCCGTAAAGGAAGGAAAACGTCGAGTTTCGTTAGTTCACAGACATTGAAAGTCTAATTGCACTTGGTGCTAACCATACTAGTTTGCCATGTATAAATCACACACATCTTCATAATTTTTTTTTTTGTGAAAGAGGAAAATTAGAACGAGAATGCAACAGGTCATAGCCCTTCAGACCAGAGTTCTGTTCATAATTTTAACCTGTCATTTGGTCCATTTGCTTAAAAATAAATTCTTGCCACAATTAATGTATCTGCAGCAGAGGTAACGATGAACTAGATCTACTGCTCCTAGCTTTGGCTAAAGTATACTTCAGTTTAAGCCTGAGCTTAGACCGAGAGATCGACTTCAGATGAACTGTCTAGTATCAGTAGCCCAAACTATGTGTCTCAACATGTGTTGAGATGTAGGAAGAGATGAGCTTGTATGTCCTATCTCTACAGTTGTTTGGTCACTTTTAGCAAAGTCTGAAATAAATATTTTGAAATTCAGAATGAAATAGGAACTTAAAATGCATTTTGCCTGCATACATGCATGTTATCCTAGGTCAGCTGTCAAATCACTGGCCAGTGGTGTTCTGTGAAAAATGCTTACAGGGGAAGGTCTGTACTTTTTTTTTTCTGATATAAAATTGAACAGCACGCTCCTAACTTGTAAATTTAAAAATTCATGTTTATTCTGTGCTTCATCTTCACATCACCCTTCCCGCCTTCGGGGGGAGCTGCTATATTTCTTGTGCCATCTCCGTCTCTGAAAAGCCCCAAAATTTGGAAAAAACAACTGATTTGACAAGTTTGTTTCTTGTTTTTGCAGCAAGTCGGTGCTTTCATGCTCTGAAGTTGGTAAAGAGGGACTGCCTCCCGGCGCTGCGTATCACAAGATGTGCCTCTGCTGCCTCCGTGCCTCGTATCACTACGCATTACACGATTCATCCTCGGGACAAAGACAAACGATGGGAAGGTGAGCAAAAAGTGCATTCTGTAAAAGCTGCCTTATTATTATTATTGTTGTTGCTCAGTTTTAAAGACACCGAAATGCGGTGTTTGTTGTTTTTGATGTTTTTACAGAAATTCTGTACTCTTAAATATAATACTGATATTCCAAATGAACTTTTGTGCTTCTTTCTCACAACGAGTGTCTTTAGTGCTATAAAATGGGATTGGGTTCAACTTGATTCTAGTTAGTTAAAGAAAATATAAAAACAGCTTTGACTTTACTATCACAACAATATCTAATTCTGTCAGGTATATATCTGCTGGATTTTTTCAGATGTTCTTACCATCAGGGCTTGTGAGAAAATAATGTTAATATAGATGTCTGGTCTCTACATTTAGCAATTGAATGGTTTCAATTCTAGAAAAGACACTGATTAATTAGTGCAAAATCAAGTCATGTGTTCTGACTAAGGGTCTGTCTTCTTTTCTTTCTCCCTTACCTAGACTTTCACAGGGTGTCTTTGATACGGGTAGCCAGCTGGGCTCTTCATTTGTGACATTCTAAGATGGTACTTCATTATGGTGCATAGAGCACGAGTATATGTTTTTATGCTCTATCTTCTTGCAACTTAAAAAGGGTCGGTTTGACATGGGGATGCTGATGTCCTCCTGCACTCTTCCAAGTGCTAAAGTGGAGACTCTGTTGAATATTGAGCCTCCTTTTATGCAAAATAACATATCTGGGATGCCCGGTAGCCTGTATCACGAGCAAGGTTTAGTGAGAGAGAGGCTGGGGAAGATTGATTTATGTCATCATCTCTTTTGTTTTTTTTCTATTCAAGGGGTAAACATGGAAAGATTTGCAGAGGAAGCTGATGTTGTCATTGTTGGAGGAGGCCCGGCGGGTCTTTCTGCAGCGATTCGGCTCAAACAGTTAGCTGCTGAGCACAGCAAAGAAATCCGTGTCTGTCTGGTGGAAAAGGCTTCTCAGATCGGTGCGCACACCCTCTCTGGTGCTTGTCTTGAGCCCAGGTCCTTACAGGAACTCTTTCCAGACTGGAAGGAGCGGGGGGTATGTATGAGCATGTGAACACCGAAAGGAATGGCTCGCTTGGAATGAACTCCAGAGCTCAGTCTGGCAGGACTTAGAACCTCAGCACAATTGGTACTTAGTACCAGTTTAAGATATATCGATCTAAGAAAACAAAACAACTCCTACCTTCTTTTTAGTCTGCTTCTTCTAATTCATCAATGCTCAAGTTTTATGTCTACATAGATCTGCTGTGGCCTTTGCTCTCTTATATAGTAGTCTTGCTGCCCGTACGCGGGACGTCTGGTGCATCCTGGAGTGCGCTACACTTACTGCATTGGTGCAGAATCCCGCTCCTGTGCCCAAGCAGCAAGGTGGTCAGTTCTTGGCAATGTCCCACTTGTTGCTTCTGTACAATACTGCTTCGTGGGCTCAGGAAAAGGCACATAGTGCACTGATGTTTGTGCAGATGTAGTGGTGTGATGGAGGCCTAAGATGCTTTCAGGAGGGAGGACAGCAAGAGATGAGCTGCCATCTCTGCCAGAACAGCCATCTGACTTGCAGCCAGCTGCCTGCTATCCCCTGGGAGCTGTAAAAGGTCAATGAGTTGTTTTATCTTACTGGGATAAATATGCAGGTTGAGCTACCTTCTTTTGAAAGGTCTAGAATCCTGATGTAGTACAAGTGTGTATACAAACTCCAGAATTGATTTGGAAGGTCCTGTTCCATTTGTTTTTACCTCAGTAGTTGTATTGATTCCTGCTTGATGACTGCCTTGTCTCTCTTTGGTGATACCTTCCTACAGAAGTGCTTTATTAAACCTTTACTGAGCTGCCAATTTGATTTATTTTTTTTAATTTATTTTATTTCTTGCTTATGTTGGATTGGCTAGAAAACCATAGCGCTCAGTACTGTTTCTATTTTCTATTTTTTATGTAGGCTCCACTTCATACTCCCGTAACTGAAGACAAGTTTGGAATTTTAACAGAGAAATATAGAATTCCAGTGCCAATTCTTCCAGGTAAAGCTTAGTGAGGTGGCAGAATGTCATCTTTCTCTCTTTTTCAACTTTTCCGTCAATCTGACAATTTTGATTCAGTGTAGTACATCAAGTGTCTGTAGAATACAATACCTTACAGTGATAGAATCTGTGTAGATGATGGCTGAGATAACAGAATCACAGAGTGGTAGCGGTTGGAAGGGACTTCTGGGGATCATCTAGTCAAACACTCCTGCCAAAGCAGGTTCCTCTAGATCAGGCTGCACAGGAATGTGTCCAGGCAGGTTTTGAAAGTCTCTAGAGAAGGAGACTCCACAGCCTCTCTGGGCAGCCTGTTCCAGAGCTACATCACTCTCACAGTAGAGGAATTTCTCCTCATGTTGAGGTGGAACTTGCTGTGTTCCAGTTTGTGCCCATTGCCCCTTGTCCTATCACAGGGCACCGCTGAAAAGAATCAGCCCCGTCCTCCTGACGCCTACTTTTAAGATATTTCCGAGCATCAGTAAGATCCCCTCTCAGTCTTTTCT
Organism: Baryphthengus martii; assembly: GCA_013396935.1. NCBI lineage: Eukaryota > Metazoa > Chordata > Aves > Coraciiformes > Momotidae > Baryphthengus > Baryphthengus martii. The sequence continues at coordinate 439,404 of VWZK01004493.1, forward strand.
TCTCCAGACTAAACAGCCCCAGGTCTCTCAGCCTTTCCTCCTAAGAGAGAAGTTCTAATCCCATAATCATCTTTGTAGCCCTCCATTGGACTTTCTCCAGCATTTCCCTGACACGCCTAACACATGACATTACTGTGAAGATCGCAGTTGGAGAAGATGATACGGCATCTGATGTGTACAACTTCTGTCACTTTGCTTAGTGTTCTGTGGTTTAGGTGTGTGTGTGTCTCTCTTGCCTAGGACTTCCAATGGTTAATCATGGAAATTACATAGTACGTCTGGGCCACTTTGTGAGTTGGCTCGGTGAACAAGCCGAAGCTTTGGGCGTTGAGTTGTATCCAGGCTACGCAGCAGCTGAGGTAATGATGACATCAGCGTGTGTATGAAAAGTGTTTCTGAAACCCTCTTGGCTCCCAATTATTTGTACATTCACAGCATTCCTGTTAACAGAGATGTACTGTGAAAACTCTGTTTCAGTGTCTAAATTCCCTGGCCCAGACCCAGCAAAGTGCAAGTGGATCATACAGTATGTTGGTCAAACTCGTAGATTGTTTATTATTAAAGACATAGTGCTTAGAAATTCTCCATTAGAACATTTTTATGAATGGATTAAAATGTCAGATCATTAAAATGTGTTCGTTTTTGTTTGTTTAAATATTTCCAAAGGTTCTTTTTCACGAAGACGGTAGCGTGAAAGGGATAGCAACTAATGATGTAGGCATTCAAAAGGATGGAGCACCTAAAGTAAGTAGCTCTCTTCCCCCTAACTAGGGGTCTAACTATGGAAATTGTGATGTATCTGCTTCTACTGCCATCAGTAGTCTGGCTGCAGCCTGAGAAAAGGTGTAAAATTCAGTACCTGTTTTCCCTCTGTATATAAAAAAGGATCGATTATCTATGAAAGTTCTGGTTTCTGAACGTTGTAAACTTCTGAGATAAGGAGAAAAAGCCTTTGCAGCAAAAAAAATTTGTTTGGGGGTGACTTGAAGGACTTACTGCAAGGACGTTTTGGCTGATGGAAAATCAAGAAACAAAGCAAAGAGTTCCAGGTACTCCTAGAAAAGAGGTGCAAAGGTGACATCGAAACCTGTTGTCCAGCTGGTAACTAGCAACGTGTCAAAGGAAACAAACCAGCCAGAAGCACGCTCTCTTACATTTACGACTGCAGTGACGTTTGATGGTCTGTCTACCTTGTTTGGGGCAAGGTACACACCGAATCTTTATACCTTTTTGCTGGTTGGTCGCTTTTCTGTATCCAGAAGGCGACTCCCTGCCCTAAAGTGTTGGACTTTGATTTTTAGTGGAATCCAGAACCTGCAGTAAGCGTGAAATCTGTAGGGAGAATTTGGCACCTCAGAATAACTTTCACAAAGAATTATTTGGCTGCAGAAATTACGGGTATAAGGTTTTTAGTAAGATTTACTTTCTCTTACAAGTTTTCTTTCTTATTGCATAGCATTTCAAAGAGGTATTTACTTCCACATGAAAGTGTGGGTTATTTTTCTCCATTTAAGGCAGGGCATGAGAAGAGAAGACTCCTGTTTTGAGAGGATATAGCCAATGGAGGAGGAAGCAGTGACAGGGGAAAATAGTTTCCCAGTATAATGCTGTCTGTCTCCTGTAGGGGACAGGAACACCCTTCTTTTCAGATACAGGTGTTCTCCAGTAGGAAACACAACCACTGTGTACAGCTTGATGTGGTAATAAAGACTTACTGGGGGTTTGGTTTGGTTTTCTTTTTAAAATGGGAATGAACTATGACTTTATTATTCTATTTTAAGCATCCTCAAAACCTAGATTCTTTTTTTTCCTTTTATTCTGGAAGAATATGCCTATTAAATTCATTCGTGGACATAATTAATGAGCCACTGCGGCAACTTTTTGAGTATTCAAGTGTCAGTTAGGTGAGCCAATAACTACCTGCACCGTATAAAGGTTCAGGTAAATAGATGTAGTTTGTGTAACTTTCAAAACAAGAATATCTTTGATGTGTTTATACAGAGCCTGATTAAACAGGCTGTGGTTAATGAATAGTTTCACCTTGGAGCCAATCGAACCAAAATGTCCATGGTAAAAATACATAGCAAAAAGCTGAACCTTGATTGTTGCGTGGCTGCTGGGGAAGGATGTTAACTGTGAAATACAACTTTGTCACCTTACTGAAATGTTTCAAATTCATGAATTTCTGATATTTACGATGCGGCATCGGAGAGACTCGATTTATTGTAAATAAATCTACTTCAGATTGGACTGTATATGTTAGTCATCTTTAGGTCAAGTAGTAAGTCCCTGTAGTTCTTAATATTTTGTAAGATTAGTTCCTGTTCAAGTTGACAGTCAAAAATTGGAAGAATACACAAAAAATTAGGGAGAATCTTGTAACTCCTGTTTAAAAATAATTCTGATTAGAGGGCATGTTTTCATTTACTACCCTTTTTCAGAGGTTTCCAATCAGTAAACTACAAGCAGATTGCACCAGAGAGACAATTCAAAACCAAACTAATAAGCTTCTTCTGGACCTATGCTGGTTTACCTTAAGATGATTTTATTAGGTACTGCTGGATATCTTCATCTAAAACTGTTTTCATGGTCTTTTTTCAGCATTAAACTTTCTGGCTCTCATCAAGCTTTTTTCTTTTTAAAAGTTGAGGGCTCTTCCCTATAAGATGATGTATCTTTAGAATCTTGTATCCTTACACTGCAAATATAATCTTGTGATATTCTCTTCCATTGCACTGACATATGCAGGTGACAGGCACATATACAAGTATATGCCAGTTCCCTTTATCTTAATCTCATTGGCATTTTTAATGAGATTTTTACATATAATGATACTTAATTTTAGCTTAATTTTACTGTATGTTTTAACATGTAAAATTGGTGGAATATTATAGTAACTTTATTCTGAGGTAGTGAGTTCTTTAGAGGCAGTGGTGCTGCAGGTTTTTCTTATCTGGTGTTTTTATCTATCCTGTGTCTTATTTATATATGTGGAACATACAATGTTTTCCTGTAATGTGGTTTCATCAGCAAAAACTCAAGTGTGAAATTACAGGTTAAGATTCTTTGTTCTGTCAGGGTTCCTTTCACTGTATGACTAAGGAAATGTGGTCTAAGTGTCCTCCAACCTGGAAAAGACTCTCTTTTTCAGTAATGAATGGTGATTCACTGTAGTGCTGCTTTACAGAATCTCCTTAGAAGATTTGCCAGGGGTGCATCATGGTGAGGTGGAAAAGACCGGGAAGTGACACAAAGTAAAATCACTTTACTGCCCTCCCGTTTCTTGCGGTGAGTTTGGTGTGGCACAGATCTAACTGGTGATGAAATGCTCTCCTTTTGCAGGCTACTTTCGAAAGAGGTCTGGAACTCCATGCTAAAGTCACAGTCTTTGCTGAAGGTTGTCATGGACATCTAGCCAAACAGCTGTACAAAAAATACAACCTAAGGGAGAATTGTCAACCCCAGAGCTATGGCATTGGACTGAAAGAGGTATCACCTGCCTAATTTTAACAATTAAGGAAAATACTGTCAAGCTATAAGGTAGTTTCTGTTTGCTTGCAAGCTGGTTGGTGTAAGACATTAGTAAGAGTAGATTTTGAGTTACACTTTCAGATTTCAGAACCTTTCCTGTTTGGAAGCTGATCAGAGAAAATGCTTCTTGAATATTGTGACTGTTTCATTTCAGCTGCTGCTTCTGTTCTATCTGTGTTACAACGAGAGGTATCTGTGAATCCGCTCTGGTAAAGTCTTAATCTGATTTAAAATCATGTTCATTCATGAAGTCTGTTTTCAGTACTTTTAGTAAATGAGAGAGAGATTCATGCTGCCTGATTTTTAGGGGGTTTTTAGTACCTGAGGAGGAAAGGCTTTTTATGAGTTTTCTCAGAGAGAGGTAAGAGCTGTTCCGGTCGTAGTCTCTTAAACACCTTCTGGATGAGCTGTTGTTTCTCAAAAAAAACCCTCTTCAGTGGGCTTATGAAATAGGATAGGGATCAAATTTCCTTTCTAAAATATTTTATAGGCAGGAAATATCACACATGAAAAGTGGCTCTATTCTTGAGAACACAGAACACAGTTCAGTGTTTGACTGTAACATGTTCTTTATTTACTGTTGTACTATAAAATATTTTAAATAATTAGTTTTCACTTCTGTAGAGAATAACCACTCTGTAAATGCATGATATAGTCTTAGTTACCATTTCTACTACCTAAGCTGTTGTTAAAGCTGGGTTTTGCTGTAGAGTTCCTTTGCTCCTAGAGGAGACTGTGTCTGCTTTAGCAAATAGTACAGTCCCGTAGGAATGGGTCTGTAAAGTGAAAATAGTTGGTGCTGATGAGCTGACATCCATACTATGCACATTTCAGATTGATTTTTCGCTTTGGACTAGCTCTGACCTAGTCCCATGTGCCCTTTCATGACTGGAATGCTGTAGATGGGCTTCTGCAGCCCGTCTTACAGTTTGGTTTCATCTCAAAGGAATTCCAGTCCATGCCTTCCATGGGTGCTGTACAACGTGAACCAAAGCAGAGTGTGTGTTTTTTCTTGTTATTGAAACGCCTTTACTTTGCAATATAAAGTAATTTTTTGGTCATCTTCATTTCAGTTGTGGACTATTGATGAAAAGAAATGGAAGCCAGGAAGAATAGAACATACTGTAGGCTGGCCTTTAGACAGACATACCTATGGAGGATCCTTTCTTTATCACTTAAATGAGGGTGAACCTTTAATTGCTCTTGGATTTGTGGTAAGTGAAAGTGGTTTTTTCATGCTTGCTTGTTGTTCTTTGGTCTTCATTTTTATGCAGTTTATTTTCTCTGTTTTAATGTGAAGAAGAAAACACAAGAATAGCCACAGACCTAATTTAGTGCTTTGTGAATCTTAAGGGCACTTATGCCCATATTATGGAAAGTTAGTTTGTCATATTAATCAGTCCTTAATCCAGTATCTTTTATTAAGAACAAAATGGGGAAAAAAATCCTGTGCATGTGCCTTTCACACAGGTGTAAGAGTCAGGCACACAATCCGAACTGAAGCTGAGGTGACAATTTGGTTTCCTAGGTTTCAGAAGGATCCCAGAGTATGTGTGAGTGAAAACTGCGGTTTTGTATAAATGTTTTGTAAGAAATATTGAAAAAAAACAAAACAAAACTTGCTAGTTTTTCTTAGACATGCATACTTGTCCAGTGCAGATTTCCAATATCAGAATTAGTAAGTACAGACAGCAGACATTTCAGTTCTGTTTGCTTTTAGAAGGCGAGAGAGCTTTGATTCTTACAGGGAATGGTAATAATCAGCAATGTTCATGTTCTTTCAGTTCAGATAGGAGAAAATCAACTTCTGTGTCAATATACAAGTGCTTTTTTTGTCTTTGGGCTTGATACCTGTATCAGTCTGAGCTGATTCTTGTAGTAGAATTACCTTGCACTTATTTTGAAGATTGTCCATGAACTTTATCTGGCAAGAAAAGTAGGTGCAAGCAGCACTCTAAAAGCAGTGAGCTGCCAGAGAATGTAAGGTACTGCTTGTTGCTGACTTGTGATATATTTTGTTATTTGTCTCAAACACAACTTACAGGAAACAGAAAGAATCCCTTTCTCAAAAGAGAAAACTTGGCAACATAAGTCCCTTTAGGAGTCTATTAAAGATGAGAAATGGAGAATATATCTTTGGGCAAATTCTCAAATGCGTAGGATAACAATCCTGGGCATCCAGCCAATTGGCAAAGTCTTCCCCTCCCCTCATTTTCTGCCTTCATCACTGCTCCCCTGTGCTTTATCACAGTGGCTCACCTCATTGGAAATTATAATTGACTCTGCTGAATGATGTGAAGAAGTGGTTAAAATAGGTGAGCACAAGGACATAACTATCTAGAAATAATTGCTTACATCTCCTTCCAACTTTTCCAGGGCAAAGAGGTTTTGAAGCACAAATTTAAAGCGAGTCTCCTCTCTTATCCTGCCCGAGAATCCACGCTTAATTTAATTTGACTATTCTATTTCAAAGAAAGGTGGAAGGTGATTACAGTGCAATTAAATAGTTTCCATGCTTTAGGTTTCAGGCAGAGCAGAGAACAGTCCTGTAGTAGCAAATTCTCAGATTTGCTTCTACTATACTACTAATAGAATGTATCTTTGGAAGTAGTTTCTTTAAGTAGAAAGATCCTGAGGTTGGTTCAGTCTGAAATAGAATTAGAGTTGATGTGGTAATATGCAATTATTTTCTTCTCAAACTTCTTGTTGAAATTTTGTACTTTACTTTCATTAATGTTGCCCCTCTTTTGTTTTTTAAGGTTGGTTTAGATTATCAAAATCCCTATTTGAATCCGTTTAGGGAGTTTCAGAGGTGGAAGCACCATCCTAGTGTACAGCCTACTTTGGAGGGTGGAACAAGGATTGCCTATGGTGCCAGAGCGTTAAATGAAGGTGGTTTGCAGGTAACTTTTTCCTGAAGTATTTATTTTGAGCTCTCAATAGCCATGTTTTAGTGTGGTAAATTTGGGTTGCGTGCTGTTGGGAAACAACTGAACTATAATAAAGCTGAATAAAGCCAGATGTTTTGCTGGATAGAAGAGCTGTGTTATCTTGCTGGATGCTGTTGAGGTGTGCTAGACCTTGTCTCTGTCGTATTAAAACTCTTCAGACAAAGTCACTTCACTTTCCAAATGAAAATGTGAGGTTTATATTGCGATCAGATGTGTTCAGCAGCAGAGAAGGTCTAGGTAATTCTTTGTGCCTCAAACCCTGGGGAAGAGAGGGTAGCAGCACTCATCTGTTGCTTTTGTGGGGTTAGGGAGGGGCATATTTTCCAAGTTGTTTGTTTATCCTCGCAAGAGGGAACTTCTTTCCAATATCTGACCCTTAAGTCAGTGGTGATGCTGCAACTATTGTGTAACTTGGCACAGAAGTCTGACATCCTCAAGTAAAAGGTACTTTGGGTATGTTTCATGCACAGCTTTGAAATTTTGCTTTCTTAGGAGGTGGAATACTTCGTTCATTTTATTCCCTTAACGAGTCTAAAAGGTGAAATTTTTAAAATGTTTTAATCAAAGCTTAAGGTCAGTTGAAAGAGCTGGAACAACTTGCAGCAGAAATAGCATAGGGTTTATGTTGAAGAGCTGAAGTCTTTTCAACCTGTTAGCTTCTCATGGGAATCTTCAAACACAGCACATGGCTACCTGTCCAGGACTCCCAAATCCATCTCCTAGATGCTCATTTCAGTTTGGAGCTTAAAACTATCCTGAGTGTTCAGAGGGGCAGGAGGGGGGGGGGCATTCCATTCTGCTCTCTGACTGCTTCTGTCTTTCCTTTTTGAACCTCTTCAGTGTCAATGTGGCTTCGTGCAGTTTTTTGCAATAGAAGCTGAATTTCAGCAGCAGTGTAACTTGTCACGGTCTTGTGGAGCTAGGCTTTGAGACCAGCCTGGAACTGAGTCATGTGGGTTCATGAAACAGCTCCTTGATGACACACATGATAGACAATTAATCTTCAGGTTGATTACTCTGTCTGCTCTGAAGTGGAACTATGTCCTGTCGTGTTGTGAGCTGGATGTGCTAGTAGCGATCTTCAGAAACCATTGTTGGTCCATCAGTAAGACAGAAAAGATAGAAAATGCAAAGGTGTTTTAATCTCAACTTTTATACCAGAGGGGCTTGTCTTTCAACTCTGTGCACTGGTTTCTCTATCCCAGAGAGTCATTACTGAATTTCTGGCTTTGGTGCAGTAGCCAGATTGCGACTTCAGATTCATACTCCTCATTCAGCTTGAAACATATGGCTGAAAGAACACGGTATTTTTTAAGGCTCTTACAGACGTTGTGCTAAGTTAGACAGACAGGAGGACTGCAGCTCTGTTGTAGCTCTGCCTAATCTTTGGACCGCTTCCTTGGTGGACTTAAAACAACATATTGCACTGTTCCTAATACAAAAAGCGTGTTGTGTTTTGTTTCTTATTTCCTGTAGATAGAATTGTCTTGTTAATCGTAAAGTCACGCTTTGAAATGGCTTTTTTTTTTTTAATACACGCTTTCAGTAAAAAAAGAAAAGCTGTATTGGTGATTCACTTAGGAAGATTTTTAAGATTAGCTCTTCTCTTGCATGTGTTGCTTTGATTAATAGCTGTAGCAGCCTGACTCATTTGCATCACTGGGAGTCTAGGAATATTTTCTTATGTAAGTCGTTCTCTAGCTCCAGTTTTCATGTTGGTGACAGGATTGCATCAAATGGGTGTATAAAATTGCCGTCAGTCTAAGCCTTTTTGGCTGTTACAGATAGCCTTTTGGCCATCTTCTTCAGTCTTTAACAGACAGTGATGTTAAGTTGGTGTGAGAGCTCGCTTGACCTTGGATGTTTCCCTGATTTTGTAGTTTTTTGGGATACATGGAAGGAGAGGGACAGAGTTTAATAGATTACATCCACATAGCTGTTACAGCTTCTTTTTTTTTATTGGAAAATGAAGCAGTTAAAATTAAGACATTCCCATGCAACCTGTTTTTGTCTCAATCTTAGGAAAAACTTTGAGAAAGTTTAAGAGTTTTATAGAAAAATAAAAGGTGTCGCTGCTGTTGAGCAGTCAGGGGACAAAAAAAAACCCCTTTCGTATTGATGACCCATGCAAGTGTCAAACATTAGATGCACCTGAACAGATTTTCAACCCTGAGCTGAGTTAAGGGGAAGAGAACGTGGAATTCCCTGTCTGCTGGTGAGGAGGACTCCGCAGGGAGCAGATGTTTCCCCTCCTTCCCTCCTCCGAACCAGCCTTGTTTTGTCTCTTTGCTGCCAAGAGGGTGGTGACTTCTCCAAGCGCTCAAGGTGGAAAGATTTCCACCCTATATCTCAGGGGCAGGGAGGGTTTGTGCCACCCTGGCACACTGTGTTCCTTCACTCAACTGAATTCAGGCACCAAGTGCCATAGGACTAATAATGAGAATTCCTAAGAAAGCTGCAGTAGATGTAACCCTTTGTGTTACATGACTAATCTTCAATCTCATTTATACTTTGAGAAGACATTTGTCGTTACGTACCTGTTAAGAGAAGCAGTGGCTGAAGAAGAAAAGTACTTGCTCACCAGCTTTTTATGAAATTCCAAGGAGTCAGTCCAGAAATCCTCCTATGTTTATGCCAGTGCTGCACCGTTCCATCCTCAGAGGTACAACAGGTTTTCGTGGAAAAAGAGGGGACGTCCTCCAGACTAAATTCCTTAAAAACACTATTACGTAGCTCAACTTAGGGCTTCTGGTCACTGAAAAGTGAGTTAGAAGTTGTAGTTGTGTTTTCAGCCTGAATTACCTTTCTTACAAACCAAACCACTAAGTGTGATTAAACAAATCGTCCAAAGCACGGGGGAAACGCTGTGCAGTACAACTCTTTTTAGTGGCTACTCCAGGAGTGTTCAGAAATAAGCAGCCTTGGGCAAATCATAAACAAATAACAATTGAACAAGTAGAAGAAACAAAACATCTGTTTCAGATGATCTTAAATTCCAAAGGTTGCACTTTTTTTGGAACATTTTTCATGGAATATAACTTGACCCCAAACAAATATTTTTTTTGGACTATTAAAAAAATTACTTCTTTCAGGCAGCTGTAATAAAAGCAGGATGCTAGATTGACAAGCACTGCTCAGCACTGAAGGCTTTTGGAGGCAGGCTGTGTTCATAACTTACCTTCAGCAACTTCCGACCTGGGATTTGATCCCAGCTTTCTGCTCCAAGTGCTGCAGTCTAGTCCGGGTTTTGAAGCGTTCCCTGACTTGATGCTTGCCAGTTGTCTGTCTGTCCTGAAGTTTGTGAGCTGACTGCACTCAATGACATTGTGCTTCTTACAGAACAGAAGTAAGGAATGATTTTGCACCAAAAATATATTTGTTGGCTACTGAGCGACTTCTAAGATAAGGGTGGGGGATGGAGATGGGAGGGCACTGTGCATTTTCATAGAAAACATTTGTGTGGGGGGGGAAAAACCCCAAGTAATAAACCATGAGATGAGATGTGTACAACATACTGTGTGGAAAATGGGAACACAAATGTCTTTTTTAAAGAAATAATTCACTTGAAGGAGGAAAACGGTATTGGTGGGTGATGTTACCACAGTCTTGTTGTAGATAAAGCAGCTGGAGAGAGGATATAAGGAAAATGTTGTCTTGGCATTATTTTGTCCTCAGATCCGGTGCAATGTCTGTATTCTTATTTGCTTGCCATGTCAAAATTCCTTGATTAATTGGACTGCCTCTGGTGTACTTTACACAGTGTACCTACAAGTCTAAAAATGTAAAGGACACTCAAGCCTCCTGCCAGTTTCATTTCCAGAATGTTATTTTCACTTTAAAAAAAACCAAGAACAAACAAACAAATCACTTTTCTTTCTGTTTCCTCTTCAGTCAATACCCAAACTCACCTTCCCAGGTGGATTATTAATTGGTTGCAGTCCCGGACTCATGAATGTTCCCAAGATCAAAGGGACACACACTGCGATGAAAAGCGGCATTTTGGCGTCCGAAGCCATCTTTAGCCAATTAATCAATGAAAATCTCCAGTCAAAGACAATAGGTAAGGTCACTCCATTTTGATTTGTAGTTACCTGGGTTCAGTTAGGATCACTGACAGATTAACAGTAGCTAAATGTATCTGAGGGACTCCGTTGAAAATGCAAATAAATCTTGAGTGGTTTAAAAAGAGAGCCGTTATTTACTGTTTATTCTGTCAAATGATTTAAGGAAGGAATTAATCAAGTTTTCCTTAATAAATACTAATACTAGAACAAAAATATGCCTCTAACGAGCATCTGAAAAGTAAGCTTTTATTTCCTGTGTAAGTAAAAAGGAATAGGACGTGTTTTGGTCCTACAGACAGGTTAAAAATTAGCTCTTTATGATTCAAAAAGTGTTACCGAGAGACTGCAGAATTGGAGAGAAAATAATTAAAGGAAGAGATTAAAGATTAGAATCCACCTGAAACAATAAACACTCTTAACTGGGTAGTGAGCCTCTCTTGTTTGACAGGTTTTATTTTTGTTTTTACATGACAGCACCCTTCCTTCTCTGTGCATAACTCATGAGGGTTTTTTTCAGAGCCTTCTATCAGGAAAAAATGGGTTGAGGCGTGTTTTTATGTATAGACAAAACTATTATTTAGAACACCTATTTCTTTATAGCAGTCATGGAGAATGAAGGGGGAGCTCTCTGAAAATTTATTTGAAGAAAGATTTTTTTTTTTTCTCTTAAGATAATTACTTGGCTTTAACCACACTGCAGTAGATGTGTAAAGTGTGCAGCATCTAGTATTTGTAAAGAATACAATCAAACAGTATAAAAATCAGAAGTTGGTAGTGAAATGTGTCTCGTTAACTGATTACAAAAGGAGAACAAGTGTTCTCTAGAACTGGCATCATCCATTGGGCCACAGTCAAAGTTAGACAAATTGGAATGTTTGTGGTCGTGTAACTTTTAAACTTGATACTAAAATAGTAACCTTGGCTCTGGAATCACAGGTGAACCCTCCTGGTCACTTCTGAGATTCTCTGAGCGAGGAGCTGCTTTCCCATAGAGGTGCCAGTTGTATTTTGTAGAGGTTTGAGACCATTTAATGCTGCTCGTTGGTCTTTGAGGCTACAAAAGAGCAGTCTCGGTGCTGATCTAGCGTAGCACATCTGCTGCTGACTGCCAGCAGAACACATCTCTTCAAGAGGCTGCAATACGTTCTCTGGTGTATTCCTAGCTGCTTATTCTGAAATTCTCATTTTGCTGCCTTCGTTGCTAACAACTGCCTTTGTTCAGCTGTCATTTCTTTATTTCAAGGATAGTCTTTATGCACTATAGGTACCTAACAAGTAATGTACTGCCTTAGGACTTGATGTGAAAGAATATGAAGAGAACCTGAAAAATTCCTGGGTCTGGAAAGAGCTGTATGCGGTTAGAAACATCCGACCGTCTTGCCATACCATACTTGGTCTGTATGGAGGAATGATTTACACAGGTATATTTTATTGGCTCCTGAGAGGAAAGGAACCGTGGACGTTAAAACACCCAGGTAATTTCGTTATCTCCTGAAAGAAGAGACTAAATATATATGTCAGTCTTACTTGCTCTTAGTTGAAGCTGGAGCACTTACGGTCGAGCGGTGAGGCCTCAAAGTGTAGAAATCGATAAGGCACCGAAGCAGACTTTGTCTTATCACTTGGCATATAATGTAAATTAAGACATGGAAACACTATTCTACTTAGCATGGCTTTTTTTTTGTGTCGTTAAAAAGGCTACCTTTTATGAAATACTTCATTCTGATGCCAAGGGAAGTTAAAAGAGCTTAAATTGTTCTTGAGTAACTGGAAATTACAGTAATTCTATACTGAGACTTAATAATTAAAACTATCTTTAGGACCAGATTTTGCACAGCTGAAGCCAGCCAAAGATTGCACGCCTATCGAATACCCAAAGCCTGATGGAAAAATCAGTTTTGATCTCCTGTCGTCCGTGGCTTTAAGTGGTACAAACCATGAACACGACCAGCCTGCTCATCTGACTCTCCGAGACGACGGCATCCCCGTCAGCAGGAACCTGGCTATATTTGACGGGCCGGAACAAAGGTTTTGTCCAGCAGGTAGGTAATAAAACTGGTTTCGCGAGATGAAAAACTAAGTATTCCAGAAAGAGCCCATCTGGCCTGCTACTTACGTCAAGCATTCTACACAAATCCTGCTCCTAGCAGAGGGTCGAAGTGCAGTTCTTACAATACCTTATGTTAACAGTATTTTCATGATGAAATAATTAGAACACGTGGAAGAAGGCAGCCGAATCACACCACTAATACCCTTCCCTCCTTCCAGGTGCTGGTAAGGAGTAGAGGCAGGGGAAACTGTTCAGTGAAGTGATAGCTCTCTTTTGCTCTTCGCAGGAGTTTATGAATACGTTCCTCTGGAAACGGGAGAAGGATCACGACTGCAGATAAATGCTCAGAACTGTGTCCACTGCAAAACATGTGATATTAAAGACCCAAGTCAGAACATTAACTGGGTAGTGCCTGAAGGTGGAGGAGGACCAGCTTACAATGGGATGTAAAGTGACGGGAAAGCTATTCAGTGACTTCTGATCACCAGCTACTGAGTTGGGAGTATCTTATGCTGCAGTGTAATTAAAGTACAGCACTGACTTGAACGTTAAAGAGTTTGAGGCTCATGTGCCATACTCATTTTAGGTTATGACTGTTGCAATGAACGGAAGGTCGGTGCCTTCCGGTTAAACCCTAGCCTTATTTAAATAGAACTTCTTTACAGGAGTTGTGTGGCACAAAGTTCTTCTCAGGACTGACAAAGGAACTTTGGGTCTTGGATTTATTGCTGAAGTTCAGTGATAACGGGAACCATACCCAGAATCGTGGGTATGGTGGAAGAATTTAGTGTACCTACCCTTAAAAATTTTCTCTCTTTATCTGGAGTGATTTACTATATGTAATCCTACCTTGCAGTGTTGAAAATACAGCAGTCTAGAAAATTGTCACTGCTTTCGAGTGTTAACACATTTTACATGGACTTTAGTTAATTCTTTTTTTTCCTGGTGATAACAGGCGGCCCATCTGCACTACAACCTGTAAAGCTTTAAAAAAAACCAACAAAGTGTAATACTTGCACTTTTATTGTATGTCTATCGACATTTTTATTCCTTACAAGAAATCAGGCCAGCTCTAATAAAAACTCTTAATATATGTCTCAACTGTCTTGGTGCAAAACCAAGCTTCTTAGGAAGCACTATTAAGCTGCAAAAACACAACCATGACTGCTTTACACCGTAAAGACACACCTGAGTCGCAAAACTCAAGTTATTAGAGCTTAAAAAAGGAAAAGCGCTTCACCTTTGAACAGTTTGTCTTTATTAATAGACTTTTGAGTTGTAAACACTGAAAACTGCAGTACAGGGCAAATGAAAGAAGCAGTTCCACTTAACCTTTTGCTTGAGTTAGTGCATAGAGTTTTAAAGTGTAGGAAAAAAAAAAAATCAGGCAAACATTTTAGCGTAAGCTGCCTTCTCTTTCTCCTTTTGGGCTTTTATCTTCTGCTTGATTCTGGCTGTTTCTGTCTGGATAGCTGTTGGGAAAGAAAAGCCATGATCCAGTTAGAACAATCTTTCTACATTACATTTAATTTTCTATTAGGTCAGATTCTAGCAGCAAAAAAACCCTTAGTTTGTTTCACTTGATAAGACAACCAGTAGAGAAGGGTGTAGCCGGTACAGTCTTGGTGCCAACGCAGATTTTGAGCTAAGAATCTGATCCAATTAGACCAGGAAATTAAGACCAAGACCCCTGTGAGCTGGTGAGATGGTTCAAGAGGCTGCTGTGGACCTACATAAGAAGGTTTCCCAGCTCAAGAGAAGCTTCACTGATGTATAAAACCAGGTTTTGCACCTCAGTGGGCTCTGCGCCCACTACATCAGTGTTTACGCTGTTAGAAGTCAGCATTTTAGGCATCACACTGATACCCTGGTTACTCTGATAACGTTTTTAAAAGGGAAAAATTTATGAAGAAACAGCTCTTAATTTTACCTTTGTCTTCAGGGGCTATTTCATGAGCCTTTTTAAGATCAGCCTTAAATAAAAAAAGAAATACAAATTAATGTTTTGAAGAAGGGGTTTAGGATTTAAAAAAAAACAAACTAATTAAATATAGTAATCATTACCAGTGCCTCATCGAGCTCTTTTATTCCCTGCCATCCTTGAGCCCGTCTGTAGAGAGCTTTAGTATTTGCTGGATCTATTTTAAGAGCCTGTAAATTTAATAAAATTGTCACATTAACATTTCATACACTTCACAGCTTCCCATCTCCACAAATGGCACAGTTCACACCAGCAGACAATCTCCCCAGTTGGTTTGAGGGTAAATCTGTCAAAACAGTAACTGTGTAAAAAGGAACACTAGCATGTAGCCCACTGAAGAGGCAGCTCATCAGTTTGAATAGCACTGTACCAGAAGTGGTCTCTTGTGAAGGACCAGCATACAGGAGGATGAAAGGGAACCTCTGCAGGTATATATACATACAGATAGATTTACATAAAATATATATATATCTCTGTCAAGGCAAAAGGTGTTTCTGCAGTTCAGGCTCTCCCAACCTTGATTCTCAAGAGTAGAACTCTATATTGCAGCTCCTTCTTACGTGCCAAAAGCCCCTCAAATGGCATCCTAAAGAAAAGCTGGAGATTTCCTATAAAGCTTTTTTTCCCTATAGGCTAGAAGAGGTGCCCAGAAGCAATCCAGCTGATGCTTCCTGAACCTTGCCAAGTTCCAGTCATTGCACCTTTTTTTCAGCTGAATGATTTCACTGATGTCTATACGCCAGCTCTAACAGGACAGTATTGAAATAGGAAATACAGTGGCTGGGCAAAAAGATCATTCCACTATTTGACTGCTTAAAATATTTTTTCAAAGCACCTCAGTAACTTTGGCTAGTTACTAACTCTCCTGTTTTCTTGCCTATGAAACTGCATTCTGTGTTTCTTATTGCAAATAGTTCTGTAGTGGTGGTTTTTTTTCTGTTTTAAAGAATATAGTTTGTTAGTGATTAGAGGAAATCCCTTTGCACGGATGTGTAGCTTTGTTACTTTCATTCATTAACTTTAAACCATTAATTAAGAATTACAGACATTAGGTGATGCATCCAGACTTTTTAAAAATCCCTTCAGTATTTGGCTGTTAATATAAAGGCAGCATTACTCTGGGTGCTCAGTCTGAGCTGCCTGCTATAAAGCCTAAAGCCTTTTTTATGTCAAGAATTAAAAAATTAGGTGTCTACTGTACACTCCTAGGTAACATTCCTTGGTTTTAGCTCACCCATTATGCTCACAGCTATTTTAAAGCAAGGTTTGTTTGAACAGGTTCAGCCATTCCTAATTCCTTAGTTACACCAAATAATGCACCTATTACAGGCTGTTAGTTTAAATTGCTTTTGGCCTTCGGAGCTCATACAAGTGAAAGTGTACAGCTTCTCATTAAGCACTACCTTGAACTCTACTAGTTAAGAAAGTGGTGTTCTGATTAAAACACCGATACACTATTTAACACCTGTTATGAGACTGAAGTCTGTTACAGCTGTGCAGTTGCCTTGATCTAACAATTCTGTAATCTTAAAAAAAAAAAAACCAAACCAACAAACAAAACCAAAAGTGGGGTGTTTTTTCTGCAACGGCAAGTATTGTGATTACTGATTTCTATCTGTAACGCTTAAATGCTGTTTCAGTTTTTACCATTTTCTAGATGATGGATCTCACACTGCAGTTGTGTGTGGCTTGTTTTTTTTTTTTTCTTTCTTCATTCTCCATTTGTCCATTCTGAATATAGGTGCATGCAAGTTTTCCAGGTGGTAACACCATCAGCAGGCTGGAAAGCAAGCCAGCTTCTCTACAAACCCCTCAGACACAGATTAGCTGGACTCCTGCTTTCAACAGGAAGGATCAGGATCCTCTGCTAACAGATAAGAGCCCTCTTTACTCCATTTCCTTCAATTTCAGACTTTGACTGAATTATCTGAAGTTTCCTCAAATGCACTAAATTCAGCATGTCTGTGTCACTGTTGCTTATTTTATTCTTGAATTCTACCGTTTTCCAGTATTTTTGTATTTATTGCTTCCTTCTTTCTTCTTCTTCGCTGGTTTTATTTCACCACTAAGCCCACCCAAAAGGGCTTTAGTTAGGAAAGTGACTAAAATACAAAACCATCAAATCTAAAAGCAAGTAAAATATTTTGCTCATACTAGCCTTGCAGAGAAAAGTATTTCACTGAAGGCAGTTTAACTCTTTGCAATATAAAAATCAGCTCTGCAAACCAAAGGGACAGCGACAGAGTGCATTTTTTCTAGCAGTAAAGCAACAACCTCTTTTGTTTGATTTTCAAGAGTCATTTCAATTTCAT
Organism: Baryphthengus martii; assembly: GCA_013396935.1. NCBI lineage: Eukaryota > Metazoa > Chordata > Aves > Coraciiformes > Momotidae > Baryphthengus > Baryphthengus martii. The sequence goes on from VWZK01004493.1 coordinate 456,293, forward strand.
AATAATCACAAAGCCACACACTTGAAAGTTAGTAATACCTTCACAACCAGCCCTCTCCTTTGCTTACTTTCAAATCATAAGCTTGAGGAGACTCTTCAAAAAAAGCTGGGTAGTTTGAGTCTCCGTTTTCTACACAGGCAACTTGTTAAATCAAAATCCTAAAACATGAAATTTACCTCTGAGCAACTCTCGATGGCTCCCTGCCAATCCGACAGTTTTAGTTTACAAGCGCCGATGTTTAGAACACAGGTCAAAGCAACGGTCTTTAACTTTGGTTTGTCCGCCTCCTCTGCCACTGCTTCAGAAGCTTCTACATACCTGCAGGAAAACCAGACAGACAAAGAACGTGCATTAATGTTGTAACTTCCATTTTATTCTGCCCTTAGTTATCTTTCTACAGCTGCGAGCGAAGTGGCCTATCCAGACCGGTATTTTTAACGCAGCTTCAACTCCGCTATGACAAATAGTTGTTACACTAAATAGATGAGACCTACTCTGAGAGAAAAGGTGAACTCACTGGGGAATCTTCTCCTGGAGCTCCTAGTCCTCCTAACAGCATTCTTTTCCTTAGACAAATCCACCGTTCTAGATGGTGCGAAACCATTAGAAATGATCTCACCGACTACTCTCAAAAATCATGTTGCTCATCAGCGGCGAAAGTCAACACCACCGCTGCACCCTGCACGTTCATGGGAAGCTTCAGCTCTTCTTCAGTTCCCTCAGTACTATTTTAATGAGTTTTTAGGGCTGAAACCTGAAGTTAATGTTATCTTTTCGGGTAAGTTCAATTTTTGCACGTCCTGTCTTTTGAGAGCTGCATGGTTTGTACACAGCTTTGGACCACAGAAATAAGCAATGCTTAAAAATTCAGTTAAGATTTTTCACTTGCTGGGCACCATGCAAAAGATGAGAACCAGAAGAGGAAAAAAAAAAGGGTCACAAAAGGTAAGGAAAATTACAGTACTAAACTGTGTTACATTCAAAGGAATAGAAGGCACCTATAGTGTTTATACATCACACCAAAACATGAAAGACTGCAACCCTTTTGGAAACAAAATTCCAAGTCAAAAAAAAAACAAAACAAACCCAGTAAAATGAATATAAAGGGAGACAACAGGAAGTAATATATTTTTTGACCCAAAAAAGTGTCACCTTCTATATATAAAATATATTTTTAAAAACTAGTTAAGCAACAGTAAGACGAGAAGAAGAACAGAAGGTTATAATGGTTACTGTTAGTAAAACTTAAAAACTGGCAGGAGGTTTGCTACATAAATTGCACATAATCCATGGGATACACGGTGATAAAAGCTACTCTAGTCCATCAATTCTGGCAAAGTGCCAGCGTGAGATTTTAAACTACAACTACAAGGGATGTCCACAAAAGTATGGCATACAAAGAAGAGCTGAAATGATCAGATTTTTTTTTTATTCTAGAAAAGTTCCTATTCTTTCCTTCTACAAGGATAAATAAGAAGCTGTCGACTCAAACGGGAGGAGCTGTCATTGAGTGTGCCTAAGAATGAGCAAGACAACTAATTGTAAGTTGGGATGGCATAATTATAACTGATATTCACCTAACAATAGGGGGAGGAAATGGACAGGTGCAACACAAAGATCCTTAAAGATTTGCTCCAGCCTTTTTTTCTGTAGGATTTTTAAAAACTTTACATAAAAATGCTCTTTACTTCAGGGTTTCTTTTGGTCTGTGATGGGCTTTTTGAGGGCAAGGTGAGATGGTGCATCTTGGGTTAGTAGCTGTACTTAAAGGATTCCGTTTTATGCTCCAGAAAGACAATATCTCTTTTCAACTCAGTCAGTTAAAAACTCAGCTGAAGCATTAAAACTCTTTTTTAAAAAATATTGTTACTGCTAGTTAAGTAATGGTCATTAAGAAGGTAGCAATAAAAGTCAGTGCAACTTATAAAAAAAAAGTTTTTAGGAGAAGCTCATATACCTAAAAGCAAAAAGCGTGAAAAGAAGAAAGGAGCAGTATGGAAACAAAAGCAAAAAGACCATGATTTTGAAGGCAACTCTGAATTATACATGGAGTCAGGATGATGGTATGGAGCCTGAGGGAAAAAGTAATGAATTAATAAGGGTCACATCTGGGGGTACTCTCTCTTGATCAGTTTGATCAGGTTTTTTTTAAATCAGAGAAAAAGTATCTCCCTCCTTTCCTGTCCATTAAGTCCCTTGTGTACTGTTGTGCTTTCCTTACCAGTTACGCACCAGCACAGAGTACTAGAAAAGAAGCATTTAGTCCGTTCTAAACAATACTTCCTGCCTATAGCTCTTACCCAGCAATGAGTAGAAGACCTCCTTAAATAAGTAGTGGAAAATCAACCAGGTGTTTTCCAGATTGAGAAGGCTCTTTTTTAAAACGAGAAAAGAGCACAGCTATAGGCACTTTTTAAATGCACGTATCGTTGCTTGATAGCAGGAGGAATTTGGGTTACAGGAACTACCTGATTGAATGATGAAAGCCTTACCGTAAACTTTTACTATACTTTTTAGCTGCCACTGCCCAATTTTGTGATTTGAAGAAAGTATTTCCTATATTCTTTACGTCTTCTGCTATGGCCACAATCTTGTCAACCTAATAAAATAGATGGAAAATATAAAGTATGAATGTACTTCATGTTTAACAGTAGGATCTCACGTCCGTCCTCTTTCACCGATTATAAAATCTCAGAATAAGAATATTACAACTTCAGCCAAATACTAGCTTCAAACCACTCCTATAATATTTTTTTACTTTATGTAACACATTAGTCTGAAAGCTGAAATTCCTAATGGGTTTTCTACAGTGTAAAGGGTGACAAAACACCAGAGACAACATAGCAGTTCAACTCCTTCCCCTAAATGCTGCTACCCACACAGAACTCTATATAAAGGTATTGACCTTTAGTCATAGTAGACATGTTACCAATCAAAGTACTCAACCAGAACTGCTTTATTCCCGAGACAATTTTGTATTCTGCTTCCCAAAACGGTATTGGTCACCTGAACTCTGCACACTCTCAAACCAGGAGTCATATTGACACAATTTGCCTTCTCTCAAGAGACTTAAAACATCTGTGGAAGGAGAAAAAGAACAACTGCCTGTCTTTATCAAATGCATCATTTCTATTTCCAGAACGGTTCACATTTCAAGTGTTAAGTTACTTTTCCAGTGGCAATAACCAGTTTAGAATTACTGCTGTCAAATGTAAGTATTGCCATTTCTCATACTATCAGGTTACACTTCTCCACTACCCGAATTGATGACCTTGGAAAAAAAAAACCTGATGACAGCACGAAAACAATGTCACCATGGTTTCTGTAGTTAGTTTATACAAACAAGTTTCAAGTGAAAGGAGGCAGAACCTGCCAGCTTCAGCTCTGCACCACAGCGAATGCTCAAGCCAAAAACATTCTCCCAAGCCGAAGTGCTTCTCAGGAGCCAGCTAAGAAAGAGTTTCTGGTCTCTGGCTGTAATGGTTTTTTACTAATCTATTTCTAATTCTGTATTTGAAATCTACACCTGGAGCTCCAGGTTTTTTCCCCTCTCAAAAATCACTGTTTCATTTACACAGTTTGTCTAGTTCACTTTCATGATAAAGTAAAAACCTGCAGGAAAGCTGCTTTTACCCTGACTTCTCCCTAACCCTCAACAACAGCTCTTCCTTCAGTCTGAACAACCTGAAGAGCAAAGAACTCCTGGGAACTGGGTGTGACTACTTCTGATGTACTTCAAGTCAAAAAAAGTTTGATCCTTTATTGTTTCTAGGAAACAATAGTGGCAAAATCTTTTTAGGGACTGGTGTTTAAAAAGTTGCCCAGAAAAAGTCTGTAGGTACAAGGTTGTTAGTCACCTGCAGGATGGAGTTCTAGTGACTGCAATTTGTCACTACAGCACAAAGAGGAGTAAAAAGAAATGAAGAACAGGAAAAAAAAAGTGTAATAACTGTAAGTATCTGTGGTTTTAGTTACTGGGGGGAAAAAAGAGCTGTTATTAGCATTGAACAAAAGAGACAGCGATCCCCACCCAGAGCATTCTCTTTCCTACAAATGGATTGTCAACATTTACTCAGGACCTTGACTGATTTTTAAGAAAAAAAGACTTAGAGAACATCATCACAGGCACCATGTAGCTCAGATGACCTACAAGTCTTGCATTTTTAAAACTACCTTAAAAGAGAAACACTTACATCTTTCAAGTCAATGTCAGAATCTTCAGGAAAATCTGGATGAGCATCTCCAGATCCATCCTGGGGAATAATTCCCCAGTCATCTCCTTCCTTTAGCTCTCCACATTCTGCAATGACGCATAACTGAAAAAAATTAAAGTGTAGGTAGCTTATTAAGAGAATTTCCAAAAAAAAAGAAAAAGCCACAACTTCTAAGTGCTCTTTGAAATTCAGTAGAAATACTTTTTCATCTGTTGTTTGGGTGCAATGATTTCAGAAACCCAGTGTTATCATTAGCCTATCCTCACCGAAAGGCTTTTTTCACAGAAAATGTTGCTTTTAGAGGAGCCACATTCCAAGAACGCTATACCCACGCTCCACGGAGAGGCTGGAAGAAGAACTGGCAACAAGCGGAGCTGCAGCAAAACACAAGGCAAGGCAGTTCTACTACATCGGAGAAGACGGTTCTTTCTTAAACTGCCAAGTCTTTCAAGGTTACGGAGGTATTAATTCTTCAACCACAAGCTGACGTAACCCACAGAGTGACTGCTCTGCCAGAAATACAACAGCTTGACATAAAATTTGTAAGAATTCCCTGTCACTTAGGTACGGTCGTGAGTTCCACCTTTTAATTTTGTCACCCAGCCTACGCTTCTAGCTGTGCATTTCAGTCTTCACCCTGATAGAGGCTTCCACCCTCACAGCCGCGTAGAACAAGAAATCAATTGTTTGTGCAGAGGAAGTTTGTGGCAAAAGAACAAAAGCCTTTTCACAGAAGCGGTAAAATGGAAATTTTCACACTGTTAGTTAAAACTACTGGCTAACATTTAATAGTTCTAAACACTGCACCAAGCATTTGGAAGAAATGAATATCCATCATCTAATGGAAGAATACACATCACCCCTTAATAAGTGCTTTGCGTTTCATTTACCTTAGCAGGATTTTCTCCTTTGACTTCCACGTTTTCTAACATTTGAACTACGCCCATTCCTTTGATCACTTGGCCGAACACCACGTGTTTCCCATCCAGGTGAGAAGTAGGCACCGTTGTGATAAAGAACTGAGAGCCATTAGTGCCAGGTCCTGCGTTTGCCATGCTCAGCAGCCCAGGTTTATCGTGCTGCATTGAAGGGAAAAAAAAATTAAAAATCACTATCAGCATATAGAAGATCTGTTGTAAAACCATACGTAAGATTCTGTAAAGCTATTACTATATATAGCAAGGACAGCCATCATGACAACTTGATAAACCAGACCGTTCCATACAGTTGGCAACTAATTTTACCCATGATGAGTGCAGAGGGCAAACGCCCAGCTCCGTGTCTTCACTTGCCCCCAAGCAGCCCAGCAAGCAGAGCCACCCGTGCGACTTCACCCTGTAACATCCGTCTGCTTCTCATACGCTGCGCAGCTGCTGAGTTTAGACGGATCACCGGAGGCATGTGGAGATCCTCCCTGGCTTATTCAAGACCACTGATCTCAAGAAACAAAGGTAAGCGCCGCTTAAACCCACTTTCATGTCACACTGTCAAGATGTATTGGTAATTTGAACAAAGTGTCTTGTACAACTGTGGGGTTTAGGGGCCTGTGGTCTTAGACTGTGGTCTAACAGACTCTGGTCTTTATTATTTAAAAGGCGGTGAATTTTTTAACTCTTTCACTGCTGTTCAAAACCTGTACTTGTGTGCGTAAAGCACCTGCAGCCTTCCTGATCTCACGAGATGTTGTTCTTGAGGACAAACACAGTTTTAGAATGTCCTACTCCCACAGCTGGGCTGACAAATGTGTTTGTGGGACTGCACTAATGTTTGCCAGTAATGAACCAGTGAGCTCTGAGATAGGAGCAGCAATAAGTCATGGGTGGGGTAGGAATTTCTGCCCTCAAAGCCAGCAGCTCTTAAAATGACATCCTCAAATCGAGACCTTTGTATTCAAAAACTTGTTCTCTTCACAGTACATTCTTCCAACATTTGGGGTGAAAAAAAAGCCATCTACAAACAGCCTTTCACTTCTCATGTTGAAAATTAGTAGGGAAAATGCTTTCTTTTCAATTTTCATTTGGATTACTTCTCCTGCCTCCCATGGATTCTTCACTTCTTAAGAAAGGTAGTTCTCACATCTAATTTTATAAGTGTTATTAATATATGGATTTTATGAGGGGGTTTTTATATAATGCTGCCATACTGTGTATGCTTCAGAGCGACAAAATCTGCCAGTCTTTTAAAGCAATATCCCTACTTCAGCGAGAACTAAAACACTGTTCCAAATTAATTTCTGATGGCGCAATTAAAAATGCAATTTAAACTATGGTTTTCTTTGTGTTAATGAGGCTGACCTCATTTTGTATGTATTCATACATGCAGTTGTCTTGTATTCAACAAAGACTTTAAGGACAAACTAGTCTGGGGCTTTTTTTTTTTTTTTTTGCTGCATTCTTTCCACTGCTTGAAAAATATGTTAACCTTGGACTGAAGAGTGCTAATTCGGAACTTGGAGGGAAAAAAAAAATAAATAAAATAACTGAAACTTCAAGCCCTGAATACAGTTAGCATTTTCAACAAAGTACCTTATAATGAAAGTTTTCATCTTCAAATTTTTCACCATATATACTTTCTCCACCTGTGCCATTTTGGTTTGAGAAATCTCCACCTTGGACCATAAATTGCTTAATAACTGTGAAAGAAAAGAATTATAAAATATAGCAGCAAGGCAGGAAAGGCACCAAGAAAAACAGTTCAGAGAAGAGCAATCCTTGTCACCAGAACCTGCCCCTAAATAAAAGCAGGCTCCACTTTTTTATTTATCAAGTCTTCCCTAAATACTCCTTTTCAGTTATTGATATTTAATCCTTTACCTGAAATCCATTTCAACCTATTCACAACTCTGAGTAAACTACTTTTATCACTAACTTGCTAGGAAATTTCCAATTTATTATTGTCAATGCATGGTAAGATCATCTAGCCATTAGGAGGATCAGAAAGTCCAAAACTACTTTCAGACAAGTTATTTCTCAAACAAGTTAATAATATTTTAAAGTATTTTAAATTGAGTATTGGTAATTCTGTTGCCAACAGAAAAACAGAGGATTTTGTAGAACTTACTTCTGTGGAAAGGACATCCTTTATAATGGAGAGGTTTTCCAGTGGAAGGCCCTATTCCTTTCTCTCCTGTACATAACGCACGGAAATTTTCAGCGGTTTTAGGTACAACGTCAGCAAATAATTCAAAGACAATGCGTCCAACTAAAATGACAAAGAGAGAGAAGACGCATTTTTAAGTGCCATCCTTGGCATGGTCACGTGTGGAGCATTATATGGCAAAGGAAATGAACGTTTCAGGCTTTATTTTTTATTTAGATTACTATTACAATTACATTTTGGGGTTGTTTCGTGGCAATCGCTGGTAGAGTTATGCTAGATTTTTAGCAAGGCTATTGCCAACAATGAATCAAGAATAATTTAGGGGGAATAATGACAGGCTCTGCCAAAAAGTACCCAAAATACCAAATGCATTTTCTGCTGAAAAAATACACGTGGGAAATCACATGCATCTACTAAAGCCAAATGACTCATTTTAACAAACTTATGTATAAACATACATATGTAGCTTGTTCAATCAAAAACAGGTACAATGAAAAAAAAAAAAGACTGTTTTGTGCAGACTTTTATTTGCTCAAAAAGCTTATGCCAAACTTGTACACCAACATTACACCTCATTCTCTTAAACCCCAATTCTACTAAGACACAGTGATAGTTAACGTGCATATGAACGATGGCTCTTTACAGTTACAGATGCTGCAAGCAATCATTAAATCAAAAAATGTGCATGTTTTAACTAAAGGAAGTTGAAACCTGGAGTAGCTAACAAATCCTGTAAGAGTCAATAAATGGATTCTCTGTCAAATTCTCATCTTTTCACAAAGTGGCTTCTGGGAGAGAGCTATTTCTCACTCCTACGTTCGCCTGAAAGTTGATGCTCCTGTTTTCTCATCAGCCTCACAGTCAATTACTTAATGGAACTTCACTCTACCAGAAGCTAAATGTAAATATATTAATTCTAATTAATATAGGAATGAAAACAAATTAGAGAACTGCAAGTCAGTAAAAGGCAGATCTTCTTACAGACTTTCTTCTTTTATTGAGTAGCAGAATGAATAAACGAGAGGCAGGATCTTGAGCACAAGGCAGCATCTATCTCCACTCCTGCACATTTCGAAAACCAATGCTCTCAGATGTTACCCCGGGGTCCATGTTGCTGTTTTCTTATTTCCATTTTGACCGTTTGCCCGATTTTCAAATGACCTCTGGCAACACTGGCGATGTCAAGAGAACAACCAGGCCGGGGCGGGGGCGTTCGCCTGAACTTCTACCTCCGCGGACCCACCGCTGCCCGGCGAGGCCCGTCAGGCTGCACCGCGTCCCCGAGACGTGCCTGGGGAGGGGGCAGCGGCTTGAAAGGCGGAGCTGCAGCCGGAAAAAGTGGGGCGGTCCGGCTGAGGTCGAGCTGGGCCCACTTGGGACGCGGGCAGCGGTGTGGCGCAAGGCTCGGAGCCAGGCTGCCCCGTTCCCCAGAGCGCGGCTGCAAAGGCACCGTGCGGCAGGGGGTCACTGATGGCGGCAGATGTGCCCGATCCCTTGCGGCGCCCGCGGGTATTTCCCTCCGCTGGGAAGCCACGGGAAGGCGGTGCCGATGCAGCCATGTTGCCCT
>VWZK01004493.1:472396-482540 GCA_013396935.1 Baryphthengus martii
GACGCGGAGGGGGAAGCTTCTCTTTTCTTTCTTTCCCTCGCCTCGGATCTCAGCCATTTTATATCCCGGTTGGAAGTGGCAAGCTCGGGAATACCGGGGCGAGCACCGCCCGGCCCCTCGGCAGCACCGGGGGAGAGGCGCCGAGGCGTTTTCCCTCCCTGCGTTTGTGTGCGATTGCTGGGATAACTCCTGGTCGGGTCTTATCAGTGCAGGAAAATCAAAAAAAGGGCTTGATTGGTGTGACCTAAATACACGTGGATAGTCTGGTGACCTGCTGAGCGTTAGGTACCTTCCCCTGCTCTCTCTGCTCGTGATACCCGAAATCCTTCAAGGTGAGATTTAGTAGCTATTGCTACTTTAGGGCTTGAATATGTAATTTTGGTAGAATATTGAATTATTACTGTTTCTTAAATTCTCTTAGACGGCATTTTGATGCAGCTGGTGGTTTGGAGCTTTGTTGCTTTCAGCATCTGTTGTGTTCACAAGACCAAAGCAGTCCTGGTGAGCACAGGGACTATCACATGCATGGCCGGTAGCTCTGTGGCTGTTTTTTTTTTTTCCTGTTTAATGTGAGTTGACTAGTCTTGTGATCAGGTAGTATACTGGATTGCATTGGAATCTGGGCTTTCACTCCTGAAACTATCAAGAATGGTAAGGGAGAAAGATGGGAAATATCTTGATCCACCAACTGGTGGTAGTTCTACTTTTAAGGTTATTGGGTTTGGCAAGGATCTCCACGAAGGCACATTCTGTGCACAGGGTGTCCCCTCATTCAAATCAGTAAGACTGCTCCATCTGGAGTATGTTGTGAGGTTAGAGGTTGCATTTGTTTTCTTCTTCTTCCTGTTCCTTTGGTAGGATATTCCACACTCGGTTTTCAGCTTGAATAACATTTAAATAATGTGACAGTTCAGACAAAAACTGTTATGGTTAAAATACTGTTGTGGGTGCTCATCACTCTTTTTATCCTCTGTTTTCCCCACACTCTTTTTATCCTCTGTTTTCCCCATTCCCTTGCTATCTAATTAATTTTTTTTGGCAAACTCAAGATCAATAAAGTGTTTAAGTCATTTTGCATGTGTTTGGGTGTTTTTTCCACCTGTTAGTATTGCATTAAACTTCTTCCTTATGACTTCTAAATGAGCTGCAGTGCCTTTTCTTTCCATCTTTCTTTCTAGTGATCTATTGATGACCTCCAGGAGCATACTTACTGGGTCTTAGAAGCTCTATTACAACATGTTTAATAGACTTTCTGTTGAGCAGTGATCTCTGTTTGAATGGGGAGATGTGACTGGACCTAAGTAAAAGGGAAGACTTAATTCTTTGGTAGCTTCTGTACTAAGCGTGTGCTGCTGGTTACTGTTGGAGGCAGAGTGGCAGGATCACTTTCCTTCTTAGGGCAAGCCTGTATTTTTTAAGGATTTTAGTTGGTTGTATTCCCTCCTCATGTTTTGGGTAGTGAGGTCCCTCCACATTCCATAGGTCGTGCAGTGTATAGCTCCCTTAAGCAGCCCTGGAGACCAGTTACAATCTATATCCTTGGACTTTGCAGTGTTACAAAAGTTTTTAAAGCCTGGGCGTATTGATGCACCCTCCTTACCCAGAAAAAAAAAGAGCAGAATCACCAAAAATAGTAGACAATACATCTTGAAATTAACTTAGTTTGACAGCTCTTTTTCAAGGATGTTGTTAGGAAGCTTTATGTTTTCTAGTCTTCCCAGGAATACCAGGAGAAGTTTTGTTGCAGAGGGCCATTGACCAGGCCTGAAGTTTGCCTGTAGTAGGTACTGCGTGTGTTTGTTCTTTAGCTCCCTCTCCTTTAACGGGAGCTAAATCCTGACTAAATGTCAGCGCTGCTTCCTCTCTTGGGCTCTGAACAACCCAACGAGCTACACGGTCTGTGCTGCTTACCAGGAGGAGCTGGCACAGCCTCAGAGAGAGACGTGGTGCCTGTAGCTCAATGTGGAGCCACAGCAAATTATCACTTGGGTGCATGAGCATTAATATCTTTATTTGGATCAGGAATGCCCTTTTAGAGAAGACCTCTCAGTTGTCTCCACTTGATGCACTTTGGTTCACATAGCCCAGTGGTTGTTGTGCGTAATCTGGATTCTCGTTTGAATAAATGATGTTAGAAAGTCTGCTCCAACCACTAATGAGCGTTCAGCCCCTGGGACCAGGCTACAGCTGGTCAAAAGTAAAACCCCAGAACAGGTATGATGTGGGTGTCAGGTCCTTAACACCAATTAATTCCCTCTGTGGATCTAGTCCTGTTGGGCTGCACTCTGCATGTTGGTGTAAACACAACCCTTACTCGCTGGGGGAGGAGAAAGTAAACACAAGGTGTAAATATGGAGCTACTACAATTGTAGGACTTTCTACTGGCCTGTGCCTCCCTTTAAAGTCATGGAAGTATGAGGTGATAGGAGGGTAGTAGTTAGAATTGTGGAGTATCTTAATTTTATTTTTTTTTAAAAGAGATTATAAACTAGCTGGAGAACAGATGGATATTAGTGACATGAGATTGTATTTGTTCTAAGTGGCTTTGTACACAGATCTTCAGCTTCTGGTTTCTGTTACTACTGCTTTTTTGCTTCCCTTAAGTAAAAATATATATGTGTTTGTGTATATATTTGTATAATGCCTACATAAAAATACAAATGTGTGCGTATGCACAAACATGCCTTTCAGCAGAGACATTTGAGTGACTGTAGTTCATAGAATCATAGAATATTAGGGGTTGGAAGGGACCTCGAGATCCTCTTTTTAGCCTCTTACGCACTTGAAGTCCTAATTATTTAGTGTATGAGAAACAGGTACTTATTTAGCTAAATTCCCCTCATATTTCTTATTTCCTTATCAAATGTTACTTCCCTTACAAGACTGATTTGAAGTAGTTTGTACATGTTTTTGGAGTGCTACCAGGGTCACGTGCTCAGCAGAATGGTACCTATTGCTGCCAAAACAAAGCATCCTCCTCCTGATGAATTTTGAATTTTGGGGATTGAGGATTTTATAAGCACATAGTATCTCAAAACTAGAACGTCTCAAGGTATAAGCACGAATTTGAGGGATGGCTTTAAGGAAATGGATATGGGTTGCAGAGAGTTTGACTACTTGAATTCGTAGCGGTTCCTCTGTAATTGTGTTTACCTGATTCTAGAATAAAATTTCGCATCAGTGCTTTTTTTTTTTGTACTTTTCAACATGAGAGTGATTTTTTATCCTTAAACTGAGGGCTAAGGTTTCATGCTAATTGCAATTTTTGATAAGTATGTTGGGTTGTTTTTGTTTGTGTGTTTTTTGTGGCTTTTTTTTTCTTTCTTTTAATGAAGTACCTGTATCCAGGGATGTAAAAATGAATTAAAAAAAAAAAAAGCAAGCCTCAGGAGTTTTTGGAAGGCTGCACTCACTGCTGAATATACAATCTCTGCACTATAACCTCTGATGACATTTCGTTGCTATCGGTGTGTTTAGTGAAGGAATGATGGAAACCAGAGTCATTTCATTTTATGTGGATTGAAAAAAAAAAAAAGAGGTTGTGTTATTTCAGCTGCATCTGAAACTTGCAAACGGACTGTTTCTTCAGCTTTAAGCATCTTCTGGTGCCTCTAATGGAGCGGATGTCGTGTTGTAACTGCAGGATATCTATCTGGTAACAGTTTGTTAGCTTTGGTATATGAGATCATCTGTTTGGCAGCTGGTTCTAGTAATTCCTTTGGTCATAGCGTTGAAATACTTGGTGAGATCCCACTTGCTAAGCGTTATTTCACAGCATTTATTACCAGCCTGGCAATGTTCCACCATCTGAAAAAGGAAAGAAAGTGGTAGTGAGCTTTGAGTCTGCTTGCAAGTCGGTTTGTTATCTCTTTGTCAAAATGAAACGCTCCTCAGTAAATTGCTATAGCCTAATTGGGTTTCGCTTGAGCTTCTTGCACATTTGTAAAGCTCCCCTCCCAAAATAATGCTACTGAGCGCTCATGTACATCTTGGTACGTGGAAATATCATTGGGCATCTGGCTGTAAACCCATCAAAAAAAGAAAATGAAAGAAAATCTCTATTTTATATACTATATAAATGCAGCAATGCAGCCCAGGGCCAGATCTGAGCGTGGGGTCAGGGAAGGTTAAACACAGGTCCAGGCCACACTCCTCGTCACTGACAGCTGCCTTAAGGTGCAGCATTCTACCTCTGCTCTGACATCAGCCTTTCCTCTGTAATGACAGCTAAAGAGTAAGTTCTGCGGACATTTATTGCAGCCTCATTGAAGAAAACAGCTCAGAGAGGAAGTGATTGAAAATACGGTCTTTTGACATGGAAACCACACTTCCAGCCTGGGGCTGGTTTGAAGGAAAACAAACAAACCCGGAGTCCTTGGGCTTCGGAGCTTTGCAGGAACCCAAGACCGTTCTCCTTAAGTTGTTTGGATTTCCCATCCTCAACACGTTTATGTCACTGAACAATCTTTTGGTTTCCTTTGGCTTTACTCTGAGACTAATCCTTGTTCCCTCATTTTCTCCTAAAGTTGCAAGAAGACACCCCCTTCTTTTTCTGCCACAGGTGGCAGAAAAACCTGTGGAAATGCATAAGTTGCTGACATCCTGAGAGAGAAGGATATACCTTTGGTTATTTCATAGCATCATTAAGATTGGAAGAGACCTCTAAGATCATCAGGTCCAACCGTCTACCCAGTATTATCGTGACCACTAAACCGTGTCCTGAAGTGCCACATCTGCACGTCTTTTGAACCCCTGCAGGGAAGGTGACTCCACCACCTCCCTGGGCAACCTGTTCGAGTGCCTCACCACTCTTTCAGTGTAGATTTTTTTTTCCCTAATATCCAATCTAAACCTCCCCTGGCACAACATAAGCCTATTTCCTCTCATCCTATCGCTTGTTACTTGGGAGAAGAGACCAACACCCACCTCACTACAACCTCCTTTGATTTAATTCTCTGGAAAGATGTGTTCTTGCCTGGTTGCTGAAGTTGATTTTGCCCGTGGGTTGTCTTGTTTCTGATTTACAAATAGCAGTAGAGGCTGGCTTCGTTAAAACTCAGGTAAATTTTGTAACCTTTCTTAAGTAACCTCAGTCAAAGTATTAGAACAGCTTTGTTAAAGCTTGAGTGGAAAGAAAGATGGAGGCTCGTGGACAAAAATATTGTAATCATTAATCATCAAGTCATCCCACTTTGGCATTGTGGGATGGAGGTGTTCCAGTGCAGGGTAGTGGCCTTTAGCTGTGGCTTTGGTCTGAACAGTGATTAACAGCAGACCAAAAGCCCAGAGAGAGTAGATGTGACAAAATAGCTGGGTCAGAGAGGCCAGAAAGTGGACTAATTGTTTTCATAAATGCAATTTATTTCTTGTTCTGGCATTTCAGTAATATTGAAGCTGCTAAGGACTTCTTTGGCAAAGAATTCTTTGGATTAATCCTGACTGTGTGCTAGAAACCTCGGCGGCTGACCTGTTCCTTCAGGTATTCCTGCTGACACTAAAAATCACATGCTTTACTGAGGAAAGTACTTCACACCTTAGTGATGTTCAGGAATGGCTTCTGAAGGTGCAGTTTGAGAGCCATGTGTTAGGTTTTCTAGTTGTCAACTAGTTGTTTCTACCAAGTACCCCCTTAATTAAGAACACACTGCCATCTCGCATAAAGGGTTGTAAAATGTTCTTCTGCTATCTTGATTACCAGGTTTTGCTCTGAAGGTTTCCATGGGTACACTTATTAGGCAAAAAAAGATGAGGAATGCAATTCTGGAGGCTGGTAGGTAACAGGCTTGCTGGCAAGAATAAGCAAGAAAAGGAGGACTTGGAGTACTTCTTGTATGAAGACAGCGAGTGTGACTGTCTGCACCTTTGCAAGTGTGGTGCTGTCCGTTTACTCCTGCTCTGACCAACAGGCATGGATGTGGATGTTCACCTTTGCCTGTCATGAATCATCTGTGTCTGCTCTTCCTCCAATTCTCCGTCTCCAGGCTCAGATTCTTCTCTGGTTTTGCCTTCTCCTCACCTTAACGGTGCTTGGGGCCTTTCTTGCCTCACTTCAGTTCTCTGTGTGTTTGTCACTGGAATACAGTAGCAATGTCATGTTTTTCTAGGCGAGATCGTGGTCACAAGACAAGCTAGACAGACTGCAAGGCAAAGCATTCTTCTGAGCCACCAGGAGGATTAGCCTAGGAGGTCCAGCAGTAGTCCCACTAGGATAAGTCTGGACGCTTTTTACATGAGCGAGAGCCAACATATCCGTCATGTCAGTCAGCAGCCTTCCTGGATATTGGGGAGATTCTTAGAATTGGGCTGATGAATGGGCATGAGGGCTTTACATCACTCTTGCTGCTAAGACTGACTCAGGATTTTCCTTCCATAGGCTGTGCTGAAGTGAAACTTGAGCTGCCTGGGATGTAATTACTGAATCAGTGAGGAGCTTTCGCTGCAGCCTCTTCTCACCTCAATGCGATACACTTCAGCTTTTCCCCTCCAGGGTGCTCAGTGGAGTTTCACACCTGCTAATGAAATCGACTGTAATAAGTAAATAATCTGACAATATTTATTTACTATTCTGATAGAGGTGCTAACAGGCTGAATTTGGTATTAGCGCTTTCAGATTAGAAAGCTGAACACTTCAGGACTTTTATAATGAAGTCAGGAGGTTTCTTACAATAATAGCTCTTAGCTCCTATTGTCATGAAGTTTACAGGCTTTTATGAACGAAAACAGTGGCTTGAATGAACTTGGCACTCTGAATTTCTCTAGGGAGTCTTTACACTGAATTCTCAATCTGCTGAATTCTCAACACCTGAAATGGCTGCGGTGGTACAAGATGCTATTGCATTCTCCCATCTTGTGCTAAAATTGGTCATTGGCTGGACATTTGTCACTTCCACAGTGGCCTTGATAAGGCAGAGAGCATTGGAGCCCTCCTTGATGGTGTCTATGTAAAGGTCAGTCATAGAAACATCTCTTGTATTAGTTTGTGTTAAGCTGTCAGATTTCACGCGGAAATAGTTAAGGAGGGCTCGTGTGTTCTAGTCCTCACCGGTGGTGAGAAGGCTGAAATGAAGAGCTGGGAACTGATAACCATTGTAGCTCCCTTGACAGTTCACAACTGTAACGACAGAAATGCATCTGAGCTTTCACTTGGTCTTGGCTGCTGGCCTGAAGCAAGGTTGATCTCACCTGCTGCTCAGTTTAAACAGCTTCGGGAGTACTGATCCCACTGTTAAAGGAGTTTCTAAATCACATCAACTCGAAGAGTTGGGAAAATTAACCCTCTCTGATTATAAAGATATTTGTGACATCTAGCTGTGGCTATACAGCCTGCTTACTAAGTACTAAAACAATTCTCCACATGATTCCAAGTTCTAGAGCGGGTGAGTAACACCCGATGACTTCGGTATTTGGGAAACTCGAGGTCAGTCATCCGCTGTGGACTAGGTCAGAGTACAGTTTAGTTGAGAAGCAGTTCAGGTGCTCAGCTTCTTGCGTTCAGAAGTTCCTGTGTGCAGTCTTATAGACAGGAATATGTTCAGGAATGCTTTTGAATGGAATTAGGAAAATAAAGCACATTTGAAAACTATTTTTTTTACTATTTGTCATTGTATGGTGGCACTTGGTAACTGTAAAATACCTGTGCTGGACTGGTAATGGGTCCAGAGGTAGGTGTTCAATGGAGAGGAAAATGAGAACAGAATGTTGTATTTTATAGTGAATATGGTGGTGGTTTTTTTTTAAAGAATTGATCATATTAACCTGTGTACACATTGATGCTACATCTGTCAGATTTCTTTGGTTTTAAGCAGAAAACACCTGTGTAGAATGTCAAAGATGACTTGAACCTCTGAATTAAACTTTGTTTACTGCTTAAAGAAACAACTGTGTATTTGTGTTGAAAGGTGGTGTTGGTACGTGAACTAGAAATCTGACTGAAGCACTGGCCTTTCGTTTGCATTACCGAAGCACTAAAAGTTGGCTAGAGTATAAACTTCATTAGAGTTGGACCCTTGGGCCCTGTTTTAACTAGAAAAGAAGGTGAATGGTTTGTTTATTTGTTTGCTTGTTTTTTTAATGGAGCTGTCCTGAGTCTGTAATTGTGAAGAAGGCTTCTAGGGAGTCTCTTCTGGTAGCCCTCATCTTGGGAGAAAGTCAGATTTGTTGCAAAGAACTTTTTGTTTTACTGGGGAACACTGAAGGAGCTTGACCAGTTCTTACCCATGAGGAGAAAGGTTTCTAATTTGTCTAACTAGGTAATTGCTACATAAGCTTGCTGACTGACATTTAAGTTTATTTCTCTCACTGAATCTTCCACGTGTGAAGCATTTTTCTGTTGCGTGACAAGGTTGCAACTGGCTCTCTTTTTGTGAGTTTTGTTTTTTTTTTGTGGTTGTTCAAATAATTCACGATTGACAGACTGGTTCTTGGCAGCCAAATCCTACCGTATTACGGGGTGTGGTCAACTGGAATTATGTATAAGTTTGACTGCATAAACCTTGAAGTCTGATATAATAGCAGTATTTTTGAGAAAATGTTTAGGAACCTCTGTGAGTAGTTAGAGCGGTTGGCCTGCTTTAAGGAGGAGGCTCTTTCATAACCTAATGACTGTTTATACATTTCAAGTCCTACGCAATTGGTGGTCAACAGAACATAACTCTCTTGCATAGTGTCTTAAAGCAAGGCTAAGTTTGCCCATGCCAGTCAGCTGCAGGACTGTGGTTTGGTTGGTTGGTTTTGTGTGTGGTCTTTTTTCATTGAGAAGGTGTTATGGCATGAGTGTTTTTAATTACCCCCATCTTCTGTACAGAGTCCTAAGACTTGGCTCCTCCTTCCCTTTCCAGTGACACTTGAAAATAAATGTGTGTGAGCCTGCAAGGTTCAGTGCTGGTTACTGGAAAGTTGCCCTTCCACGCCTTCTACAAGAGAGGGTTAAGCAAAGTGTTTTGGTTGGAATAGGCAAATTATCATAACAACAACAAGAGGAGCAAAACATATTTTTGCCTATAACCAGTGAAAAATGCCGGAGCTGACGCTATATCCGTCCGCGTTATCGCTTCATTCAATCTAAGGCAGGATTTCCTGGAATTCATCTAGACGGAGGCGATGGACGTTGCTGTTCACGCTGTAGCAACTTTGGGCTGATCCAGAGTGGCTTCTTGAGTTTGTCTTCTTTCCCATCTCCTTGCCAGTTGGGGAAATCGGTAAATTTTCATAAATATCCAACGGAGTTAGTTTTTCTTCCTCATTCCCTTTCTGAATATTGCAGTTTGAGAGAGAATTCCACGTCCTCTGAAGCTTACCAAGCCCTCTTATGAACACAGCCTTTTTCCTAGCAGGAGTGGTGGAGGAAATTTGTAAAGAAATTGTTAATATGCTGGTGTTTTTCATTATTTTGAGTGAACGTGTTTGTGTGTGTTAGCAAAAGGAGTATTTTTCAGCTAACTTCAAAAAATCAGGGGTGGAGGGTCTGTTGAACATCACTGAACATCAAACATTTGTATTTCTCTATCAGTTGGCATGAATATGTATTTACTTGTGGCTAATAAATAATATTGTTTCTTAGTCATGGGGTTTTTTAATTTTCATATTCTAAAACTACTCCTTTGAACAGAGGCTTGAAAGCTGCAACAGACTTTCCTATTAAATAAAAAAAACAAAAATAGAACTTTACAGAAGAAGGCGAAAGAACAGACTAGAGCAGGCAACCAAACCCATGCCTCAGGATACCGCCCCTAAGGTGTGGTGGTGATGTCTGTGCTGGCCTGCTCATTTACGTAGGAGATACTAAGGTCTGAGATCCACCACTACTTTTATACAGCATCGAAAGGCAACAAGAGCTCATCAGTGTGTTAAATCCCAGCTTCTGCCGTGCGTTATTGCTCCAGCTTCTTCAGATGCGCGGTGTGCGATTCTTCCTTCTGCTCAGGAGAAGGTGAGGAAAGGCAGAGGCAGGAAAGCTGGTTGGAGAAGAGGTTTCTATTCCCCTTATTTGCTGGCAGAGGCCGTTCTCAGGCATGCCTTGGCAGTGTCCGTATTTAGTAGCCGTGTTCCTGGCTGCCGGCCCAGTCACATGGAGCCGCTGGAACGAGTGACATGGGAACGATGCCTTCGCCGAGGCGCGGCGCTGCGTGCCAGGGGAGCTGGGCTG
>VWZK01004494.1:0-162223 GCA_013396935.1 Baryphthengus martii
CCATTCTATGATTCTGTGATTCTATGATACTATGATTCTATCATTCCATCATTCTGTGCTAGAGGGGAACATGAACTAAATCACAGATAGACATAGCTATGTGCAAGACGAGAGAGATTTTTGAGGACAATGAGGCCCCTGCACAGGCAAACAGATGCAAGCCCGTTTTTTGAAATGGTTATTCAAGGAACAATGAATAGTTCAGGGAAGTCTGGAGGCCCTCCCAGCTCTATTTTTCATGACTCAGTGATTTCTGTGACTGTGGTTTGAAGGGGTAGCTGATGTCAGACAAGTCAGACTGTAGGGGAGCAGAGGATTTAGATACCGTTCATACTATTCCCAAGAATAGAAGGCAAAGCACAATCACACTCAGATGCTGGGGTCTGTGACTGCTGAGGTGTCTGTGCAGATGGGAGCAAACAGATTAATTTCAAAGTGACTGGAATGAAGAGAAGCAGCACAAGAAGTGGAAGGGGAAAAAAATGTCAAGGCTAGAAGTGCTGGTAGAAGGCTATTAGAAATCACTGTTATCTCTAGACAAAGCTGTGAGGTGACTGGTTATGGCAAACTACAATATACAGATTGGAGCACTCTGCATCCAGCGAGCACAGTAACTCATCTGGCTATTCCCATGACCCATAAACACAGCCAGTGAATGTGATAGACAGGAACAACGGGCAAATGCTGCAGTCACTGCTGTGTCTCGATTCAGGCAGAAACATGTCTGTAAAGGGTGCAGTCCAGTCACGAACTCAGAAGCATGTTTGCACCCACGCTCATTTATTCATCATCAACAGCATGTTGCAAACAATCATAAGAATGCCAGTTACTTGCCAAGGCACAGAGATTTCTCACGTCTGTCACTTGAGCCGGGCACAGCAATAACAGTACCAGATTCCAGTTGTGTGCTACATGCAGCTCAGTATTTATGAGTTTCACATCATGGAGTCATTTCTTGTGGTCCCATTCCTCGGGGTACGGCTAATATTGCCAAACCCTGGAACAGCTCTCGTTGGTGTGGTATCAGGCTGGTGGCAAACAGCGCCTTGTTGCCTCCATCACAACATGACACCTCAAGATGAGCACGGGCACTAAAAAGAATTAATTGGCAACCACGTTAAAACACCCAAGAAGCTGTGATACTATCATGATGTATGTTGTCATCTATGTGTGTTCATACAGTTAATAGGAGAACCCTACAATCAGCTGCTCCTGCTGTGCTTTTTGTTATTAACAAACAACAAATGTAGCACAGCAACACTTTGCCACTCACATAAAAGCCCCAGATTTCACTGTACTGGGAGGTGTACAAACAGAAAGTGAAAAAGGTGGCTTCTGTCCACAAATACTTCTCAGCTAATTTCTTGGTGAACTGTCATCATCCATACATAGCCATTTGTTGAGCAATCCGTCTGTCATCTCCACAATCTCCTAGGCAACATGACCATCAGCTTTGCAACGCCCAAGTGCTTGCACTGTTAAAGAGGATATTCAGCCAACCTTTCTCGTATAAGCACTGCTCCCTGCCAACCCTGAGTGACCTCAGACTACCAAGTTTGTTGTATACCAATGTTTTCATATGATATTGTGTATTAAAAATGATACTTGGCTGAAACAGCAGCTGGAAATGTTTTACAGAACAGACCCTACAAGTGGTTTCTCTGTTTTCAGCTGTTAAAGACTGACTAACAATGTTGTATTATTCAGTACCCCTGAGAAGGGGTGGAAGTTTCAGTGCATTCTGGACGAGTTGAGCAATATGGTGTTAGAACTGTGCCCCTGCTACAAGTCTCTCACATGTTGATTCTGCACCTCTCAGTCTAACTTCTCATTTCCCTTCCCCAAAACTTCCACTTGATTCTTTATTCTTCCTCAGCATCCAGAGGGTCCTGTCTTTCCTCCCTTTTCTCTTTGGCACCTCTATCCTCATATATTGGCAGAGTTTAGGGACTTTCTGTAGGAAGTGCCAAAGACAAATCCCAAGGTAGGATGCAGGAGCACAGATGGTGTTTGAAGACCTTGGTGGAGGACCCAGCCTGAAAAAGAGTGGCCAGGAGCCATGACTGTGCTCCTGGCTGAAGGGATAAACAGGGAGCCTAAGAAAAGGCACTCCTGGCCATCTGTTAGAAGTCATGAGACATTAAGTAGGTAGGACAGGGAGGAGGAAGAGGAAGATGGAGGGCAGAAAGGATTGTGGCATGACATCAAAGGCTTCATTAGGGTTAGACCATCATGGCTGCAGAGCCTGGCTCATTTTATGACAGCTCTCCCCACCATAACTGGTTGTAGACCTGGAGCTTCACTGGTGAGACAGCAAAAGCTCAACAAGAGAAGAAAGGGGCTGGGCAGGGGGGTGCCCTTTGGAGTAGGAAGGCAGGAACTACAGGAATAACATGAGGGCAAGTTCTCACTGGAGGCACAGGGCACATACGCTCTGGAAAAGAAAGGCTGGATGCAAAGCACGTATGAGTATGTATTGTGTGAGATCAAGAAGATGGAAGAGGAACGCACATCCAGCCATTGCCACAGGATAATTCGCCAAGGGTAGGATACGTCCCCACCCATTCAGCATAGCTTGACCAGTGCCTGTATTTTTTCCTACTCCAGACAGATTTCTAACTGTATGAATCACACTGTACTAAAACCAGTGTGGGTAAATTAATTAGAAAAAACCACAATAGTATTGTGGGAGAAAAATACACAGACTCAGCAATGCTCTGAGGTTTGTATGGAGGACTCCAGCCCTCCATCCATTCAGTTCAGGACTAGCTCCTGCCACCCTTATTCTTGCTGAATTATCTTTTACTGAAAGACCATTGCAGCCAGCAGTCCTAAGGTCCCACCTACCCCAAGCACTGCAAAAACTGGCCATCAAGGGTGATATTATTTGCCAATGCAAACGCAAAAAAACCCCCAAAGCACCTCCTCTGAATTGAATGGTGCTATACCCCTGCAGTTTCATATAATGAAAGCAGATTGCTGTTTAAAATACAAACTTACCCTGGAGCTCTTTTAGCCATTCATCCTCAGAATACAAATCTGGACATTTCCTGGACAGTGTAGCCCAGTGGCAGTAGCTAGGCCCTGAAAGCTGCTTTTGATGAAGCAGTGAAACAGCTGAGTCAAACCTATTCAAGTCTTTGTAATAAAAACGTTCCATCTCATCTTTTTCCCATGCTGAAAGCTATGCAATTATCTTTTTTAATAATTCTCCATACTTTCAATAAAAATAGACATTAAAAAAAAATAGCAAAACAGGATAATTGCTTTGAAAAACACCTTAATTGATATTCAGAAGTCAATTTTCATAGTTTATTATCAAAATTGGTATGAAGGAATTATCTCCTGTGGTCAGTCGAGGGGATTGGCAGGTTTTCATATTTTTTTTTCCTGTTCAAAGAGAGTTTTGAGCTTGAATTCAGTGTAATACTCCAGATAATTGTTGGATCAGGTAGCCATTCCAGCCAATAATCATGCAGAAATAGTAATTGATATTTTATAATTAAAATCCAAATTGAGAAGGAATAGCAATAATTAGTGGGGAAAGCACATAATAAGATAAGGAATGACAATACAGCCAAGAGATTTTCTTTAGGCACAGGAAACAAATTACCCTTAAAGCAAAATCAGTTTCTCGCTTTTGGGGAATGGGGTTTGTTTCTTTCTTTTGAAGTACACTTCAGACTCCATGAATGATGCATTTGTCTGCAGAAGAGTTAATAGTATCTTTTGTGTTGTCTTATTCCCAAATGCCCCGAATAGGAGCTGCTCATCTTCACTGCTAAGTGTTGCACAAATACAAAACAGGAGAGAGTATCTGCCCTTCCAGGCTCCCTAGACAATCTGATATCTCAAAACACAGGTCAAGTTGCAAGTGCTAAAAAGAATTTTTCAACTTCCACCTCTAAAGATTTTACCTTTTCTTCCGTTCCCACATTACAAAAAAAACTTGGCAAATATTCATACAGAGCTGGTGACCAGGGAGGATCTGTGCTGTGTGGGCTATAATGTCTGGCCTGGCACAGGGGAGTACAACAATCTCAAGCTAGTGGTTCCCTGGGCAGATATATTCTGGGCTTGGACATTTTGGCATCCACCAAGCTCATTTCACGTGTCTGGGGTATTCCTGGTAAACCTGTTTATGTGAGGATCTGTAAGAACCATGAGAAAACACATAAGAAAGTCAAACAATTTTCACCACTAACTCTCGCTGTGAGAAGGAGTCCCCGGGAGCAGATACTCCTCACTTCCACCCCCCATCTGCCTCAGCCTTTCATACCACATGATGGATCCAGGCAGAGATACAAAAGGCATATACTAGCAGCTGTGTAGTGCCTTGGGAAAATGTCGCTTCCACTTTGCAAGTTTCCTCAGATGCTTGCTGGTGCCATTTTAGTCACATTTATTTTCTGCTACTCAGTATGACAAAAGGAAAACGTGGCCTAAAAGCTCTCTCAAGAACACTTCTCAGAAATGTCCTGCCTTCATTCTTCTATTCTATCTTTTTTAATTCATTTAAGCCATGCAGAGCGGTAACAGAAATTAAAAATTGAGAAGAATGTAGTATAGAAAAATACTAAGTTAAAGCATAAAAAATGCTTCTTAGTTTCAATTTTTTGAAGGCTGTTTTGTCATCTCTTTCCTTTTCCGTGTACCCTGCAATTATGCTTAAGAAGCCCTTCCATACAGGTTTCTTTCCATCACTGGAGATTCAAGGTCCAAATAGATTTTGTTCTGTTGACTGAGGAAATTCTATGCTTCCTTGACACTTAAGACCTTGGGATCACTACCAATCCAATGCAAATCCAATCCACTTCACCATTTACTTCCCTTAATTTATCAAAGTTTGCCATTTTGAAATAATAATAGTAATGCGTTTAGAAAGGTACTTTGGAGGGTTTTTTTTAGCCTATCCACTTACAGAGACTGATTAAATGTAATCAAATTGCAACCAACATTACAGGCTAATGCAGCAATAATGTAAGTATTATCTGGGAACAATGCAGGATTATGAGTCACATGCAGTCTAAGGTCAAACTGAAAAAAATGCAATCATCCTGTTACACTATACTATACCACCACAGTATCTGACAGTATTTCTCTCTAATAATACTGCAATCTTTGTTCATTTCTAACTGTATGAATGCACCAGAAGCACCATTCTGCTAAAACTTCTTCAGCTGTCCTTCTCTGAACTGAAGTTGACTTAAATAGATTCTTTTTTTCCCATGTTTTCTCTTCATATTTCTTTCAGCCACATTTCTTGCAGTATTACATTAGTTCTCCATGACATTTCATTTCTGTTGTTCCTTGCCAGGGCATACTTTTCAATATTTGTGTTACAATTTGGAAGACAAGTAGGACATGTTTCTATTATCTTAACACTACCTACACTTTTCACTGTTGAGCCTCTGTGAGGTTCTGGAGTGGTTCCTGGGTGTTCTCTGCTGTTCTCTGGATTAATTTAGGCTACAGATCTCTTAATTTATTTGACAAAGATTCCCAAGTCACATATACTTACTTCTTCTCGATGCTGTGTTTCTCAGGTTCTCTCTCTGCTCCTTCTCCCAGTTTCTGCCTGCAAGTCACACTGATCTCCAGTTAGATTTCAGTTTAACTAGGCATGTAAGTAGACGCGAGTTTACCTGTTCAATGTCACCATAGGCACGTATGGGCAATAAGGGTGGGATTTCATAACCATATTCACAATCAGGTACCTGCATACAGTCTGTTATTGCAAGATCCTGTTGTAGCCAGTGGTAATTAATTCCAAATAACTAGCAGAGCCTACGGAATGATTTAGTTCATCCTAAAACAGCCATCTACATTTTTATTCAGTTGATTCAGCACAGACGATCCAGCATCATTTTAGATGCTCTGTGGTACCCGACATAACATCCAGTGGCTATCCCACAGAAGGATGCATGTTTCCCATGGTTCCTGTACCACATCAGTCCCAATGTCTTGTGTGCCACTGAGCTCAATACCTACATTGAATCAGGTGAACTGGGTCTGTAGTGGTTGGTTGGCTAGATCATCCCCTGTCTTCACTGCCTGTAAGGCCTAGGGCTCAGTTGTCCACGCTTCTGCACCCTGTGCTATATTAGGTATTCCAGTTTAACCCACCTTTGCAAGGAAGTTTGTTGGTCATGTCCATACATGGTGGTCTGGGATACTCTTCAGTCACACCGGTGGCTATGTTCAGTCTCCTGAATATCTGCCAGAGCTCTCTCCTGACTCCCATGTGATGTAGGACAACTGGGGACATGTAAACACTGAGATGTAGATGTCTCCAACCCAAGCTGAGTAATGGCCAGAGATAAGTGGTTGAGTAGGAAATCCAGTCTCCTGCCCTGCTGTCACCTCACCGAGGGGACCAGGCAATGTGCAGCAAGGGAATTTGAGATGAGCAAGGAGGGAAAGGTGTGGGAGGGAAGCCGAGGTGTTTTCTGTAGTAATTTATTTATTTGGGATTTGTTTTGTTTGGTTTTGGTTTTTTGTCAGTATTGAAACCAGCGATTGGAGGTTTATGTCAATTGGCAATAAATTAATTGATTGAAATTCTCAGACTTGAATATTTCTTTTTGTCCACAGCGAGTAGGTGACTCAAAAAGTCCATATTTTAGACTGAAGTAAATCTGATGGCCCGGAAACTATGCCTCACTTTTCATCTTCTTCTTATCAATTCTGATTTGTTCTTTAAATAACAATTAAAAAAACTCTTCTCCAAACCTGCATCATTAAAAATATGAAAAAATCCCAACAGCACGAAAATGACTGTTTCTAAAGAAGTCAGCCACAGAGGGGTCCACTCAAGGGAAACATCACACTATTAAAGAACAGTCACAGCTACCTTTTGTCAGACACAAGGTACCCCTGAGCAACCCATAAACCAGCCATAGAAAGCAGGATCTTTGCACAGCCCATCTGTATTTTAAGAATGGACCTGTCCCTCCAAGTGATTTTCCATGTCTGTCAGACTGGGAGAAAACAGAACAGGTTTTGTAATGCCAGGTGGAAGCTGCTGGGTGACCTGCGCCTCCATGATCATGCTGGTTAGCACCGTAACTCCACTCACTGGGGAGGTCTGCTCCATGGTCCTCCATGTCAGCTGAAGCATCTGCTGTACCTCCTCTTCAGTTCCATGGCTGGGTTCCATGGGCCAGTCACCCCAGGCCCCTCGGCAGCCACAGTGAAGAAGCCATCAGCTGTGATGAAACAGGGAAACCACACAAAGCAGATTGACCACATACCAGCATCTCTGTGTGCAAAGCAGCACTTCAAACTTCAGATGCTTTGAATATTCTGCACAAAAATGAAACAATGATTTAGTATGAAAGTGATTATTAAGAAGGTTTTTGTGCCAAAGCTGCAATTAATAAGAAAGTTTTACAAATGTGTGTTGATTTTTATGGATTCTTATTTGCTTTCTTTTATTTCTTGATTTAAAAAAAACACAGTCATCTAATCAGGGAGAAGAAATAGTGCTAGGTGACCACTGTGCACTGAAAATCATAACTCATTTGTGGTCTAATGAATTAATTCCAGAAATACTGCTGGCTGAAATAAACACGTCTAAGCTATCAAGAATATTTGGAAATAATTAAAGATTCTTTAGAGGTATTTACTTCTCTAATGAAGAGCAAGATGACCTCATCTGATAATTCATTTGCAGTGAATCATCCTATTGCCTCTAACTGAACACCTCTGCATGGCCAACAAGTCTATTTAGACAGACAAATGGGCAAAGCAAAGAAAACATATATTTACCTAAATATCATCTAACGACAAATGCTAAGATGCTGAGTTTTCTTTGAAAAAATGAAAGAAATGTTCAAGGATGTCATGTGAAAAGCATTGAAAGCAGTCTGGAGGAGAAGGACTTGGGGGTGTCAGTCAATGAAAAACTGAACATGAGCTGGCAATGTTCACTTGAAGCCCAGAAAGCCAACTGCATCCTGGGCTGCATCAAAAGAAGTGTGACCAGTGGGTCAAGAGAGGGTGTTCTGCTCTCGTGAGACCCCACCTGGAGTACTGTGTACAATTCTGGAGCCCCCAACACAAGAAAGACATTGAACTGTTGGAACAGGTCCAGAGGAGGATCACGAGGTTGATTGGAAGGCTGGAGCATCTCTGCTATAAGGACAGACTGAGGGAGTTGGGTCTGTTCAGCCTGGAGGAAGAGGCTCTGGGGAGACCCTACAGTGGCATTCCAGTATCTGAAAGGGGCCTATAAGAAAGCTGGGGAGGGGCTGTTTGCAAGGGCTTATAGTGATAGGGCAAGGGGTAATGGTTTCAAGCTGGAAGAGGGTAGATTTAGACTGGATGTCAGGAAGAAATTCTTCAGGGTAAGGGTGATGAGACACTGGAACAGGTTGCCCAGGGAGGTTGTGGATGCCCCCTCTCTGGAAGTCTTCAAGGCCAGGTTGGATGGGTCCTTGACAAACCTGGTCTAGTGGGGAGTGGCCCTGACTGTGACAGCGGGCTTGGAACTAGATGATCTTGAAGGTCCCTTCCAACCTTAACCATTCTATGAATATATGTGTTAGTACACGTCCAATATCAGTAACTGACAATAGGATCAATTCCTGAGTTACATTTTAATCTGATTTAAACTGCCATTTAAGAGACCAGGTACCTAAATCCCTATTTTAAAAAAATGGCCTTAAAGCTTTAATCCTGTTCTCAATTGCAGCATTTTAAATTGACTTCAGAGCAGTTATTTTGGATTTACATTAGCACAAGTGAGATTAGAATCGGAGCCAGAGGCAGTTCACACTCTGTGCAGTTCTCAACAGCAGAAAGACAAGGGTTGAAGCACACTGTAGCACACTGTAGAGTGAAATAACTGGGATTTTTTGTGGATTTTCATTCTACATAAATTGTAAGTTATTTTAAATGTATGTTGCTTTGTGCTTGTTCACCTAGCTAAATAAAAACATTAGTTGCCATCCAGAGCATATTATTTAATTTTTCACTCTGTTCTTATTAAAAAAAAAATAAATTAAAAAAATCAACAAAATACAATCAAGGTTCAATCACTTGATGGTTTGATATAAACTGTGGGTTTTTTACACAATTCACAGAAATTACTGCCTGGCACTTTAAGAGGAGAAGAAGCCCATTGAAATAAATAAAGAAAGGTGAATGTAACAGTTTGTGTAGAAGCCAGAGGACAAAGAAATGATAAGGTTATGAAGAATGTCATGGTATATTGAGGGCTCTCATGGGAATTAATCAAGTAACAGAAAGTCTGTAAGATGCCACTGAATCCATCTTCTCAGTTCATGGAGGGATCAATTATTTCTCTGTTGTCCCTACTAGGTCTTTCTTTTATCTATTCTTTAAAACCTCTTCCATGTTAAATATTCCAGAGGTGTTTTAATTTTCATAGTATGTTTCTGTTTGCCTGTGACTTTTGTCACACTATTCCTTGGAGAGTTTCTAATCCCGCAACAGGGTTCACTAAAATGTTTAGCTAGCAGTATACTTGATACCTTATATGCTGGTTGAACCACTTGTCTCCAAAGAACTATAAAATTAAAATAAACTCCATCCCTGGTTTTCCATTTCGATTCATCTGAATTAAGTGGCCTAATTCAGAGTTGGAAAACTGCAGAGATTACTGAGATTCTCTTTCCTCAATTATCCACCATAAAAATCATCCAGTTATTTTACAACTGAGCTTCTCCTTTGCAGTACAAAGGATTGGCATCTCATGTATTCTAGCGATCTGAATTACAGCTCTAAACTACTCCATACTCAGTTGAAAGTGATGGGAAGCTCCTGAGGTGACCCAGCTTTTCTGAAACCTGAGACAGCAAGATGACTGCCATCCATGCGCTATATGGAAGGACTGGCTCCCCAGTATAGTTTAGACAGAGTGATGCCATCGAATACATGTAGCCGGTGACATTAGAAATGCCTTGAGCACCTTGCCAGACCTCCAGCACTGCCACAGAGAGTGCGTCTCTCCCAGGGTCTCTTCTGTGTTATGTCTCTTTGGTCAAGAAGGGTGTCACACACAATATCCCATGACATTTCAAAGAAATCTGTATTTCAGCACTGGAATCACTCCCTAAATGTTCAAATGCCTAAGTATTGCTCAGTCTTTGGAATGCCTGCTGAAGCAAGTCTTCAGTTAGTCCCTGACGGCTTGGGTTTCCTGGAGCATGGTGGGGAAAACTGGACTGTGCTCTCTGAGGAAGTCAATGAGACTGTCAGCAGATACCAGGCAAGGTCTACTGTTGGTAGCAAAAGTAAGTCTTGCATGGTATTACTTTTCCCATACACTATGTTGGCTACTTCAATTAATTTCTAAAGCTGTGGCTGTCCTTTGCGCTCCTTGCTTTGTTTTTATCATAACATGTACTTGTGGAAGCCACACGTGTTCTGAGAAGGGTCAAATCCTAAACGACCATTTCCTTGAAGCAGAAAAACAATCAGAAAATATTTTAAATGAACTAAGAAGAAATCACTATCAAAAAAATATTCATTGTATCAGTCTCAGTCACTCGACTCACCAACACCTTTCTCTGAGTTTTATGTTTGTAGAAATCTTTTGAGCTTGACAGAGGTACTCCAATGCGAAATGAGAGCAAAGCAGCGATGAATCAGACCCTTGATTTACAGTTATCCTGTTTAAATCTCACTGCCTGGGATTTCTGATCTTCTATATGCCTTCCTAAATGGAAAATTTGCTATCGTGGTGATGTTCAAGGAGTAGTCTTTGCCTTCCCCGTTAATTGGCTAAGCTAGTATACTGGCAGTTGTCCCAGGGGCATTGATAAAATAGAGTATATATAACATACCATAAATTTGCCTGGTATAAATAAAAAGGTAATGACTATTTTCCTTGTTGCTCTTCCCCTATGTTTTGTATTTTCTTTCTCAATATTGTGCTCTGTCTTGTTTTCTGTAGAGATACTTTCATTAACAGTACTATAAGAGTAATTTAGAAAGCCATTGAAATCATTTGGGAACGTTTAGCTGGAAAAACAAAAAAAGTGTTGTCCCCCCAAAAATATGGAAATGTAATTCATTCACATATTTGTATTATATAAAATTTCATGCATCACATTTTTACAATTGAAAAAAACAATTTGAAATAATGAATCTGTGAAGGATAGCAGAACTTCTTCATCTGTGCCTCTGACTAAGTGCACTTAACAACCCTACTGTATGATCCCAAAACAGCTGGAAGTCTTCCGAAGCTCTTGGACAAAGGAACAGCCTCATTCTGCTGTCATTCTGTAATGCAATTATACCCCAATAAGCACACTTGATAATAGCAAAATCTAAGAGAATAGAGGAGCTAAGCATCAATGAAATGTGACAGATATTTTGATTTGAAAATCCAAGAAGCTTTATGCTTCAATAAGGAGGAAATGCCTTAATTTCGGAGTGACAAAAAGAACTTTTTCAGACTGAATATTTCTTCCCTTTTAGTGACCTTCAGCTTCCTCATTACTGTAGCACATAAAGTAAAGAGCACATCAAAGAAACTGGAAGATAACTCTTATGTTCCCAGGACTTTAGTTTGTCTATTAACTGAGATACATTTCTTTAAGCTTGTAGGATTACTTCTAGGAAAGACATCTCTGGTAACTAGTTCTGCATAGCAGTTAGCCAGCTACACCTGAAACTCAGCTTCTTCATGAAGGCAGTCCCTGTCCATCCTGCCATTTGGAATCCCCTTCTGGGACACAAAGCAGTCTCCACACATAGTACAGAGCTGATATCTGCTACCAATTTCACATCAGGTAGCTATCGCCTTTGAAACTCTTTCTCACCTGCATAGAACATATAGGAAATTACCTTTCTTGCACAAATGGAAGCCTTTCTGTCTGGCTTCTTGCTGGAAACATAACTGTTTATTCCATTTACCAAGAGAAAGGATGCACAGTGCGGACATTCCATGCATGCGGCATGCCTTCTCAAGAGTGTGCGGTTCACATAGTACCTCTTCAGGTATCAGTGTCTCTTTCATCCTGCAGAGTAACTAAGATTACAAAGTCATCTATGAGAAGAGCAGAATAATGTGAACCTGAAAAAACTACTGCCTTACTGCTCCAAAACACACAATCAAGGTACTTGATATTCATTCAGAAAGGAAGCGATCTTATGATCCTAGCTTGTATGACTGAGACTGATTTTTATGGTGTCTTTATCCTGCTAGCATCAACAGGCTTTCACCTTCTGCTTCCTGAACACCTTTTGAGAGTAGTTTCATTTCCTGGCTGGTACTGAGTTGCCTTCCTCCTTGCTCTGCTGTGCCTGTGGTAGAGCTTTCCAAGGAGCAGGGCTGGAAGACAGGAGTCCACTGTGCCACAGAAAACCCAGCTTCAGATTGCTCCCTCCTGTTCTTCGGATACTCATTCAGAAACATAGGGCCTGCTATACTGCCTTCTCCATCCTTTCTGCTTTGCTCTGGTGGTAAGGGGAGGTAAGATACTATTTTCTTCCTCCTCCAAATTCTGATTTCCTACTGTAGTTCCCCCAGGCTGACAGTGTCCTTCACTGTCCTAAAGCTGGCATAGCTGTGGCACTGTCGTGCCCCACAACACTCCGGGAAGCACAGTGGAGGAGTGGGTGAAGCAGCGAAGTGGATCTTCAGACCATTCACAACCACCTCCCAGGCTTAAGAACCTCACTCAGCAGAGCAGCGGGCAACTTGGATCTTTATGAAGTAAGACTTAAAAGTCTGGGAAGAGTAAACAGTGTCGAGCCTGAAACTTAAACCTTACATTGGCAATTTTTTACTGCTCACACCATAAATGCTCCTGTTCCATGCACAATAGGTAAAACAAACTTTGCATCAAATTTGGGCGCATTTTTCTACATATTTCACTAATAAGTACCAGGCAGAATGAAAACCAATTATTTCACGTAGTGCTAACCTGATGTACCTTCTTTCTCTATGTATCAGTTATTTGACTCCACCCTCTGCTGTCTCATGAGCTGTTGATGATTACATCTAATACATTATCTTTTAAACCCAGTGTGAAACTAATTATTGCCACCCATATCTCTAGGCACCTTGTCTGCAGCTCTGATTATTCTTAGCTCTAGATCAAGAAACCCCACCGACCCTTTATTTTAAAAATTCTTCATTTTAGATTTTCTCTATGCTTTGTACTTTGTACGTATCTTTTAGACAAGGAAGTACAGTCAAGGACAGGTGTTTGCCCTAAGCACTAGACTACATTTCTCACTTTCCCAAAATGCTTTTTAATAAAATCTGCACAGGAAGTTTGTCCTTAGAGCGGCTATACCAGGAGCAATGCTAGTGACCTCAACAAATTACCTGTGAATGGATCTGATGTTGCTAAGGGAAGGGCCTTTCTGTCTCTTTTTTGAGATTCAGATCTGTTGCCAAGATTATGGCTTTGATGTTGTTTTTAGGGGATACTTTACTATGTGTTCGGTGTCCATGGAGAAAACCCCTTAAGTCCAAAGTGTGCTTCTCTTTGCATTGCTGTGGCAGGCTGGCCATAAGGTCAGCGTTGTGCTCCCACACCGTGGCAGCTCCCTGGAAGTATGAGTGGCTGGGGAAGTGCCAGAGCCCTCTGCCCAGCAGACTTCTTTGGCAGAGGCCCTTCTCCAAAGCTTCAGCAAAAGAAGGAAAATCTAAAATATTCTCCAAGTCAGGAAGTCTCTCTTCTTTCTCCTTGTGTCTCTGACTAGATTGGAACCTTAATGCTAAGAATCTCATCTGAAGACAGGGAAAATCCAAGTGTGCTTGAAATGAGACAGAAGGTAAAATGTGAGGTAGAAATCTGAGTTGTTTTGCCTAGGCTAGGTTACAATACAGTGAGAGGAAAGATATTTCCACACTTGTGGGGTCCACTGTATTTCATCCTGGACCCTTTAAAATACTGTCTAATTAAATCTGAGTCATTAACACTCTCTAAGAGCTTGTGAAGAATAGGAGAAATACTAGAAGATGGTTGAAAGGCAAACAGTGCCTTATTTGAAAGGAGTAGGGACAGGATGAGCTCAGAGCGGGCAGTTCAGTTGTTAGAATACAGCAACAACCAGTCAGCAAGATAATCGGTACAATTCTGTACCGATTTTTTCTGTAAAAAAAAAAATTAAAAAAATAGAAAAATAGTATAAGAATTGGTGCAGATTTGTCAAGGCAAAATTCTGTTTAACTGATCTAATTTCCTGGTGCAACAGGATTTGGGGCTTTGCAGAGAGAGTCAAGGCACTGTTGTCTTACATCTCATCTTAGGTTTTGCACTATATCACACAGATTCTTATAAGGAAATTGAGGAAACGTGGTGTAGGAGAGGGTGAAAAAAAAGATTGGGAAAGCTGCCATTGTGTCAGAAATAGAAGGACAAACCAAGGGAGGTAGGGTCTTTCTTGTCATTGGTGGTGTTTGGTGCTTTTGTTAATGCCCAGAACAACAGCAGTCGTTCAGCAAGGCACTGGAGAGCAGATCTAGATCTCAGAATGAGAAAGTGCATTAAGAGTCATCAACTGTGTAGTAAGGTGCTGCAAAATGGGATGGGATAATGAATCTGGAAATCTGTCAGGAGTAGGACAAGAAGAGGTTTAAGTAAGATGCAGATTAGATAGCAGGAAGAGCTTTAAAGGACAGGGGATACTGAGACCGTACAACAACTGGCCTGGAAAAGGCCATACAACGCACATCTTGGAAAGTTTCCCAACAAAGTTTACATGGGCTCCTTACTCTTCCTTTTTTTCCCTCATCTTTCTTTCATTTCATTTTTCCTTCCTTTTCCTCCCTCTCCTTTTACAGGAGTAGATGGCAGCTTCAGGTCTCTTCCAGCTCAGTGATGGTATACAAGCCCAGAGGTGCTGAAGATAACTATTACGTTCAAGAGTGGGAGGAAGTGAGAGAGATTTGAGTGCAAGTTATGGATATATCTGACAGATACCATCACCCTGAGGGGATTAGCAAAAGACATTTAATTTTCACTTATCAACAACAGCTTTGCCCTATGGGGAAACATGTGAGTCCATCTCAGAACCAAACATTTAATTGCTTTGAGCTATCCATCCAGTGCTGCCTTTCACCTCCACAGTCTCTGAGGGTGTCCCTGCCTTATACAAGCATTCAGGCTCCCAAATGTACAGCAGCGACGTACAATGTCAGAGTGGCTTAGGGAGACCTCTCTTCTGATATCCCAATGATAGCAAGGCACTGGAACTCTCTGACTTCCTTTCTCCCAGGTGCAGCAATCTCCACTGCTCTTGGTTGTAGACAAGTAACACCCAAGCAGACACACCTTCTCAGTACAAGGGCAAGCGTCTCAGCACTGCTATTTCTCTGTGCATCATGGTTCACCCAAGGACCCCCTTGGCCCCTCCCCTCTACCACAGCCTGGGACCATAGGGACCTGAGGGGAGGTCTGATCCTGGTCTGATCTGGTCCACCACTGATCTTCCTCAGCTAGGAATGAAGGGAGGTTTGGCCCATCTGGAAGTGTTTGTTCTTTTGCAAACGGTCTCTTTCGGAGATAATGATTTCTATCTGCTTTGAGATAGTCACCAGTCTCATAGCAAAGCGGGTAACAACTGGCAGAAAAGACAAACAAAGCTACCCCACTTCACATGCTTCCAACCATGCCCTGCTGTGGCTTGTTTCCATGGGACCCTGGGAAGCTGCAGTACCACCCTGACAACAGCTGACATAAATGTTACACCATAGGATACCGCTTGTATTTCGTCTGACAAAATATTTTCTACTCCCATTCCCCTGAGTCTCAGCACAGGAAACTTGGCATAATGTTACAAAGGATTGTCAGGAACAGATTTGTTTCTTACTCTGTGGAGAATGCATGAGCCACCTAGCTAACATGCACTTTACACCACGCTGCAAAAAAAGCTAACATTAGAATTGCCAAAGCATATTTAAATCTGGCTTTATTTTCCATCTCTGCTCTTTCCTAGGGATGAAATCATGCTTTTAATGCGCTGGATAGAGATGGTTCTGAAGTGTGTGAGCCCTAAATATACTCAGAGAGCAAACTTTGCTTCCTGAAGACAGAGCCCAAGGACTCTCTAGAGTAAGTGGCAGGGCCACAAGTTCGATTCGTTGATTTGCTGTAGGTCAAAGAGAAGCTAATTGTGTGACACTGTGCAGGATGTATCAACATTACGTTATTCATTTTTATTGTGCTAGTGTCTTAAGACCAGCCATGGACAGATCCTTGTTGTACAAGATTGGCTGACAGTCCATGACCCATGGAAGTTACAGTTCAATAACCAGAGAAAGGGTTGGGAAAAGCATCTAACACACGCAAGCAGAAACATTCATGCATCATATTGATCTCAGAGTGCTTTATTTTATTTCTGTCTCTCTGTGTGTAGGTTAAATAAGCACGAGCAAGATAAATGGAAAAGTGAATGCAGGATAGATGAAAGAGAGTAGATTAGACAAGAACAAGAGGGACAAAACAGATTTCTCTTTGACCCAGAACCCTGTGTTTTTACCAGATCTAGAATCCAATCCCCATGTTTGTGCCCACATTTTGCACTTGCAGCCCCATCCACCTGGGGAGGGCTTGAGGACTTTCGCGCATTAGAGGTGCAGGATGTCTGTTAGTCATGCAGGTTTATAAGTTGTTCTGCCTGTTTATGTCTTCCACCCAGTCACAGGAACACAGCTCCCAGTTTGATTTGTATTACTGGCAAGTATCCATCCGCCAGTCCCATCTGTTGTAGTTGGCCCGCCTGACTTGCACAGCAGACTCAGTCCTGAGGGCAGACTGACAAGGGGCTGGTGCACCAGTGACTGAAATGCGTATACCAGCATTTTCCATGGATGGAAAATGGGAGAGTGCCCAAGTATCAGGGAGAGGTTTGATGTTAATACTTCTAAAAGTCAATACTTCACAGACAAGATGGCAGTCCCCTTTGGACCTTTTTATACTTCTACTCTTAATCCTGCCTCCAAAACTGGTCTCCTACCATCATGTCTAGGAACTGCTGGGTTATTTCCAAGTTCTCTTCTCTGCCATCTGTGAATTTTCTCCTTTCTATTTTTTGGGTGCAAAGGACATGATAGCAATACATAAGGGTATTCAGCAACTGAGTTTCACCAGTTTTCAGTTTCCATCTGCTTGGACAATTCAATTTCTCGTGACCCTTCCTTCCACATCAGCAACTAGTAGCATCCCCATGGTGATTTGTTCATATAGCAGATTTATTTCTGATCCTTAGATTGCTTGTAAGGCGGCGGTGCCCAGTCAAC
Source organism: Baryphthengus martii (assembly GCA_013396935.1). Lineage (NCBI taxonomy): Eukaryota > Metazoa > Chordata > Aves > Coraciiformes > Momotidae > Baryphthengus > Baryphthengus martii. The sequence continues at coordinate 17,228 of VWZK01004494.1, forward strand.
TCATGATGTCTTTAACCATTGTATAAGTAACTGTGTTTTGAAGTGCTGCAAGTGACCTGGAGAAGTCATCCCATGTGGTGAAAGCACTGCCACTGAGACCTGAGAAAGGTAGCATCAAACTCTTGCAGTTTTAGGGAGTACTAGTGAGCCTGAAAACACAGCTAATAATAGACCAATAAGTAGAAAAATGGCATCTGTCATCAGCAGAGGTCTGCACAAGATACTCAAACTATTGTGTGAAGGAAACCGAGTGGATGGAGCAATATCAAAATATAATATCCAGTGTTATGACACTAACTGAATAAAGGTATTGCTAGTGATTGTAATACATATACCTGCTAAATGTATGGATATTTAGCTGATTAAAACAATGCAAAAGGAGAACACATTGTGGAGTATAGCGAAGATTAAATATACATATGTATTTACATATGTATATTTGTATATATATATATATAAAGAAAAATCTCTCTTTGAACATACATTCCTAGAAAAGGAGACACCGTCCTGTGCTGCCTGGTCACTGGCACAAAATATACCTATAGCTTTTCCCACTGCACCCTGGTATGAAAATCTGCTCAATGAACCTGGTATAGAGCTAAACAGTGCAGTTCATGGAGACCAAGTCCTGGGTTAAGATTAGGGACTGCGATATCTGGCTGTGGCAAGGACGAAGCATCCCTAGCATAGAGTGCTGACCAAGGAGCACCCTGCACTGTCTGTTGTGTTCTGAAAAAGGCTGCCCATAGCCCAAAGACTGTCAGACCTGCCAGGTGAAACCTTTTGAGAAACCCTAGCTTTTGTTTCCATCCTTGTGACTCTGTGCATGTCCGGCTCCATAGATCCGTCTGTTGTGTTCCCTGCCCTCACAAGCAGACTGACATTCTCTTATTAAACCAGCTATGAACTGATTTCCACATTGAATCAGCACAGCAGTGTAGCAGACCTGCACGCAGCTTCTAGTAAGGCTACAGCTAAATGTCACCTTTTATCCATGTAGCAGGTTTTCCTTCCCATACTCAGTGTAATGTAGTTTCTTTCAAAGTACTGAGCTACCTTAAAGATATCAGTGTAGTTAAAGTAGCATATAAAAAAGATGTATAAAAATCAAGAAGTTTTTCTGGTAAGATTTGGTACCTGATAGCAGCTCTGAACAGCAGTTCCCCTCTGTGGCAGACTAGCTAGGCTGTATCCTTGGGTTCCACACAAAAATTCGCACATCTCATTGTGTTATTTTCTGTAGGCCATGGCACTTTCCACACCTTCTCACTTGTCATGCAGAAAACATATGACTCATTCATTATTGCTTTCTATTTTCCAAATTCATGTATGGATCCCATTGCCACACCACTTGCAAGCTGTTGTTTACTAAAGCAGTGAGACCCAGGTGTTTCTTCCCCGCTTATGCCAGTGCAGGCAAGTGAACTGTGCAGAGACGGAGTCCATCTCATGCTTCACTGCATTCCTGTCCATAAGCTCCCTGGATTTTGTATAACCTCCATATACGTGTACAACAAACTTACTGACTAGAGGAAAAATCCCTCTTCTCGTGAGTTCCACAAGGTAATTAAAGCTGGTCAGCTTAACATTAAAAACATCCCATGGTTCCGCATCTCTGTAATTTAGTGGCTGGCAGACAGAGGAAGGAGTCAATGACTCCATGTCTTCTCAAGACTCTGTACCTCCAGAAAGGCCTGGCAAATGTGGATTAACTGAAGAAGAGCTAACTAAAAGATATCTTCCACAGGAACACCAGGCAGAAGCACTCATGTTGCTCTGTCATGTCTGCCCTTCGCAAACCATTGGGTTCAGTAGGTTTTCAAGGCTACAGTTCCTTTCTTTGCCAGGGGAAAATCTCCTCTTTGTTGAGGGAAATATGTGGCATCAGTGGTTCAGGATGAAATCTGTGAGATTTGATGTGTTTTGCCTTTCTCATGGACTCCCTAAGGCCCAAAACTGTGGTTGCCTTTAGAAAACCATCAGAGACTGCAGTGTTACATCGAAAATGCCAATTAAGCAGTGTAGTGAGAAGGAAGAGGGGACACAGGGAAAAGGTTGTTGAAAAGGATGCAAGATGAAATGGATTACTTCTTTGATGGCTTTTAGTGGTTCCAACCCAAATGTCACATATTGTCCATTCTGGACAGGGTGTACTATGTGGAAGGAAACTCAGTTCTAATGGCTGATCCATATTTTCTATGTTTTCACAAGGTATTTTGCCTCAATTGATCTGTTTTTTATATAGCAATCTGTCTAATGAAGTTGTTCTGTTGTCCTTTCCAACAGTTTTGAAGTACAGCATGTGTTGATTATCTCGGTTGAATGAATCTGAGTTCATTTATAAGTTGCTTTGTTTTGACATTTTTTTTCATTTCTTTGTTCCTCTCTTCTTGTCTAAAGCATACAAGATTGTTTGTAGAAAACATATAAACAGTGTGATTCAGTACAATAAAGAACAGCTTGTTAAAAATGTGCTTTTGGTGTTTGTGGAACCCAAGCTTTTCCTCTTTCTGTCATGCCTTGATATAGAAGGCATTAGCTGAGGTTGCTCTGGGACTTCCATTATAAAACTCTCTTTTCTTCTGTTTGTAAAGGCCTGAAAAATTATTCTTTTCAGTTGAAATGATGTGTGGTTTTGATATCATTTTCATTTATGCTGAAGACAACATTTTACAAAAGTTTAAATCAAACTCACATACCTATTACTTTAGTTTTATGAAAATCATGAAACTTATCAGAAACAAATCTTTTTGGAATGATTATCCACTGTATGGAAAATCTCTTTATTCTTGTATTTTCCTTTCTTCTTTTTATCCAGCTCAAATGAAGACAATGAGAGCTTTGCTATCTTTCCACCAAAACAGAATCAAATCCTATCCCTTCAGCTGAAAAATTGCATGTGACTCATTCTTACGAGGCAGGCCAACCTGCAAACGAGATCTGCCATTGAAGTTGAGTTTAAGAGTTGAAGCAATTGAACATCTGTTTAGTACATGCATAGTCATACACATTCACTGAACGTCAACCTATATGTCTGGGGCTACACGCTGACATAAATACATCTAATGAATGTTAATTATGAGGTAGTGTTTCATTCTGGAGATCTATCACTTCATAAGCTTCCTTAAAAGAGTACAACTGTCTCTGCATTGAGACTGATGTGTTTGGGCCTGCTTCTATGGCTTCACTTGCCTGAACAAACTGCAGAAGCAAGAATGCTTTGAATAAGAAATTCAAAGCCAACATGTTTTGAATAACAAATAAATAACAACGTGTAGGTAGGGATGCAGTTCTGATGAGCATCTTACGAATCACCCAGCCACTGGGAATGGTTTGCACAAAGGGGAGAGGCACAGCTCTGAAGCCAAGGGCAGATCCTGGGGCTGGGGAGAGAGGAATAGGGCTCCTGAAGTTTTCACCAGCCCTTGTATTTCCTGTGTCTCTGTGGCCTAGGTGCTCTCACTTCCCAGGTATCAGGACAAAGAGTGAAGTATTGCCCCTGAGTGACAGGAACAAGGTGTGGGGAACCAGAGGTGGATAGGCAGAGGTAGATGGGGCAGTGGATGGAGTAGCCATGGGCTCAGAGGCTGCCCTGTGGCCATGGCACTGCCTGTGGGTGTGGGTACAGTCCTGCCTCCTTGCTGTGCTCATCCCCTCTGCCTCTGCAGGGCCTGCCAAGAAGATGCTCTGCAGGGGCTGCATCCATTGCTCAGGCAGGGCTGGGTACACAGGCCATGGGGAGATGTGCTTCAGTGAAGACAGACATTTTGTCTGGATTCCTGCTGGCAGAAGCCAGCACGGGTGGTGGCTGCAGCTGGAGATAGCAGGGCTGCACAGGCAGGGGCAGGCAGGTGGGAGCTTGCCAGGCAGTGGGTAACCGCAGCTTGACTGGGCTGGGGAGAGGGGAGCAGGGCTCTTCAGAGTGGGGGATCACAGGTTTTCTTTGTGGGGGAGATGGTGGATTACATGCCAGATCTGGAGGGACAGGCTGGAAGTTGGAGTGCAGAGCATCAGGACATGCCAGAGAAGACAGCAGATGTAAGGAGCGGAGGAAGGAATGAATGCATACAGAAAAGAAAGGGGAAAGGGAACCAAAAATATTACTAACCATTGGTACAGGAAAAGTTATTTGAGGGGCTTCTGTTCTTTCTTTTTATAGCAAAAAGGAAAAGAAGACAGCCTCTGGAAATAACAGGCTACATATTCCTCACGTAGGAATCCATTTCAAACCACAACTTAATGAAATGTGTGAATGAGTTGGTGCAGGAGCTCCGGAAGGCCAGGGGTACCACAATATTCAAACAGGGGCTAGACTTTTGCAAAGCAGTCAAGACGGTTCATGGGGAACTTACGGCCTGTTAAGGAGCAGGCATTTCAGAACTTTCACAAAATAGCTCACTGTCATGAGATTTTCATCTATATTTGCAGACACATGAGGCTGAGGTGTTTTACAGACATAATTTTAAAGATCATCTGATGTTTGGATGCTTATGTATATATAGCACCCTCCAGCTGGGGCTTTGCTTTTCTCCAGCAGAACCACTAGGATGTGAAACATCTTTCACCACTGCAGTTATTCAAGGAAAACAAACAAAATCAGATTCATCAAGCTGTTTTCTTAGCATGGCATGAACTTTAGCTTTAGTGTTTCTGAGAAGAGAATTGATCAGTCTCTTGAAAATAATACCCCTTAGGTAATTAGGAAGATGGCTTTATTCAGAAGCCTTTGCTTTTAGTACCCTTTACTGAACAGTTGAGTCTGGGTAATTACAGTTCCTGGGGAATAGGTTTCAGTGACTGACAGCCCCCAGCAACGCTTAGACCTCATCCTTCCAGCTGCACAGAGAAGTGAAACTGCACACAGAAGCAGTTTTTGTTTCAATTTGCAGCAGCAGAGATTTGTGTGTGTATGCATGTGTGTATGTCTGTGGGTTTTTTCAGGTTTATCAGCTCCAAATATAAGAGATAGGTTATGTGCACAACATTTTCCTTGCATCAGCACCAACACCTCTTTTGGAATCTATGAGCAATTATTATGCTGTGATTTTTTAAGTCTTTTATTACTAATAAGCTGCTCTGAAAACTCAGCAAGCCAAATGCAAAATTCATTAACATATATGTACCATGAGTACAGAACATGAACAAAAAGACAGGCTTTTATTCACCTCTTTAAAGAAGAGAAAAACATTTGCCAAAATTATTGGATGTATGCAATTATGCAAGACTCCTGTATATAAGAAAATCTGGAACTATTTTGCAATAAAGTCTTTCTCAGTACAATATGTACAGCTAGAAATAAAGTACTAGTGGATGCTGCTGCTCTGCAGTTTACTATAAAGAATTTTCATTTTGGACAGAACCAGCTACCTTTCTTGATCTGAATAACCCAAGGTATTTCAGTATTTTTGGAGTTTTCCACATCCTTTTCCTGTGAAAGAGTTGGAAGTTTCCACATATTTTCTGATGAGTTATTTGGTGTTCTTTTCCTTTTTAATTCAATCTAAATTCTGAATCTCCTGGATTTCAACTATTTTTCTGATACAAGATATTACCCATCAGGTTGCAGATGTGTGTATCTAACCTGGACAGAAAATTAAGTGAGGGGATTGATCGGATTAGCAACTGTTCATTAGACTTACTTTTCTCATTTAAAATTAACATCTATGTTTTCTTATTCAAGATTTTATAATATTATAAAGAGCACAGGGTAATTTCTTACCAAATTTTAGATGGACTGACTTCAATTATTTGTGTACTGCCTCTGGAGCCATTTTGAAGATTTTTTTTATTTTAGCCTAAACTATCTGATTAAACAGTCATCTCAGTGAGAACCAAGGACTCAGATTCGTAAAACAAAGGCCAAAAATGCCTCAGAAATTAAGTCTGTGGAGAGGTGGAAATTTGCTTGTGAAGGTGCCTCGCAGGCTTTTGTTGTGTACAGGCATGGTTTAGGGATACATCAGGCAGAGTTAGTTCTGATAAAACAGGCTTAAGCCCTGGGAAAAATCTAGCCACATAAGTAAACTGTATTCGCTTTAGCAAAGCAACTGTCTGCAAGGGCAGTATAGCACTGTGTGATTGCATCCCAAAGACACACTCCGTGATAGCATCGTGACAGGGAAGATGAAGCTTAACATTTTAAGGGAATGAGGAATTTGATCAAAAGATGACTGTTTAAGTCACCATACTCTTTTAGCAATTAGGGTGAAGGCAGCAGCCACACATCCAGTCTTACACGGGTACCAACCCTTCGGTCCATACACAAGGCCCATATTCAGGTTTCTCTCTCTGCGATCTCGATGCTTCACGCAGGCAGCCTTCCCTTCCCTGTACTGCAGAACACAAACTCTTCCCATCCAAGACATTTTTTCAGATTAAAAGCCATTAGTACTGCCCAACCAAACACCTCGGAGCTCCCTATAGCACCTCCTGACCATGTAACATAGAAATGATGTGTTATAGAAAGCTGCCAATGAGTCCAGGGACTTGCATATGCTCAGAGCTCAGCTTCCCACAATAACATTTTCTCTGCAACCATTTACCCCTTAATGAGTGTGATGCCACGTGAAAGATCATACTAGCCCACATTTTCTCTCATTGTTGAAGATGTTTCTGGTGTATTTAAGTCGTTTTTTTAAACACAGCACAGAAATGCTTGTTTGCATTTTCTGCACTTGAACAGTATGAGCACAAACAGGGTATGATGGTTTGAAGCCAGGGAAACAAAGGAGCAGGAATGGATGCTGTAGCAAATGGTCAGTAGCATTTAGTCTCGCAAACATGTGGCAGTTATTTGAAATCAATGCTTTCTGACTTTCTGAGGCCATCAAACTCTAGGTTCGTATTATGATGCAGGTGTAGCCACAGAAATTTTGTATGAGTATGAAGGTTCTTCATGATCTTCATGTTCGTGCATGATGTTGTGCATGGTGGTGCATGTTGTGGTGCTCAGAGGGTATGACTGTGGTCATTGGAACCACCGGAAAAGGCAAAGGACATCAGGAAAGAGGCAAAAAACAAGTTAGTGGGAGGTATTGTGTGAGCAGAGGATAAGTAGCTCCTTATGGGTGGTACAAGCTGAAACAGAGCAGTGGGTACTTGTGCAGATGCTACTCTCTCCAGCTGTTTACAACATCTCTATCTTCTGCTTGAAGAGCCTTCTTGTGACAAACTTTCAGTAAGTTTATGGGATCATTTTTCCTCTGCTTGTCTGCTTTCTCTCTTCTTTTTCCTCAAGTTTTTTCTCTGGAAAACAAAATCCTGCTTTTTGGTAAGCAAACATAAGGCACTTTTTAAGTTTGCAGAAGTAGCACAAAGGGAACTGTGCGCACTTTAGTCAGGTTTTGTAACAGAGGCCATGTTGAGGTCAGGGTTTGCAGGGTAAACTGCTACAGAAGGCTATTCCCACTGCCATGAAGCAACTGAATGAGGTAAGAGTGTCAAAAAAACTAGAAAGTAGAAGCCAGAAGGACTTGCCTGGCAGGAAGGCTGAGATATGGCTACCACAACCATTCAAAGGAAAAAGGTGCCAGAGGAAATGTGAGATTTCTTGGTCACTGTATGGCTTGGGTATTAACAGGAACAGGACCCACGCTGGCCAGTGGAGACTGGACAATAACAGCAACACCATCCCAAAACATCTTCACATACTTTCCCTTTGCTCTGTGTTCAAAGGACCCTGAGGCTGAAACATCTTTGTCAGGCAGAGTAAATGAAAACTAGCAGCAGCGCTGGAGTTTTCCTCCCCTTTCTTTATTGTGACAAACTGGGAGATAGCAGGATCTCTGCTTGGAAAGATATGACAGATAGTGCATAAATGGTGTTTCTAATGCCTGTTAAAAGACTTAGTAGTGCCAGTCAAAACTGAGGCAGCTGCCCTAGCTATTGCTTATGGCCCAGTAAACAAAGAGGGAGCAAGACCCTTTGGGTGCACCTTCAGAAGAAATGGCCATACTGCACAAAAAGGAGATGCCTTTAGCTGATACAGGCATGCAGCAAAACAAGCAGGACCAATAACTCCAGCTAAAGTGGGCAGTCTTGTTTTACTCATCAGAAGATGGACCAGAAATTTATCCCATGACACTGATTCTTCCTTAGGCTATTGAATCACGGTGTCTACATATTCCTAGTGAACAGTGGATTAAAATGAAGATCAATAAATATATTGATTTCAACTGACATGGAGATCCGGATAGTGTTCAAAGGATTTTGGAGGACAAGCAGCTATATTTTGAAAGAAATATTGGGCAGGAAAAACAAGGGGTTCACTGTTATTAAATGAATTCTGTTGCTGCCATCTTTGCAGCACATGATGGAAACTATAAAATTAATTTAAAAGACAGTATTTTCCCTGTCTTGATTAAAGCTGCAGGATCTCTGTCAACTTTCCTCATCATTTTTTTGAGAAGCAAGGAGTTTCTTGCTAATCAAATCCTGGAGTGAGTTTCCAAGAATAATGTACAGTTATCTTAAGCATGCTACACTGCATATCCTAGCCCCTAGCCAACTCATCTGCATCTCTAAATGCCATTTTCTGTCCCTACGGTATAAAACCAGGCCTTGCCAGGCAGAAGCAGGAGATGAGGGGTTCTATGTTAAAGTGATCTGTCTCAGACCATCCATATGAGAATGGCCACTGGCACGGTGGTGGAAGGGAGGCAACAATGAGACTGTCCTGACAGCCGCAGGGCTCACAGAAGGAATTTGATTTTGCAGATGGTGGCCTCAGTCATTTTCTGTCTCTCTGTGGACTCTCTCGAGGGCTCGTGTGGAGCAGCTGTGGGGCCACAGGTTCACTGTGATGTGTGCAGGGACCGGTGCAAGATTATAGCATGGGGAGGGAACAAGCAGAGCAGAGAGCAGCAAGGAAGCAGGCCGAAGTCCCTGGAGAGTCCCTGCCAGGTGTTCCTCTAGGACAGTGGTCCTGCTGTGAACCATTGAGGTATGGGATGTCTTGATGCTGGGGCAATGGCTTGTCACACACTGGAAGCAATTTCAATACCCATGAGCAGCACCACACAACTAAAGTTTAGCTGTCCTAACTGCCCTTTTCTAGATGCTGGGTGCTATAGGTGTTCTGCTACTGTGGTCCCACTCATGCCTTGCCTTAATGCTGTTTGCACAGTACTCTGCATTTTACTGGAGCATCTGTGCCTCTTTATGCCCCTATCTGTGCCTGTTGCTGGCTCCTCTGCAGCTAGCCTTGCTTCCACCTCCTCAGAGCACAGCCACATCTCCTGCCACCACCAGCCTCTAAGTGAATCTACTGGAGCCGAGCTCTGCTTCTTCAGAGGGTACTCCTGTCCCATGACGACTATAGGAGCAGTGGCTCCTCCTGTGTGCCTCATGTCACAAACGTCTTTCTCCTCTCAAATCCAGATCGGTTATTTTATCTCCAGAAGTCTTTCTTTATTCTCTTTGCTACTATTTATTCACTTATTCTGGGTTTGGAGGAGGAGGCAGCAGAGGAAGGCAACTGCATTTGAATGTCTGTGGAGCATTAAGAACTAGACCTAAAGCATACAAGAAACACCCTCTTCACTTTCCATCATTTCATGACATCTCCATTAAAATCTTTTAGGAAGCATTTAGTACTTCCCATTTTAGTATTTTAGCCTGGTATAAAGACCTTCAGCACTGCTTAATTAGGAAAAAAAGTGAATCAGTCTCTATGGGAGCCATCTTTCTCTGCCTTATTCCTCCTATCTCCTCAGGATTCTTACCATAAAATTGTTTCCCTTGCTATGCTTGTAATTCGGTGTACCAATTTCCCTCCACCATGTTTCAGACAGAAGAAAGGATCCTAAATGCTAAGTTTTAAAATTAAAAGCTGTCTTGAGCACATGAAAAACTTTCCATTTTGGTTTTTTGCTATATGGAATTGTAGTTTAATATGACTGGACATGTATATTTCCTGTGTTGCTATGTAAAACTTCAGCAGAAAAGTTTTGCTCTTCATTTTGTCAGTTTTCAAGCATATCCTAGCATCCAAATTGATGAAAAACCTGTTTTGATTAAAATAAAATTGACTTGAGTTGAGATCAATATTATTAACACCATAGACTGTTTCATCTCTCCAGGGACAAAAGGATTTTTCATTTACCTTAGCATCAGTCCAGTCTCCTGAAGAAAGATTTTTATTTTTTGTAATTGTCTTGCTGCTTCTCTGTTCTGGATCTCGTTATGACTCTTGTGGTCCAGAAAACAGAGAAGCACAAAATGCCTTCACCAGTTCCAACGCTGTCAGTTGCTTGCCTTTTTCTGCACAGACTCCCACAGATTCTGGTCTTTACTGTAAAGGTGCCTTATTAGGTGTCGTGCACATATGGCACTGCACGTATCAGCAGTGTGTACATCAGCAGATACATCTGACCTTTATCTTGATAAAACCCTCCAAAAGAACAATGCATATTGTCTAAATAAAACTGTTCTGCAATAGAGCAGCTCCAGCAAGAGATGGCTGTCTTTTGGCCTTGTATCTGTATGTGCTTGTATACATCACCAGCTCCAGCTGCTGAAGTGAGTAGTGATAGAAGATTTATTTTGAGACAGTACATTACCTTGAATAGCATCACGGTTCTGGGTACCAGTGACAAATGAATAATGGAAGTACTTTCTCTGCCAATAGCCTATATATTTGTCTATTGCAGCTCCTGCCAACAAGTTTCTGAACCAGTGTTTGCGTATCTAGGGCATGAATTTACGTGGAGTATGAATAGATACTATTTGCTATGGGTTGTTTTGCAGATACAATACATTTTTATACTTCTATTTCTTAAATCATGTTTCTCATAAACTAGAAAGCAAGCAAGCAATCTTTCATTTGATTTTTAAACTAATGAATGCAAAGTGGCGAAGTTGATCAGTCTTATAACTACACAGTAAATTTTCTTTTGAATTTAGAACTTAATATCCTCACACAAGAGGTTTGCCCCTTTTGCATGCAAGCCAGCAGCCAACTTGCACACAAGAAGGAAGAAACTGCTGTTTCAAAGAGTCCACATTTACAGTTTTGTCTTGGTAAACTTTTGTATCAATCCTTTATCACCCAGTCTATGCACTGAATGAAGATCAAAAGATAAATGACTGTTTAATTAAAGACTGGACATAGATATTCTGGGGTACTGTAAGAGTTTACCCCTCACCATCACTACTGACCAGTGTCTGTGCAGTATCTGCACCATCTGCCGCATAAACTGGCTGTGTCTATATAACAGAGACTGGGGCTACATCCCTTCCTGAGGCTGGGAACATAACGTGGAGGCAGAAGGGAAAAGATTAAGACCAACTGAACCTTGGCCTATTTCCCATCTCTTTCTGAAGAGATTTATGCCTTGGAGGAAGGAAGGGACAAGTGGTCCTTACTTGAGGGGATGACAAGGCCAAAGAACAGGTTTGGGAAGCCACTGTGCGCCCATGCCCCATCCTGTGAAGTCTGCACAAGAGCTGCCTGCAATTCAGTCCTTGATAATTGAGACAGACAGAGACAGGATTTTTTAGAAATGAGTCTGACATATCACATTCCCTTGGCAATAGCCAGTGCCAAGTCACATTGACTTCTGTTTCTCTCCCAGTCTGGACCTTATCTCAAGGTTATCTCAAGGTTAGAAGGGACCATGTTCCTCACTTCTCCTAGCCTGAAGAGCTAATGTCCATTCGTGTTTGTTTGTGAATTGACTTCCTTCTTGATTATAGCTGTCCTCTTGGAAGGATGTCACAATTATTTTCATTGAAGATTGTTTGCTAACCATACTATTTGGGGTCCTGCATTTATTGCTAGCTGTTGATTTGTGATGTATATCCCTCGATGACTTCGCCTCTGACTTCCATGCCTGCAACACTGCCTTCCTGCTGCCTTCCCCTTTACCATTGGCTACTAGTTTCTGGTCCATTTTAATCACCCTCTGTCCTTTTCCCAAAGCCCATCCTGAGGCTCCATCTTTTTCACTCCTCCAACCAAATCCCAAAGCAGACCAGAAGCAGTTCCAGAGGAGAGAGGTGATAGACCACCCGACAGGAGTGGAGTGGGCAAGTGGTTGTCACTAGGCAGAAATCTTATCCTACACAATCAGGCAGTGCTATGGTGTGGTGAGGAGGAGCTACATGAAAATTTCTGTTAAAATCTCATCCTAACCAAGGCTGCAACACACACTTGACTCCTCTCAAAAGTTTTTATTACACATTACTTGATTACTGGGAGAGATGCTAGGCCAGGGGACTATGAGACAGCTACTTTACTTGCCCTAGCTCTGCAGAGCTTTCCAGGCTGTTGTGCAGCTGTATTATGTCAATCACATCCCTTGTTTGGTTTTTTTTTTCTGTATGAATTTTGATTACACATAAAACAGCACACTATTTAAAAGAAAAACATTGATGAAAAAAGAAATCAGGACATCAGTGGAGCTGACTGTACTGCACATTGATTTCAAAATCAAATTTTATAAGACAGCTGATTAATGCAAGTCTCATACTCCAATTAGACTTCCAGTTACGGCAAGCACTATCAGCTGAAAAGAAATGTGTTAACAGTTCAGTAAATGCTGAATCACTGTGGACACCTTTTAACCGGCCTATCTCACTCCAACATGCATAAATTGGCTGCTGTCGTTTTTTCCTGTAGTGATGGGTGAAATAATATACTAACATCAAAACACAACTGTAAGAAAGTACAGCTGAGAAGAACACAATCTTAGTAAGCGTGAGGCTTGAGGAGTGATTTATGAAACTGCCACAGCAAATTCATTCACAATCCTCATTCAATCATTGCGTACAGAGAAGAGCATGTCACCGAGGATAGCAATGCCTCATTCTCCATAGCCATGCCTGATGGCAGAGAATAACTCACTCTGCAGGCCAGACCTACGTATTAGTCACCAGGCACCTCTATGTTTGAACTATAGATCTATACTTCCTTTTTAACAGCAAAGGAGAGGGACAGTAGCTGAAAGCGAACAATGCTGTGTGCATTTTAATCTGCCTGGCACCAAAGACCTCAGCCCAACTGTAGACTGTTAAACAAAACAGTATACTTGCTTCATAAATAAGTTCAATTAGTAGTGCCACCCAGAGCAAAGGAGTGATGCTTCTTATCTGTCTTAGGCCTTCAACATAGTCATCCTCGCAGGATTTCCATTTTCAGAGAACTAAGGCACAGAAAAACTAAGTACCAAGAGCTTGTTTGAGCTGAGGCAAATTTCATCTCTAAAGCTTGCACTGCTAAGAAGAGAAGCAGAGTTCATGTTCAGACCACCTTCCTTGGGTTTCTAATCTAAACTCTAACCCCATTCACTCTCAACGCAGGAAAGTTAATGTTTGATATCTCTGTTTGCCCTGTGTAAAACATGAGTCAAAGTACTCAAAATACCTCCTGTGGTGATACTGTTTCTGTTAGAAGAGTCCTGTTATGCCATGGCAGTGTGACCCGGCCTATCCCCGTCCCTGGTAAAGGTTGAGATGGCTGTACCATCTGCCCTAAAGAGGCTGGCTCACTAGCCGTGTTGTGGTCAAGGGCTGATGTAGCCCAGCTATCTGTGTCCCCCTCCACACAGCTCACTACATCATGTAAGCCCAGTCACCTCCTAAACTACGTTTTAAACCAGAACATTCCCATTGACCTTCCCATTTTTAAAAGTTGATCACAGAATTTCACTACTTGAATTTCATAAAAACCTTCTTGTTTCCTAACCAAATATATTCCTAACTAATGGCCTGGCTCATGTGGTTCCCCTGTCCATTGCCTCCTCTTATCCTGCCAGATGCAGAGCACTGGGTTAGGGGAACCTTACTTTGTGTAAAATGCTGGGGATTGCTGTGAGAAAGCTAATAATGGCACCGTGATGCCCTACAACAGGACTGCTCCAGACGTCTGGAAAAAGGATCCTGCTCTTTCGCCAGGACTCAGCTGGTGTGTAGGGGCTGCCAGTCCCTGGGCATTCCCTCCCCAGTCCGGCCATGAGGTCCTGTGGTGCATCAGGGTAGGTAACATGGACACCCTAGTGGTTGGGACATCCTGTGACATGTTCTGGAAAGAACAAGAGAAAGCTTTTGCACCCATATCTTCTTTCAACATTCATTTGGGAATCTGGCTGTAAAACTGCAGTTCTGTGCATCTGTTAACACATCTGTAGTGAAGAAAAAGATACATTAAATTCCCATTAAACTGACAAAACAGCAGAGAATCTGCCACTGCTGAGAGTCCGGAACAAAACTTGAAGCTACTCTATCCTCTGTGTAAAACAACAGGCAGGTTCTTGATCCTCTCTCCCCCTGTTTAACCCACGGCTGCCTCTGAGAAGCTTGGTTATGCTGCTGCCACCAGCCTACTTCAAGGAAATGGAGATCTGCATGAGATCCAGAGTCTTTTTAAAGGCTTAAAATAGGCCACATCTTGGCCAAAAATCTAAATTAAAAATCTGTTTCCAAGGCTTTGGCCAGAAGCTCCAGTCGTCACAGTGGCGGGCTGGAAAGCTGGGCTCACAGCTGTGCAAGACTTCCCACTTCCAGGGCCGGAACATTTTAATTGGGGAAGCGTGAGGAAAACTAAAGGGCCAGGAATCCATTAAGAAAGAGAAAGGCTTGAGGATTCTAGGAGGGTCTGGGAGTTTGCTTTTACAGAAGCAAAGCCATCCTGGCTCTGTTGTTAATCAAGGGACACATCCTGGGAAAACACCCCTACACTCGCAAACACTGTAGCATCATTTTACTTGCTGCAGGGTTGTCCCCTTCAAAACATATATAAACAGAGTGCATTATGTATAATGCATGCCTAAGTACTTATATGCTTAGTTCCTCAGTACTTATACACTTAGTTTTTTGCTCGCTCCTTCACAGTGTTGTGCCCACAGCTGATCTCACTGTCGGTACCAATTAAGTTTTTCCTGCTTCACAGAGCAGTGAATTTGGCCTCTTTATTGCTCCTGTTCTCTCCCAGATGCCACTTTTGAACAGACTCTTTCAGGCAAATATTTCAGGCTTCGGTATCATGTCAGCTGACTTCAGCTAGAGGAGGTAACTGAAAGCAATATTATGAAAAGGGAGCAGTATACACGGAGGGACCAAATTCTGAGCAACTGGTTTTGGTTTGCTTTTAGCTCTGAAGCCAACTGCTGCGTTTCAGACTTAGCAAAGGTGATATATGCTAGAAACCTTGCCTAATCTTTTCCAGCCATGCCATTTAGTCTAATAAAAGACAGCCTGTGGGGGAGAGTCTCAGGGTAACAGAGAGTAGTGAGTCACTCAGCTCCCACTGCTCCTAAATGCTCCTTTGCTGTGACAGGGTGACTCTCAGAAAAAAAAGCTGAGGAAGACATGAGCACAAAACAGAGGTGCTTATTTGTGAAGGCAGCTCTAAACAAATACCTTATCTTCCCCATGTCCTTGTACTACCATTGTTATAGCAAGACTCTCACTGATATATTTCAGTCATGTCATCCACTTGCCATCATTGTGACAAAAAAAAAAGAAAGAGAGGACTCATATTTCCACTGCAGAGCTGTAAGCTGTGCAATTAGAAATAGCTGTGTATGTATCAGTGGAAATTTCCAAGGACAATACACAACGTGCTTCCTCTTTTCTTTCATAACAAACATACCTCTGTCAGCTTCCAGACACAAAGTCTATTTGAAAATCAAAACAGTCACTTTTTACTTCTTGTATGCTTTTCTTTTAATATAGTCAATAAAAACAAAAAAGAATCACAAAAAAATGAACAGGACATAAACAATCCTTATAGCCTACAAAACCCAACTCTTTAAAAGTGCAGAACTGTTACAATTAATCTGCTTGCATAAGAAGAATCCTTGAAAAGCAGTAAAAGTCTGTAAAATGAGCTCTGGTTTTGAAAAGTAGATCAGTTCAAAACCTGTGGTTTTTTTCCCGGAGAATTTCATCCATATCAATCCAAATACATACAGGCATGCACATACACACACACAAATCTAAATGCTTTTGTTAAAACAATATTTTTGTGACTGAGTATTTTTTCAACTGAAATATTCTGGACTGCTCCACCTAAAAGCTCTTTTTTAATCAAAGGAAATTGCAGAGATCCTCAACAGTATGAAATGCGTTTGCAAAAATCCTTTATTATTAACTCCTGATGGTGCTTCTGTTTCATCCTATTCAATAAAGCCTTTTATAGATTTTTGATTTTTTCCTTTCTTGCAGCAGGCTAACACTTCTTGCTGTAGGCTGTGGATGTACACCCTTTTGTTTCCCTGTCTTTCCATGTGCTGTTGCTGTCCTGGAGCCTTCCATCCAGGGTTTGCTCTTGTTTCCTGCTGCTTCGGTGAAGATCACACAGCTTGTTTGTTTTGTTTTTTTTTAACTTTGCCTTGACTTAGAAATGTGTCTAGTATTTCACTTCATACAACAGCCCACTTTCATAAAACCTGTGAAGAGAAGTAGATTTTTCAGCAGTCACACCTCGGATATCAGACATTATCTGACTGCCTTCCACCTTCTCTTTAACAAAACACTTCTCAGCCATTCACCACTTGACACCATCTACTTCTTTTACTGTTTTCCCATTATTATCTTGTTGTTAGCTTTTAAGAACTCATGAGGTGAGAGACCATTAAAATAATACATGCTAGTCATGTAATGCCATTGAAGGCATCTATGCTATCATTGTACCCCATAAATACTGTCCTTGAGATAGATTGCAGATATGTCTCCAACCTATACCCCTCCATATGTGGGAAAACCCAGAATTCAACCACCAAAGATGCAGAATATGCACAGGGTGGATTTTCAGGTGATCTTGGTGACAAACCCCATGTTTAAAAGAAACTTTAACTTCATCCCTTGAATATTTAAGAGGTCTGCACTTACAAGTGGGTCTTCCTCCAGGAAGGCAAACTCCCTGCAGAAAATACACATGAACCCTTTTTCTGTTTGCTGCTTCACTGTTAAAGGTTATGAATCTACTAAATACTTGAGGGGGGGAAGCATGGGCCACATTATATGTGACCACACTGTATAAGGGCAGATCTTGCTGATATAGAAAGTTTCCCACTCAATCAAGCCCTCTTCAATATTGCGAGACAGTCATTCAAACATGGCAGAGGTGTCTAAGCCTCATACCAATACCTAAACACAGGTATTCATCCTGAACTACCTTACTGTGCCATCTGGGTTGCAGCTAAATCTGGGGACTCGGCTGGGTCTCTTAAACAGACCAACTGTAGTTTCCCTTCCCCCATCTGGGCTTCTGTCCAGACATCCCATGCAGGTTTTTGGCATAGATGTAGGCATGCTGAGCTATCAACTTTCAACATAATCATGAATTGCTACTGTAATTGAAGGGATTGTCCCTACTGTGAGCGGCAGTAAAGGCCTTTGCCACCAGAAAGGAGATTAGCTCATATTTACTCAGTTCACAGACAGCTACATCACTTGAATGATGCTCAATATCTCCACTGAAGAAGGTTATGTGCAAATCAAAGGAGTCATTTGCAAAGCACTTACAAAACAGTTCCAAGAGGTTGTTATAAATCTTATATCTCTTACCTAGACAGAGCCATGCTAGAGATGGATCAGCCCAGTTTGATAGAAATAGCTGTCAAGATCGCAGCCAAACTGGCTGTTAAAAAATGGTTTTGGCA
Source organism: Baryphthengus martii (assembly GCA_013396935.1). Taxonomy (NCBI): domain Eukaryota; kingdom Metazoa; phylum Chordata; class Aves; order Coraciiformes; family Momotidae; genus Baryphthengus; species Baryphthengus martii. The sequence goes on from VWZK01004494.1 coordinate 34,831, forward strand.
AACTTTATTCCCTGCCACTGAACTCCATTCTCCCAGAGGCAGTGCTGCTACTCTTTGCTAGGAAAATTGTTTCTTCCTAGCCCACCACTGAATCCCCGGTCTAGAAGTCTCTAGGTTGAACTCACCAAGGGAGTGAGAGATCATTCATCAAGTCATTGTACCACGGCCCTTCTCCTTCTCCCACCTTAGACCCTCTGGGTGCTCCTGACCCCAGAAAAACTGTTCTTCTGACAGTGCTCTTTATGTGCATTTGGAACATCCTTTCAGGCAATGTGAAAAAACGTGGCCATGCCTGCAGATTTTTTTTAAAAAACATATTTTGCAGTGTTACCAGTGCTGACATCAAGTAATGTGTCATCTTATAAACTTTTCTTTTTGGTCTTTTTTATATATATATATTTGTTTGACAATGTGTTTTATCCCTTGAACCCCATTTAACCTCAAGAAATTGTTCCTCAGTTATTATTCCAAGAGTCATCAATGTGATTCACAGATGATCTTCCAGAGGTAAGGAATAAGCCTCAAATACAGTCAACAACTGTTTCATTCTGAGTCCGGTAATTCATAAGCTTGGTCCCTTCTTGGTTCCCTTCATTTATTCCTCACTGCAAGGTTGAAATCAAATTGCTTTTTATGTCTACTATACAGATGAGCTGTCAATGACTGTGAATTAGACCTTGGGGAAGATGGAGATCACAGGCCCACAGGATGCACCATCACCAGGGAAGACCACATGTGGGCCAAGCAGCTCTGACAATGTAATAAATGGCTGAGACTGTCAAGCAATGTAATTGTCTATGCTGGGGAACTGTGCAGACATTGTTGAAAAGCCATCTGCAAAATTTGTGTTCTGCATAGCTTTAGGAGCACTCCTGTCTTTCTGCAGCACTAGAAGCCCGCCCTCCGTGCTCAGACAGAAGGGGACCAAGGGTGGGATGTTTCTGATGTTCCAATCTCAGACCCGCATGTCACCCACATTTGATATTTGTTGTGGCTGCTCTGAGAACACATGTGTTTTCCAAGTACTTTCCATTCAAGCAGCTTTCTGAAAAATAATGTATCTAGACAGAGGTTTCAGCTTACCCTAGCAAACTCCCCTCACACAGAAGGGCTGCAGTTCTGTGTTTGTGCACATTCATCTGTGCCTCCCCTGTGTAACTGTGTCCCTCTGGCTCTGACCCTAAGGTTTAGCTGCAACAGCACCAGCCAGTCTTTTCTGTGCAGTTTCACAAAGAAGCAATGCTGAAGTATTCCTATGGGCAGCTGATGAATTTGGGGGTATTGCACGGTAAAAATGTTTGCGTTTTATAAAGAGCACAAAGAAGCCTTAAGGAATATCCTCACAGGAATTTCTGCTGATGCAGTTTGTTTTGTTGCTTCCTAATTGGAAGGAGGCCTTGTTATCAGCATTTGTGCCCAATTGCACAGATTGTTTACCTGCTGTGAGGGAGCTGCAGCTCTCTGTATTTTAGTCAGAGCTGCTAATACCATTATTTTCTGAGGACTCAGCCAACAAAAATATCAAAGCTGCCTGAGGTTAACAAGATAGTACCTCCCCTAAGCTTTGTCCTCCAGCTATAAGAAGATTTGTGGTTACTCGGGGAAAATCTCCCAGTTCTTGAGAGTTTAGATTTTAGTTTAAGTGCATATAAAGGAGGACAGATTTATGCTACTAAGGTTTATTTCAAGAGTGATGACTATTTCAAGAGCAGGGCCCTAGTTTTGCTTCCCAAGCCCTTCTACTCGAACTCCAGGTGACTTTATCTGAAAAGCAGCTCTGAAGGGCTTGGAAGGCACTAGCCAGTACACACCAGAACCGATAATTAGGACAAACAGGAATGGATTCTATTTTCAGACATTCCCCAACATCTTCAGCAAGCAGGGTCAAGTGAAGCCAGGAGTCCTCTGACCTGCAGTTGAGTGGAACGTGGTCAAAGAAAAGGAGTCTTGGAGGACAGGTGGATCTCAGACCACTAGGCAACAAGGAACAAGGGTCAATGATTCACTACATTTCTTTGGAACTGCTCAGCTTTATTAGGAACGACCCTTTATAAGCAATGAAAGAAGTTATTTTTTAATATAGAAAGAGAGAAGGAAACAAATACTCTCAGCAACTGAAACTAGAAGAGAAACTGGAAACTCTCTTCTTTAAAGGGTATCCTCAGAAAAACCTTTGTTTAATCTAGCATGAACATGATCATCAGTCTCTTTTTTTTAGTGGACCATTCTCAATAAATTGATAATAGTTTCCCCAAAGCACTCAGGAACATGCCTATATTTACACATTCAATGCTTATACACAAAACGGGAAATACGTGTTTACTAACCCATTACATTACACTTGCAGAGTGAGAGTTTGTTGGTGTTTTTTCATTTATCAGGCTGATCGCAGTTTGTTAATTGAGTACATGTGTGTTGTCTGCATCTGTGATGGTAGAGCCCCAAAATGGGATGTGAAATAGGGAAGTGGCTGGAATTCACCAAAGACCACCACGTATTCACATGCTTCTGTCTGAAACAGGTGGATCTGGAGGGAGTTATTTTGAGCTTAAGTTAATGCTGACCTCAGCTGAAATAATTTGCCCTCTTGCTTTTCCTCTGATACAGAGTCAAGAGGGAGTTGTCTGACTGCTGTGTGTGATTGTACACATCTGTCAACAGAACTGGAGATACGAATGCAAAATGTAGCACTCGGGAACACTGTGTGGGTTTCTGACACTCCCTGAAGGACATGAAGACCATAAACCGGTGAATGGATTACAATAAGGCATAAATAGAGCATTTTTATCTGTGACAGATGTATTCCTGCTCCAGCACTGCTTACGTTTTTTAAAGCAAAACAGTCTCTATTTCAAATCAACTCTCTGAACTTCAAATGAGAAAAAAAGTCATAAGCATTTTTCCATGCAAATGATTGTAAGCCTCCTTTGAAAGTGGTTTGGCAGCATTGTTTTGAAGGAGGGTGGCCCTTGCCTCTCACAGAGCACCCCTTCCCCAAGACCAGGGAAGGGACTACAGGCTTTTGCATAACCTGCTGCTCCAAGCGGGCAAAAGCTTGGTTTGCTGCCCTGGCCTGCCATTTGAAGCCTGAAACACCACAAGCCAGCCACACTTTAAGAGAGTTATGAGGAATAATGTCCCAAAGCCAAGAAGCAGGTGTGAGACATGCTTCTCACTTGTGCAGACATATGCTACAAAATGTTGCAACCTTCCTGCATAATATCTTAAACATATAGTCATTAGGCAGGACGGAGTGGAGAGCGCACATATGGGAAATGACTCTTATTTGGAGACAGGGGCATGTACGTTCCCTTCGGTGCTGGCACGTGCAAGGAAATAGTGATATGCCAACTCCAAATTGCTGATCGCAACCTGATACGGAGACAACGTTGAAGAAGGCAGAAATTTTTCCAGGTTTTAGACTTGAAACATTTTTTAAAGAATTATTCCCAGAAACATCACAGCTGCATTCTGGGTGACTGCATCTGGATTTCAGTGCACTGGTAAATCTTACTGGGGAAATAAATTGAAAGATGAAGACTGGGAGTTAAGGCTGTGCTAAATTCAGGTAACATGAGTATACGGCATTGAGTTCGTTCACTCCTTTGCACAACCTCTAATACACTCACAGCTCTTGAATCTGAAAGAGAAATGTGCATGTCAAATAGCTGGTAAAGGGGGTGTAGCTGAGTGGAATATTTATATAAATAAATGCCTAGATTCCAGCACCTTTGAAGTGCTAAAATATTTTAGTTTTCCCTAAACATAGATCCTGATGAACTTCAGTGAAATTTAAGATACTCTAGACTCTTTATCCAGCTAAGAGGCTATCACAAACACTGATTTGCCATGGGAAACAAACCCACAGAATAGCTCGTGGCTGGGGTTTAAGGAACTGATGTGTTGTATTACCAGGTAATAACAGCATTCAGGCAGGACAAAATAAATCTGTCACTGAAAAGACTAATTAAAGGAACCATATTGGTAAAGGGCTAATTATCTGCAGATTTTAGAAAGATTAATACATTAAGGGAGATTAAGAGTGATGTGTGTATTAGCACCCAGATGAAATTAGGAAGTTTAAAATTTTGACTGAACTTAGAAGAAAAAAGGAAAACAAAACCCACAAGTCCAGACAATGTGGTCTGTGAAGTAACTTTTCATGGGCAGGGGGCAAGTTTCATTTCTTGAGACATTAAAAAACTAGCCAAAAACTAGGAAATGAGTTGCAGAAAATGGACATGCTTTGTCATGGAAATTAATTAGATGAACTGCATGGCACAAAAGGCATTTTTTTCATCTCTGTCTCTATTCATCTTTAGCTACTGAGACATATCATATTGGTATAACAATTCAGTGATTTTGCAGACTTGCTCTTTTGACACAGACACATAAATATACCTCACCAAATTCCTCTCTTTCTTTGAGCCATTGTAGCTTAGATTTTTTATATAGATCACACCATACACTGCAGTTTTGTTCCCAGCTGGGGAGATGATCGGTGACTTCCAGGTCAAATAAATTCAGCGGGGTCCAATGGCAAAAATAACACACTGACGCAAATCCATGTGCATTTATTTGGCTGCCATTAAGGCCATGCTCAGGCTCAGTCCCATTGCTTGTTCTACCCTTTCTGGATGCTCTGTGTGCATGCAGGGACAGAGACGTGGGCACTGGAGCCACGCTGCCTCCAGCTGTCATGTTTCTTCCCCAACTTTCTTAGCCTTTCACCTCCCCTGCTCACACCTTTGACATATAAAGTCTTGGGCTTTCACTCAGTGGAGCCCAGAGGAGCAGAAAAGATATTACCAAGGCAGTATATGGTTTCTTTTCTTTCCAAGAGAGCCAATGGAGACAGAAGTGTATCATTCCTTCCCTTTGCACATTCCAGAGGAAGGACAACTTGCAAAAGAAGTTTTCCTCAGATCTATTTATTGAAGGTTAGATTTGTGCAACATGAGCTGTAACTTATGCATTTGCATAGTGGCGTGTGTTAGATGTTATCAACTGTGAAGCTTTGATACCTTTGATATCTTTCATACCAATTGTTAAATTTCCACAATGCAATAGATAAACCCTGCCATACTTGTCAACTGCACAAGCTACTTCCCAGAGTGTATCTTCAGTAAGTGACACCCCAGTGGATTGTGGGACAAGGAATTTGCTGGACAATTTTGTGGATGATTTTCAAACTGGAAAAACATGAGTGCGCTGTTGTTGCTTCAAGGGCAGCTCCCAAGCATACAGTAAAGGAAGATGTGTGACACATGCTGGTCCTGGAGATTGATCTCTCCCTGTCCCCTGCTGCCCATCCAGAGTAAAGTATGCTTGCATTTCTGTCCTTAGAAAGCAAGTCTGTACCTTGTTTTAGTGTCAATGCACCAAACCTTCCTGTAACTCTCTGTTGTTTATAGTACTGGTGCATCTTTCCAGTTCCTTCCAGGAGGAAGTGGCTCACTGGACTTGCCATAGTTTGTTAATGGCACAAAGGGTTTGATTTGTTCCAAGTGTGAGGGCATACTCAGTATAGCCAAGACAAGCTGCAAAATTCTTCTGCTTCTCCCATGACCTGTCATCACCTGTCTTCTAGCCAAGATGTGGCTTGGAAAAATCAATGGGTAAACAGCATGTGAAGCAGATTATATCTGAAAAGAGAAGAATTCTAAAGTAGTGCTTCGTGCCTTGCTGGATCTTGTACAGGCATCATCTTGCTGGTCTCTGAAGGCAGTTGGTGGAGAAGGACTTTCCTTTTGTTGGTACTACCCTGTGCTTTTTGGTTTTATCTTCCAACTACACCTGCTAGTAAGCAAGTGATGAATTTAACATGCATGGCATGAAATCAGGTTTTGCATGGGAAATAAAAATTCACCTCTCAGAAGGAAAACTCCAAGTCCATGCCAAGTTTCCTTTAGTTTGTTTTCTGTTTGTTGCCATGTGGTTATACATAACGTGTGTATGTAACATGGTTACATATAGCACAGCAGGGATCAAACTGGTTTCAATTGTATGGGTGGAAGTACTGACTTACACTCATATATTTAAGTAAAGTATCTACTCTTATTACAAATGACACAGATAAGCTTTTAGAATAAAACCTCTTTTCCTCTGAATGATGATGTTTCTTTTTTTTTATTTTATGAATATTGAGTGAGCTTTTTTTAGATTGAACAGTTAAGAGAGTTGTTTCCTTTTTTTTTTTTTCTAGTTCCTATATGGCAGAGAAAAGAGCTGGCTTTGATTTCAAACAATGTAGAAAAACATTTGAGTTAGGAATTATAGCAATAGAATTTTAACTGACATGGTTTTGTTAAATGTTATACATTAAAACCATAGTGTAGTCTGTAAAATCCGCTTTAAAAACCACTTAAACTATTAAAACTGCTCAGCAGTGGCAGTACAATGGGAAAGAGGAAAAGAACAAAAATAAACGTTTGATTTCCCTTGGCCCTCTGTGCAGGGAATAGCAGTCATGAAGTTTCCTATCACCATCTCACTATCATGCGACACTTCCTTCCCCTACTCCAAGCACAGCCCTCCAGGGAAGGGGTCCTTGCTTTCCCCCCTGTGACAAGCTCCACTGCAGAGAGCACTGCTGAGACTGCAGGTTGTCAGGGATGGAGTGGCCAGGGCAGGTGGGAATATTGGGATGAAGGACCTGAGTAGGCCCAGATGGGGACCTCTGAGAGAAGGACCAAGCTCCATACAGCATGTGTCACTCAGAAGGACAAGACTGGTGGGCCGCTGATGTAGCCCTGGACCCTCACCCCAGAGGTTGCGTGTAGGGCTCAGGGGACGCATACCCGGTGCAGGAAGGAGGAAGGGACAAGGGGAGAGTGTTCTTCTTCACTGCCGTGCAGGTGCTGCACCTCCTACTTCTCATTTGCTACATGTCTGTTTGGGACCAAGTCCTGCATGGAGGCAGGTTTTTTTTCCTGCAGAGTTGGGGTAGGAGCTCATCTGTACTTAGCTGTCAGTCCCCCTCCATGTGCTTGCACTGTTCTCACCATGTGCTCACATTTACAAGGGAAGTCAATTAAGTTGCCCAGGAAAGACTAAGATGAAGTGCTGGTCTTTCTCGAGATTAAGCTTCTTCCTTGCCCAGTTGAGATCACAACGGGATAGTGACTTGCTCAGCCATCCTTAGTGGTATGTCTGCAATTGTTTCTTAACCTCCTTCTGCCTCCAGGACCAGACAGCCAACTAATAAGGGATCCCTGGGGAGAACTTGCACTGTGCAGCTTTGTCCTTTTAACCTTTTAATGCTCTTCCAGTTTAAGCTGTTTGTGGCAAGACTCAGACTTAAATTGCTGAACGCAGATGTCACAAATTGCTTTTCAATATGGTCTAGTGATGCCTGGAGCTGCTGACAAGACCTGGAAGGGTGAGTTTTAAAAGAAGGTTTCATTTGAACAAGCTTTAAACTTCTTTCTCCTAGTTCAGCATCTGGTCCCACATGAGTGATGAACCGGCTAGTACAAAGGGAAAATGAAAGTGCTTTCCCAAAGAATGGGCTCATAGCCTGAAAAACTCTTTGCCAGAAGATGAAAGTAAATGTTATAAGCAGGGAATTCTGAAGAAAGTGGGAAGCCTCCTTCCATGGCAATTTTCAAAGAAAGATGAAGAGGAAATGTGGAGCAGGGCGGTCAATAATTACCTTCCATGGGATTACTGTCGTGTCCCTCCTAAACTGTTCATGGAGGGGACTGCTAGATACAGGAACTCGGGCAAGATGGATGCTCGGTGCAGTTGGTTGTGACAATTCCTGTCTCCTGAGGGACTTTTGATTTCTCAGCCAGGAGAGAGGCAGCCTTCAGAACACCACCTGGAGAAGACACTGCTCCTGCAGCACTACCATCACCAGAACTAACAAACCAAAAACAAGTTTGGCAAACAAAATGTGCCCCTTTGGTGCTCATCACCAGAGCAGCAGAGAATTGAATGAAAAAATCCTCCCTCTAGCACTGCAACACATTCCTCACAAGCACTACCACAAAAATTCTGTATCAAATCCTCTGGGCTTTAATGCAATGAAGACATGTAACATAAATGCTCAGGGGCAATTACATCTTTATTTGTTTTTTTATCTTCTTTATGAATGTGTTCATCTGTGTGTGAATGCCCGTGATTGGATATTCAGGTTGTACTCCTCTTTTAATTACGGGAATGTCTGAATCTTATTTTACAAAGGGTGTTTTTCTTTATTCCTCCCCTGATCCTTCTCCTTTCACCCTAATTTCTGAAGATACCTGTGGTCACTGGTCTGCAGCTAATGATTGGAAGATTCTACTGTGCTAGTTATATTTTATAATTAATTTTAATATTGATATTTGATTTAAAACTGCTAGGCACAATTCTAGTGCAGATATCAAGTTACTTGCCATTTTATTCCTGGAATGCACCAATCTTGTTGATTCCCTCACGATCAATTACAGACCAGTCCAGACTAGGAACATGGTGACATGGCTGAGAGGGACAGCATAAATTTTTCCCCGCCAGCTATTGCTGGCTGACTGAGTCTGTGTCTGTGCTACCCTGACCCCAGCTTGTCCTTAACATGATGGAGAAGCCAGGGTGGAGGACACATCCACCAGCCTGCCACTCCCAGTGTTGGCATAGTCTCTGCTGACTTTGGAGAAACGGCATCATAACAGGCGTGTGACTCAAGAATTTGGGGCCTTCCAGAGGGATTATACTTAACAATTTTGGATCATGCAGATCTAGGACAAGGAGAGGGACATAAAGTTATATATCTGCCCATGCTCAGCAGAAACAGGCAAACCCCCTGCGCAGTCACAAATTCCCTAAGTCACCAACGGTAAGATTTGGCTGCTTGCTGCCTCAGTTTTTTGAAAGGAGACACAGCTCATCCTGTACTCTCCCTCTGAGACAGTGATCCATGAGCCCCCCAGGGCAGGGAGAGAGAGGATGCCCAAACAAGCAGAGGGAAAGTTGGGGATAAAAGTTGCTGAACCATTCCAGTAGGCTACAGAGCGTGAGAAGGGAGCTGCAGGCTAGCAAAGGCATTGAAGCAAAGGGATCTCAACAACGAAGTGCATAAATGCATCAACATGAGCAAGGCAGGTGTCCTTGTCCTTGATGAAACCAGACCCTATCCTGATCAGACACAGCTCTGTGACTACTTCCTGACTGCTGCTCACAGTCTGTATGTTTATTTATCTTTTAAATTCAAAATCTCTATGATAAACACCAGGTAGCACACAATACTGTGTTTACTATAGCTTCTCCTGTGAGCAGATTTCTTAATTGTCTCAAGTGATGACTGTATATTGCTCTAACGCTCACAGTCCCCATGAGACCTCACGCTTGCCTGGCTTTCCTGCAGGGGTTTTCTCAGAGCAGATGGTTTTGCTCTCAGAGGCTGCATTTTTTCTAGCAGGAGGAACTGTTATGGACCAGCAGCTGAGTGGTCCCAAAGGCAGGTGTGGAACCATCTCTGGAAAGAGCCTTCTGGCAGGAGCACGGATGGATCATAGCTGGGGCTGCTGCCTACTGAGAGAGCAAAGGCCCACAGGACAGAGACAAAGCGCAGCGGGCTGGGCACAACCTGTACTTGCAATGGCACATCTGAACCTTTAGCTAATTTTAAACAATATCTTGCAATAACAAAAAAACTTGATTAGTTCTCACTTTGTCTGAGCACTTTGCCTTTCTGTCTTTCACAACAGCACTAGCTAATCAGGCGATTTTTATGTATGACAATGAACAACCCTTTCCCGTAATGATTTTCTGTGCTCCTGATGCACTTTGCTTTGTTATATTGGACAGCACTTAGAGAGGTGATTATCCCCACTCTGAAAATGAGGAAGATGAGATACAGACCAGGTCAAGACCTGATCACATTCACAGAAACAGGTAAGAAAGGCCAGAAAATCCAGACAGCTGTATAAGATCACTTGTTCTTCTTTCATGGCACCAACACTAGTTCATTTCCTGGCATGCTGCACTGGATGTGGACATTTATTACTGGTAAGGTTTGTCTTCTGTTCTTAATTGTTCGTTATAAACTGAGCACTAACAGAGATCCACCACTCTTGAGAAAGCACTGTGCAAGTAATTATTTAACCTATTACCAATAGTTATGGTAATTTAGGCCCATACACATTTGTACATCTGACACGAGCTCTGCATATGGAAACTGCTTTGTGAACACACAAAGCAGCTGCTTTTGAAGTGTCATATTTTTAAGACATTTTTTTAAAAAGCAAATGTCAAAGGAATGCCCCCTCAAGCCCCTAAGAAGTTCAAGCGCACGTATTTTGACTAATCTCTTGCCAAACTTTGTTTTTAATTGGCATTTTTTTACATTTAATTACCATATATAAATGCAGAAATGCAAGTTAAACCACAAAACCCCCCATCTTTATATTTCACACTCACAAAAAGTTACAATAAAATTCTCAAAAGCATGTATTTTTCAACAAACTTGGAAATCTCTCGAGCAGGGACAGTCAAATTTTTACATTAAGGCTACTCTGCAATAAAGCCATTTCTTTGAAAAGCTTCTATTCTTAGACTAGGGGAAGGACTTAGTGAGACACTGTTTCTCAAAAATAGCAACAGTATGTGCTCAGTAAAGCAGCGGGGGAAACCACAAGGACTTCTAACAAAAAAAATCTGGCTCGTATTGACAAAACATTTCCACCAACATTTTGGAGACAAAGTTTTGGGAATGAATTCAACCCCTGAGTTCCACAACCTCCAAACTTGAAATGTCTTGGGCTTCTGACCGTTACATCGCTCCTGGAACTCATTTCAGGAGTTCCAGGAGCGAACACACCTTGTCTTTGCTAGCACATTGGGAATTAGGGATGCTTTCTGAAGATTGGGTTGGCAGCATCTCAAAAATCAGTTGTCTGCTAATAAGTTGCCACCTCTGAGGAACTGACTGCAGATTTTTAAGTCCTTTCATTTACAGAGCTGTTGCCCACCTGATCCTATCACTGTCTACAACATGCCTTTTCACTGGCATTTATTGCAGTGGCCGGAGGCAGTGGGTTCTGGACCTTAATACAAACCTGCCCACAGGGATGGAAAGGCACAGCCAGTCTGCAAGCGCATCATTTTGGTCACCGGAAGGCAAAGCTTGCGGTGGAAGACTCCATCCCATGACTTTGTGGTAAAGGATGTATGGAGGGGAGGGCAGTGGAATGCCAATGAGGGTTAAACTAATGCACTGAAAAACAACAAAGTGAGAAATTGTAAGCCAGGAGCTTTAAAGAGACAATGTTATATGGTAATCTAAATCCACCCAAGTCAATAGCCACCAAAGATGCTGTAAAGTGGCTTCTCTCTGACACCTCCATAGCACCCCATCCTTTCAGTTCAATGAACAGAGTAAAACCCTCACACAAATATGGGCTTTAAACAGGTTACAATCAGTGGTGATCAGCAGCCGCACAGTTACCTCACCACAAGAAGGCAAACTGCAATGTTAGAGATAGCAGGCTGTATCATGGCTGTGAGCAAGGTGGAGTATGCCACGTGCAGACATGAAAGCAGTGACCTTGCTGGCATGCTTGCTTTGGAGCAGTGGCTTGGCCTGTCTGAGACAGAGATATAAAAATAGGCACCTTTTCCTCAGAGCCTCACTAACAGTGGACTAAAACTTGCTCCAAGCACCTGTGCCTTTGTTTTTTCCCCCAAGGCTTTAAATGTTTGTTCTTCAACATGTTACGCTGCGTAAGAAGAAATGTAGTCCTCTGGCAACAGGACAAAAACATTGAGGGTATAAGATAAGCAAGCTTGCCTGTTCCATCCTTCCCATCCTTTCTGGGAAGATAAGTGTGTCTCTAAACCTGTTTTGCTCTTATCATGCCTACAGGAGACAGCGACAAAGCAACTTTGTTGAAAGGCATCGTGGGTAGTCTGTGAGAAGAGAGGATTTCTCCTCTTGCAGAGTCTTCACTGAGATTGGTGAGAAATGGATTCGAGTCATGAGGTCTGATAGAGGTTGCAGCAGTTCCTTCTCCTTCTCCTTCCTTCCTCCTTCTCCTTCTGAGCTGCAGATCCCCAGCATGTAACACAGCATCCTGGAGAGCAGACCCTTCCCAGGGTGGGGGTCCTTGAAAGACCAGCCAGGTTGTCCAGTCTTCTTCTGCTGGCTGTGATTTAATGTGACATCTCAACATTGCAAGCTCTTATCTTACATCCATAGTTTTGTGATAGCTGATGATTTAGAGAGAGAATAGACTTGGAAACAAATGGTTACCAGTTGAGGGCTATTTTATTATTTCTCCTTTTTTTTTTCAACATACACATTTGGCACAGGGAAAAAAGAAAAAAATAAATAAAATAATTAGATAAATATAACTCTAACAAACTGAGTTTGAAAGCAATTCGATCTTTTGTTTTGTTTTCTGTTGTTTGGGGAGAGAAAAGGCTGGGTGCCAAGGCAGTTGGTAGGGTCACAAAGAATGAGGCTAGAGAGAAAGACCCCTTAGGCTTCAGGGATTTTGAGTAACATTTCTCATTGAGCCCGTTTCTCATTACCTGCCTTCACACACTGGTTTTATTTATGCTACAGATATGTTTGTAGACTCATTGGCTATCTTGTCTGGTCAACTGCTTCATCTCAATCTATCAAAGGTGGGTTTGTGAAGATGTAGCAGCAGATGGATACCATTGTTTCAGTAAATATTTTTTTAGAGTGTTTGTTTATGGTGTGAAGGAAGGGACTCTGAAGGAATCCAGAAAGCCAGAGATTTCAAAGACTTTACAGATTACTCATGGAATACATTCACCACAAATCTGACTGAACCCAGCATGTTAACCACCGTAGCTCCCATTGCGGCTTATCTAGGGAGGTGCACCAACATGGAGGTTTATGCTGCTGAGCTGCTGGACATCTGTGTTGCATCAGGAGGGATGAAGAAGAAAAGCACAGTACAGATAGGTTGTACAGACTGTCTGCTCTCTTTGATTGAGACCTTTGTCATTGCATCAAAACCATCATGCTTAGATGTGATTTTTTTTTGCTTCTAAAAATAGCTCATTGCCCTGCATCCACAATCCATTTATTTGAGAACCATGTAAAAAAAGCATCAGTGAATACATAAAGATATATAGATAGACAAATGAGAGCTGATTACAATTGCTTTAGTATATATATTTTTCAATCTTCAAACTCTTTAAAATGGGATTTAAAAAAAAACAAACAAGGAAAGTAAATAAAACTCTGCAGGAGAACTGAAATCTCACAGTGGAAGCTAGTCACATCAGTCTTAGCTCAAACTAAACGTGCTGTAACAACTCCCAGAGCAGTCAGAGAAGACAAGCTGGAATATTCCCCTCTTTGCACCCAGGCTCAGTCCAGACCAATGACTCCAGCGCCTCAGTCACTGGTGTAGCAAACCTCTGGGGCTCTCTGTACAGTAGATGGCATCATTCAGTACCTGGTCCTGGCCATAACAGCCAAGAATCTGAAAATAATAAATCTCGTGGCTTCTAAATCCCAGTTCTAGAAAGATGAACACAGTTTTTGGATAGGGTGCATATGATCCTAATTCCAGTTAGGATATGTACAGGGCGTGAGCTTGCCTCTTTCAATACAAAAGCTGAAGTCAGTATAGCCAAAGTTGAAGGCATTGATCTTGTTACTGAGAGGCAGAAACAGTCCTACAGACACACTGCGGTATCTCCAGCTAATCTGATGCAGACTGGCACATCCATGATGCAGACAGCTACGAGGCTGGCTCCCAAAAGCAAGGTAAGCTGTTAGGAGCTCCCATGGTCAACCGCAACATGAACACCTTTGTAGTGTGGGGGTTCCTGTGCCGCAGAACATACCCTGTTTTAGTATGTCCCAGCCACTTGTGGGAGCCAGCAAGCTCCCTGTGGCTGCTCAGGCCATGTCTTCTATGGGTGATGGCCCGGTGTAAAATGATTTCAAAATGGTGGATGCTGTTCAGAAGCCAAATACTGTTTCTAAGTCTATTTTCTTATTTGCTTATGAGCAGGTCACACAAATCCACCTCAACATGCACTCCCTGGGAGACTCATTTTAGAGAGATTAATGAGTGCTTTTAAAAGTTGCTGAACTTGTCTTAGTATATGCTTGAGCTGACCACATCGTTTAGTTTTGTTGGAACTGAGGCAGATTACTTCTACCTGTGCTTGCTGAGAGCAACCTCGAGGTGTCCAACAGTACCACCGTCAGGCTGTGTTCGTCATTCCCTAATGCAGCTGACACTGTGATACATTTTCTGTCAGGTGAAATTTAGGGGCACTTTAACCTGCTTGACAAGAACAGTGAGTCACAAACAGCTCCTGAGAAGAAATGTCCACACGGTGCAAAATGTTTCAAGGTTTTTTAGGCTGCACTTTGATACATCAACTAATTATATCTGCAGTCTCACTGACACCCCACTCCCCCATCCCCCCCAAAAAAAACCACAAACAAGGCATAAAAATATATAACCTTCCTAGAAAGACATCTGAGTTTGCTGCCTCAATTTGCTAGACATTTCTGCCTGCTTTAAATAACAAAAAGCAAAATCAGCTATGAGACTCCCACTTCATGCTCACCACTCTGGTACTAATTTCAGAGTTGTTTGGTCTACATGAGGAGGGCTGGTGGTGGCCAGTGCATCTGCTCCAGAGTCAAATCAATAGTCAAGAAAAAATGATCATTCATTGGCTGTACTTGCATACACCTGTCTGTCCCACAGAGTCTCCAGCACTATAGGTGCTGGTGATGGAGCTACATGTTTTGCTGTCTGGGGCTGTGTGGGGACCTTGCTTGGCAGTTTTGCTCTTAGGAGCTCTGCAGAGCAGGAGGGGAGGGGATGCAGTACCTCACGGTCTTGGTTGTGGCATAGTACAGGGAGTTCTGTGCCATTTTTCATCAAGGATCAGCCTCTTCCCAGTTGGTGCATGGGTGGGGCATTGCCACTCACCTGATTTCTGGCAGGCTTCACTGGAGACGGACCACTTTCAGCAAGGCCTGAGAGGACCTCCTGGCTGTTATTTGAACATACCAGGCAGCTTGGGAAGAGCAACTGGTACTGTTTATCTCTAGCCATTTGCTTTAGAAAGAGGAGTCTTTCCCAGCTGGTGGTGATGGCTACTGTCAAAGATGTTTGAAACTGAGTTTAATACCACTGCTGCTATCTTTAACTTGAAAGAGACCATAGTTGGAAATAAATCTTTCAATCAAACTGTTGGTTTTGCTGGTTCAGTTTCATCTTCTAGCTAGTAGTGTAGCCAAGCTGCATTAATCACTTTTTTCCTTCTCTTGCTGTCTCTTACTCTATGTACTTGTATGGCTCTCATAACGCTAGTATCTGAGTGCCTCTCCCCCAAAGGAATTTAAGAGTAAAAATAGCTCTCTATCTCCTTTCCCAGGCTGGAGAACTGCCTCCAGTTTGTAGTTTCTTAAAAAAGCGTTACACATACTTTATCCCAAAAGAGCTCTTTTCCTCAGCAGCAATATATGATGGAAAAATACATCAAACAACAGTTGAAGGTGAACAGCGTAAGAAGAGATCCTAGGATCTGGATCTGGTCCTAGACATAGAACAGGAATGTGATTTCTGCTATGTTTGTGTAATCTTAAATTACAGCACAAAAGGTGCAAAGAAACTAGATATTAACCTGCAGTAATGTACCTATTTAATTCAAGTGCAGGATGTTTTGGGATGCCTTAGTTAGTGATGTAGGTCACTATGAGGATGTAAAATGCTATATATGTGCTAAGTATTATTATTATTATTAAAGCTGAATTGAATAATATATTAAAGATGCCACAGAGTAATTAAAAAGAAAGAATTTCTTCCAGTAGTTTGGAGGAACAAGAACAGAAAGATTAATGCCTCTTGTAAAGAGTTAGGAAAACATTAACTGCGCTTGCTGTAGGGAGAGAAGTTTTTGTTTCTTGACAAAAAACCTTTTTCTAGATTCACATCTGTTAGATACTTCTGATTAAATCAAACAACATGTTTCTCTTTATACATGCTTTATTGCTTGATATTGATGCTACCAGTTTGTATGAAAAGACTTGTCAATCCTAAGTACTTGGAAGTAGTGCCAGTATAAAGGAAGATATTTGCCACCTGGTAAGATCTTGAACAGGGAGATCAAAAGATATTCCCAACCACACTTCCGATATAAGAAAGTGCTCACTGATCAATTCATACCACCACTTTTCTCTCTTTACAGTCATTTCTCCCTTGTGATCCTTGCTTCCCAGGAAATGATGCAGACCTTGATGCTAATGCCATGTATGATCCCATGTATTCCAAAATGACAAAGTTCTATTGGCACCAGTAGTGTATATAGAGGAGGGGAAATACTATAAAAACTTAATCTGTGTAGCCAGTATTCTGCACTAGCAATAACACATTCTTCAGAGGAAGCTGCGAAGAACTGTATGTTGTGTGTTTGAAACAGTATCTTCAGACTGGATGAAAATAAAAGACTCCAGGTTGGATTTTCAGATGCTCCTTGGTGTCTAACACCATTGACTGCAGCAAGCTGTGAGAAGATAACAGAAAAATTAACAAATGCTTTTGATTACCCATGTAAAACAAGGGCCAAAGAAACGGTTAGTATTTATTTAGAGCAAAACGTAGCTGAGTTGTTACATACTATTTTATCTGTAATAGGAATGCTATTTAGAAAAATGTGTTCTTGTGTATACTCCTAGTTGCTAAAAGAAAGCTTACAATATATGGAAGAAGAATCCTCCTTAGACTTCTCTGATACGTAAACGCCTGGTAAGTGGCAACATGCACTGTTCGTAAGGTGGCCAAATCCCAAGGTAATTCAAATTTGCAGGATGCATCTGAGCCAACTGATGTATGTAAAAGTACATCCAAAATAAAAAAACTCATCCCTGAGAGCTTTGGGATGCATCCCTTTTGCGGAAGGCAGGGGGGTACCTGCATTGTTCTCTGAGAGTTCACAGCAAGCTTGCCAAAATTGAATTAAGCCTTTGAATGCAATCCTTAGCCTGTTGTAGCTGAGTGGCTGAACCCTGTGTGAGGTTACATACAGAAAGAAGTTATTTTGCATTAGCAAAGCAAATCAGATTAGATTTTCATATTTTGCTCTTTATTGTGACCTTGGCTATGCATAAAACAACAGCCAGGTGAGACCTCATTGGGTCTTGCTCCTTAGGGAGAAATGGAAAATGAGCAATGAAACTCGATTACGCCATTATCTGGGAGAAGACCCTCACAAGCAGCACTCCCTCATTCCTTATGTTGTGACTGTGGGCCAGAGCTCTCTTAACTCCTTTCCCCCCTTAGATCACTTATAAAATCAGCATAACACAGCACAATTTTAGAGGGGACTTGAGCCTTAATTAATGTTGTTTCTTGGTCCTTGATAATACCAAAATTTACTCTTTGCTACTGAACCGGATTCGTGCAATACATAACAGAAATACATTCAAGAGTAAGGTATAACCTGGAAACTCTCCTCAGGAGTTGTCTACAAAAAAGCATAGCATTTTGTTGCACCAACAGACAAATCAGAGAGGCTTCAGAGTACAAGAGTGGCTAGAATGGCATGAAATTGTTAATATACCTATTCCTCAACAGCAGTTTTTACTGAGGGTCTTAGCACCGTGCATCTCTCTTAGAGACTTTTGCCCCTCTGCCATTCTCTGGACAACCCAGGTCAGTGAAGGGGGCCGTGGCAGCCAATTCAGGCACAAACTCTAGTGGTGGGACTTTATGCTGAATCGCTGGTAATTACTTTTTTCATACATCTTCATGTCGCAGGTATATTTTCCTGCACCAGTAAATAAGCCAAAATTTCCACTAAGATCAGAAATCATTTCACTTTAGCAAGTTCTTGTGTGTGAGTGTTCCTTAAATGTGTTACCACTTGGCTTCATACAATTAAGCACACTTGCTGATTAATAAAAGCTGACTCCCCCAAGCCATGTAGTTCTTTAGTTTAGGAATGCTCTGGTGTCATTAAGTGGTGGGGGACTTTGCTGACATCCAGTGTGTCATATTTTTCAAACTATTTAAAGTGAAGTTGACAACTGCTTCAGCATCTTTCATTGGACATTTTGAGTAGAGTTCATCTCACCTAGCATTAAATAAAGAGACCCAGGATCCACTAAGCTAAGTGCCTAAGTCATGTCAGAAACCTGAAAGGCCTGTATCTCTCCATTGACAACAGGAAAAAAAACAAATTAATTCAGACCAGAATGTCTGGTTTATAGACAGCTTAAGTCACCATGCTTAAGATAGAAGAAAAATACGGTGTGGTTTTACAGTCAGCTGGCATAAGTCTAAGCCCCTGCTAGATGGAGACGACCTGCCATCTCTCGTTCTCTACCCTGACCCTTCCAGAAACAAGTCTTTCCTCTTCCCCCCCCCCCCTTTTTTTTTTTTCTTCATTCTTTACTTGTAAGGTCACTTTAAAGCTACCAGATCTGTCTGGATATACAGCCGCCCTATCACTAAGGGTGTTACCATCACTACGGGCAGTAGCAAGATGAATCTAGGCTTAAGCCTATCATGAAATGGCACCATGTTTGAAGCAAAGTTCTGTTTTCTTTAAAGCTTGTTTATGCAGGAAGATTTTATTAGTTACATTGGTAAAAAATGTAGAGTGAAATAATATAGTTACATCACACCAGGCATTTTGTGTGAACATTCTGGCTCAGGAATAGTAGTGGTAGTTTTTATTTATCATAAATTTATTCTAAAATATTATTGACTAAACTGCAGGAGAAAAGAAGGCAGAAAAAAATCCCCAAGCACTACAAACAAAACATGTTCTTTTCTTGAAGTAAAAAAAAAAATCACACTACGAATTATTTCAGTAAAACTCAAATTGGTTTGAATTCCTACCTTTGTTTTTGCTGCTATAAGTTTTCCATGTAGACAACCCCTTATAGGGAAGTTACATTTTACATTATAATGAGGTTACAATGTGCTAATCCCCTTGGACTGAAGCAATTATCACCTGCCTTGTAGGTGTTAAATTCTGCATTACAGGGGATTATTTTCTCTTTTGTTCTGACTGAGGCCTGGTCTACCCACAAATTCACACTGGTTAAACTAATTCAGGAGGGAGTTTGCATTTTGCCTTCTCTGAATCAGTTATGTATTGCATTAATAAAACTGGACTCAATGACAATTCCCGTGATATGTTGTAATTCAAAATAGTCAAATTATTATTGCTGTACTACCTGGCCATTTGCCATTATTCTTTAGCCTCGGTAATCTGATTTTATTTGCAGCACATTTTATAGTTGTGCATTTTCTCTTCCACAGTCTAGCTTTGAACCTTGAATTGAAGCACAGCTAAATACCACAAATGATGTAAATGAGGTGAGTTTGGGACTTTTTCAGTCTCTGGAATGACACACAGCAAATGTTGTGGGGTTTTTTGGCTTCTCACTCAGAGCAATAAAATAGTGCAAGGGTACAGTCGGCTGTCAGGGGTGCAACCTTGTGAATAAACTCTAAACATCTAGCCATTTGTAGAGCTCTTCCAGTTCCCATGTCAATCTTCACAGCAGTAATGAAAGGTTGCTGCCTTGAGTGTCCTGGATGAGCTCCAGTTACGTTATTATAGTTTACATGTCTCAGCTCCCTGATAACTTATTTCTATGAAGTACTGATCACAAACCTTTTGTGTAGGCACACATCCAGTTTAGGGGCATCTGTCTACCACTTCAGAGCAGACTGTGGTTTAGTGATGGTTGAGTGAGCTGTACCCATACACATATCGCTCCTCATTTGCAACCTCTCAGAACACAGACAAGGAGAGAAGTACCCACTCTAGTGTGTGCCTTAGATCTCGTATCCTGAATTGGCCCTTTGCTCCCTGATTCAATGCTGGAACATATATTTTGGCATAAGCTGTTGTTCCTTGTTCTGATGAGTGTGTTCATAACACTGCCAGCCACAGCCCAGACCCATTACTCTGGGAAGTATCTTCTCCTCCCACCTTTCTCTCTACACTTCCTCATGGGTTGTAGGACGGACAATAATTCTGTAGTCAGGCAATTCATGACTATGTACACTTGTGTTAGACTTGCTCAATGTTTTGAGAACATTGTCTTATTTAGATGAAAGAAATCACGTAGTACCCATCATTTGTTAGTTGTAATGTATCCAGAGACATCATTTGTTGGTTGTGATGTATCCAGAGAGTCCTTGAAGGCCAATTATATTGTGCCTATTGTTTCAGGAACTTGAAAAAAAAATATGCAAATTATATCAAATAAAAATAGAATTTATTGTGGCTGTGTAAATCCTCTTTAAGAGTCTGAGTCCTGTAGACACTGTCAAGAAGAAAGTCGATGTCAGAAATCTTTGTAAAACTATCTTGAAACCCACTTAATTTTGTTACTGGTAAGCTCAGTCCTACACTTAGTGCAATCAGTGTATGATCAGCACATTTAAAAACAGTGTCTGACTTCAAATAAGCCGGTCATAAGCATTTACCTCACAGATTCCTCCAGATTTCATTCTGCGTACAACCCAGAGATGCTACAGGTGCTGTCTTTCCCCATTGGATAAACAACATAGCAAGACTCACCAAGACTTCCTGATACTGCTGCTCTACACGGTGACAAAAAGTAGAGGCCAACCCAACTTAATGCATATGCATTTGGTTTGTACCATAGGAGTACTACAAGCCTCCAGCACTGTCTTGTCTATCATCCTGAGCTGTGGCACTCCTTCCTAGGAGAGCACAAGTGGTCCATATCCTGCCTCTGGGAAGAAACCTAAACTACCTCTGATTCAGGATGAAGAGCAAAGGGAAACATCCCATCTGAACTAGCCATTGACTGAGCTGAAATCAATGAAGGCATATGGCAACATAAAACTGAGAACTGGAAATCCATCTGTATGTCTCCTCCACCGGCACACTTCGCTATCACTATTGTTTAATTAACAGCCCAGCACCTGCAAGTTTCTCACTTAAAAAATAAGAAGGAATGATTATTACTTTTTCCGCAACTGTCATGTTACTCAAGTCACATCTGGTCTATATCTGGTAGAACGACAAAACTGGAACTGTCAGCACTGCTGAAGGGTTTTTTCTTCTGCCCATTATTGATGGCAAATGTAACCCTGATGAGAACCCTGCCTTTTGTCTCACAATAAAACGCGGAGTCCTATATATTGTGTGTGGCTTCCATGAAGTGCTTCCCACTCGTGTCCCTTTATTGAGGAATATATTAGAGATGTTCTTTGGCAACAATGCACTTAACCAAAATCCTTAACTGCAGTAGATGGTAGGAAAGGGAGAGAGTGGAGCAGGAAAGTCATAGAGCCAGCTGTGATAGAGGTAGGAGGGAAGAGCATCTCTAAGTGATTCGCACTCTGCTAGTTCAGGTCTTTGTTGTTTTTCCTTCTGCCTGCTCTACCTATACTACCACCCTGGGAAACCAGGCTGACTCCTGGTGCTCCCGCCAGGAAGAGAAGTTAAGAGTATATGAGGCAATGTCTATTGCCGGGGCAGTTCTTTTAATAAAAGTTGTCATTATCCTCATCCTGCCTCTTTCCCCAGTGGCAGGAGGAGCAGTAAAACTGATTTTATAGATCCCTACATGCTAGGAGAGCCTTTGGCCGGTGCTGACTTCACTCTCTCCCTGTGTTCCCGGCTTCCCCCAGCCATGCTTCAGAGTGGCTCCGAAACTCAGTGGAGAGC
Source organism: Baryphthengus martii (assembly GCA_013396935.1). Lineage (NCBI taxonomy): Eukaryota > Metazoa > Chordata > Aves > Coraciiformes > Momotidae > Baryphthengus > Baryphthengus martii. The sequence goes on from VWZK01004494.1 coordinate 56,479, forward strand.
ATCACTGGAGTAAGTTCTGCTGATAACGGGCTATAGTTAAGTGCTTTTCCCTCTGGTTAAGAGCAAGGCAGATCATTAGCATACTCCTTTGCTAACAAGTACCTCCAGAAGGCTGGAATTCCTGGCCGAACACTGTCAAATTCCTGTCAGTCTGCATATGACATGATAGCTCCAAAGGTCAACGTTTTCAAACCATTTTTGGTTGCCTCTGAATGGCTGGCTTGTGGCACCTATGCTTTGATTCGCAGAGGCAATCTTTAACTTCAGTCCTCTAAATTTCATGCACCCTTTGAATCCTCCAGCGCTACTCAGAGACAGGCATTGTGCCTGAAATTGGGACAGATGTACCCCAAAGGAAGGAGTAGGCATTCATGGAAATGTGGCTTTTAAGTATGTAATGAACCTTCATTCAGGCATGTGAGAACAATGCTGCAGAAATCCTTGAATGCACAGGTTCTGCCTCTGTAGCGGAGTCGCAGAGACTGAGTGCTGATCATCACTTCATGCTAAAAGATACTTGAACCTCATAAGTTTCTTTATTGTTCAGGGAGAACTTGTCCTTGCCCTTTTTTCCTTCAAAACCTGTAATGATTTGGTGTTCTGTCACTGTAAACCTTCATCTTTTCAGGGTCATAAACTCTCTGTGCTGCTGCAATATTATTGAAAGAAGCAGTTTTCCTTGGTCATGTCATCTCTTGTGCACTTAGGTCTGGGTGAGGTGACTTGCAGTTGGACGGCAAGGTAAATGACACAGCACTAAAAGAAGGAGAATGCATTTAGTCATTAAGGTAGAAAAATGATCTGTTTTCAGACTGAAAATGCTTTTTTTTTCTTCAGTATTAATGATTACAAAACAAGGCATGCTGGGGCAGAACCATAACTGCAATTTATATAAATGTCTACAGTGATGAAATTCCCTTCAGTAAGACAGCAAAGATATATGAAATCCTATGCTACAGGTGCCCCAAATATTAGCTGAATGAACAACTGATTTGCATTAAATTTCAATGGCCTATCACATCATAGTAGGCCTGAATTCAGATCTTTTTTCCTGTGTTATTATTCCTTCTGAAGTACCACCCAAATGCCTACATCCAGAGCCCTTTTGCAAGAAGACAGACTCTAGCCAGAAAGATGTAGATAGTCTCTAAGGACCTGGTTTCTCAGAGGTGTTGACTATTCTGCAGTTGTCAAAGGAGCAATGCCACGGACTCTTTTCAATTTTTGCTACAGGAACCAGGAGCTCCATTGTGGTGGCCAGCCCTGATCTGCTCAGGTTCCAGTTCAACAGTGTCTGTTCTGCACTATTGCACAACATTTGGTTCTGATCTAGGATTAAAAGCAGAGAAGCCCAGAGAAATAATGGAGGAGTTGGAAGAAATATGGCATTGTTATCACCTTCTCTGGGATTTGCAGAGTCCAGAACTGCTTCCCTTTAGATATGCCTGGAGGTTTCCTTTTGTGCCTGCCTTCCAAAAGGTGCTTCCTCCCTAGTGAGCCCTGAGAAGGCAGGTCCTGGAGGTGTCACCACAGCTTCTGTGATCCTGAGCTGCCTTCTCCTCCTGAAAGGGCTATGTTGGGAAGCAGGGAATCCATACCAGGACCCTTGCTCTATAGGTCACCAACTATTTTGGCTGAGGAACCTGTTGTCATGTGTCACTTAACTCTAGGTAAGTTTAACTACTAGATGAAATTTAAGAGAAAAATATTTGCAATAGTGCAAAACTATACAAACAGATAAAGTAGTAAAAATCCCACTCTTAAGATTACACTTACTGGTAAAGATCTGTTGTGGATCTTGGCCACTTTTTTTTCTTTGACAGAGATGGTTGTCACCGCTGCTGTCTCCCCTGTCTCTCCCCTTTCACCCAAGGGAGGGAAGGGTAGAGGGCAAAAGTTAAGACTGTCTTTCTATGCCACCCGAAGCTCAAATACCCCATTTTTCATCTAGTTTACTTGAGAAAACTTTCTTCTCAACACTGTTTTTCTGTACAGTTTTTATTCTCAACACTGGAGTTTCTATAATCCACATGAGATCATACAAAGAGTTACTATACTCTTTCCTCCATAAGATCCTTTGATTAACATTTTTGAACTATAATTAGCAAAACCCTAACTCTGGAATGCTTGTCTTTGTCACTGTATCCTAGACAAACAAAACACTATGCCTGTGTAATAATGCCCAGCCTTCCTGCTAGACTTATAACCATTGGTTTTTGGTGCCTATCTTGTAAAAAACAAATGTGATGCTACAGATGGTGTTGAGCACTACCAAACATTACTCTCTACATTTTACGGAGACACTTTGGACAGACACTGTCACAGATACTATGTCAAAAGCCATCTCAACTTATACCACATGTAGGAAAAAAGCAGCCATATCATTGCCTGCAAATGGATTTTTAAACAAGATTTTACATCTGACGTTGCATTTAGGCAATAACTGATTTTCATGTGGATAATCGTTACTAAAAAGATGGTAGAAATTAAAATCTACTCATACTGTTTCAAGAGTGAGATGTGTGCTCACTGCAGTCCTCCTTTCCGTGGTTTGTCACCCTCTCTCCTTCTCTTGAATAATCTAATAGTAACTTGAAGTTTTCACTCCAAGAAGCCCTCTGCATTAATCATTTGGTCTGTCGAGATCTCAGCTCAATTATTGTCAGCCTACATCTCTGCCACTATGAAATTACATTAAAAGTTACTCCAAAGTGATGTCAGAGTGCAAGAGTTGAACGGAGATGGGGTAGCTGGGCTGCGCTTGTAACAGCCAAGCATCCTCCCCAGGACACTGCTGAGCTGGTATGTAGTACTGTTTCCAAGGGGGGAAAAGAAATAAAAATTAATGCAATCAATTTATTTCACGTTTTGCCTTGTCTCAAAAATTATTGAGTCATTAATCTTAGCAATGTCATGGTGTTGTCATTCACTGAATTCAATTAAATAGCAGCTAACCATTAGAAATCTGTGTGTTCTTCGCATGCAGTAATACCCTTCCTGGCCATAATGAGAGGAGCTCCCCTTGTTGAATTACGGGGAATTTAATGGAATGGAGATAATGAAGATGAATAAGGCAAACTGCTTCAGTACACTGCATTTTGTACACTTCTAACCTTGATAGTATTGGGCCAAATTCTTCTCATATAGGCATAAGCATTAACTAGAAATGCAAGTTCACAAGCTTCATTTCAGGGCCCCTTTAGCTTTTGTGTTCTTCCATTCTCTAATTTCTATTTTCACTGAACTAATAGAGTTTCTGGACCAAGAGGCCAGGGCCTTTAATACACCAGGGCACCCAGCTGCTTTCCTCAGAAAACTGTGCTGTAAAGTGGCTTTGTGCCCTTGCGTCATAGCAGCCACTGCTGAAACAGCACGGTATTGCAATGCAAAGAAGTGCACACCAAAGCAGCCGAGTCTGAAGGAAAACTAGCAAGTCTGAAAAGAAATTGGAAAAAATAGCATATGTCAAGAGGTTAATTGAGCTGGAGCTAATTTACACTGCATGAGCAAGCAAAAGTTTCTGTGGTGCTGGAATTAACATGGGAATATCAATGAAACTGTATTACCTTAGATCAATACATCATCAGGAAAAAAAATCATCTAATCATGTCTAAGGGAACTGGCAGAACAAAAAGTCACATAAGAGATTTTGTTTTGTCCAGCAGGTTGAAATTTTGTTACTGGGAAAGATGACACCCAGACTCTGATGAAGGGAAAGCATTGCTGCTGACCACTAGGGAATGCTCAGGATGGATCTAGGGGTTACCTCTGTTTCACACATGAGTGCGGTGTCAGGAATCCCAGGCTATCATTGATTGGTCTGGGGTTACCTCTTTTTCACACATGAGTGCGGTGTCAGGACTCCCAGGCTATCATTGATTGGTCTCGGGCCACCTCATGATATGGACTGCAGGTTATTAGCAATAACAAATGTTAGTTTGATTCCCTAAGGATGTATAGTTGGAAGATAAGAGGGCTGCACCTAAAGTAATTAGTCTTGCCTGTCAGAAGAACTAATCAGCTATAGCAATAGTGATTGCATAGTGATATCATGATAAGGCTTCTGGGTTTGGACCTAGTGTGGATGGTTGTCTGTACTCTACCTGTCATTATGCAGCAGTCATGCTATTTATCTCACACACGCACCAAACTCAGCTTTAACTTCAGCCCTTATGTGCTATACAGAAAATTTGTGCTGGATACCGTATAGATGCACACAGTAAAAGTGGGTTCTGGCATTGACTCTGAAGATCTTCTTCAAAAGATATGGAATTGGAGGAAGGGACAGAGCACGCAGTTGTGCGCACAGAGCACACCATGACCATGGAAACATGGGACACTGTCAATAACTACAAAGTGATTCAACTAATGCACCTAAATTGCAGGGTGCACAATGAGTTAAATCTGCATGTGAGTAGACTCATTCAGATGTGTACTGTTTTCACTGCAGCACAATTCTCTTTAGAGGATGAATTGATTCCCAGATGAGGGCATCTGAATAGGAGTTTTATGCACTTTAACTTGTGCTTATTGACTTTGTATGATTAACTGACTTGCTTTCACTATCCTGAATATACCTCTGACAGAGCAAAGTTTGTAGCCCTGCAGCTCTAATCTGCACAAATATCTAAAGACTCACCTGCCTTTGATGTTATGGACTAAAGAGATGAGGGCAAGTTACTGATCACACTGTGCTTCTACGAACAAGTGATATGACTTTGGAGTTGCAAAGGCAGTATTGTAGCTGTCACCAGTACTGCCCATGTCCTGTATTGGGAAAGGAGCACCAAGACTATGTCCCTGAGCAGGTTTAACCATTGGAGTGGTACTTGAGAAGCAACGTGTGCATTGTCATCTCTGGTCATTTCTTCGTAGGCCAGCCACAGCTTTTCTCAGAGGGCGCACTAGGTTCTTGTCTAGCCCTCTATCTGTTACTCAGTGCATGCATTGCATATTCAAAATGTTTCAACAGGCTTTAGAATGATTTAGGGCACTGATTATTGTGCTTACAGTAGACAGTTGTAGTGGCTTAACTCCTTATAATTCCCCACCATTTGATTTGTGATCCTTTCTTGGAGATAACTCCCTCATAGGAAGAGAATAGGTGCATGGCTTTACGAGTTCACACCATCTTTCTTTGCACAAGCCAGCCTTCAGTAGGAGCATCATCAAATTTTGAATACCAGAAGGCAGGCAGATGTCTTGGCAATAGCTTGCATCAGAGCCCACTAAAGTCTCAACTGGCTTAGGACTATCCACCAGGATGTCTTGGTCAGAGTCCTGCAGTCCTGGTGCAGCAAGTGATCAATCAGTGTCTGCTACTCACCAGGAAAATAGTGTTGCAGTGAGCTCGGAACTCTGAAGTCTTTGTTTTATTAAGAGGAAGAATGCTTGCCTGGTGAAGAATAAATAAGTTCTAAGAGTGTGTGGACCTAATATTGGTTAACTTCTGCTTCATTAAATTGTTAAGGTGAAATTGGAAAAGTCAGTGAAAATTCCCGCAGACTGCTCCCTCAACATACACATTCTTGTATCAGCTACCTTCTCCTCCTTTTTCCGCACAGCTGTGGTAATTTCATTACCTTTCACACTTCTTGTTGGCTATTTATAGGGACTCTTTCAAAACTGGGAACTCTTACAAAGTTGTCTTCTTGTGGGATGGGGTTTTTTGTTATGGGATGATTCACTGTTTGACAAAGGGTTTTTTTCTATTTTATTAGGAGGAAAAAGTATTTACAGAGAGAGTAGCAAGGGAAAAAGAACTCAAGCATCAGTGAATGGTTCTGAGGCAAGAGCAGAAAAAGAAAAAACAAACACTGAATGTAGCTGAAGGAAAGTGCAGCCATAATTCACAGTAAAAGCTGTAGGAAAATGAAAGGACATTTTGCTGAGTGGCTAAAGTGGTCTTTATTCACATAGATGTGTTTATTTGTAGCTCATAATTTTGAGTAGATTTTTCAAGTAATTGAAAATACTAAGTCCTATATATTGCTGGATTTATTACCTTACACATTTTTTTCTACTTTTTGCTCTTGTTTTATCATTGATAAAATATCCCAGACTAGGAGAATAACTTGAGGAAAAGAGCAAAGATGATATCATGATATAGAATCAGGGACGCCCACTAGACCTATAACACATGCTCTCTGTTAACCCCCCTCCCTCCCCAAAGGGAAAGAGAAAGACAATACAGGAGAGAGACTTACCAATTAGAAAAGGAAACTAGATCAGCTTTAATGAGAATGAAAATAATAATAATAAAGATGGAATATATACAAATATGTACAAAACCAGTATCAAACCCCCACCCCCAGCCCTGATGGCAATTACATCACCGTCACCACTGGAGCAGGCTCAAGGGAAGTCCCAGACTGGCCCCAGCAGCAGATGGGAAGCAGGTCCAGGAGCTGGATTCTGGTGCTGAATTCAGGAACACACAAATCAGGATTGAAGGCAGAATGGACAGAGTCCTCCTCAGATTCTGACAATTGAAGGAGAGAGGAGCAAGACAAGTGGAAGAGCTGAGAGTTTGACCCTTGTGATCCCTTTGCTTTATACTGAATATGACGTCTATGGAATGGAATACCTCATTGGTCAGTTTAGGCTCACTTGGCCTCTCTGCTCCTCCTTGCGGGTGCGGCCTTTTACTTTCTGGACCCCTCAGTGTGGTACACAAGATCTACCTATGGCCTTGGTCTGCGTACCACTCCTAAACTCTAAACATCTAGCATTATCACTGCTAGAAGCAGACAGTGTCTGCAAAAACATGCCGCTAACTTTAGAAAGAACAGTTAGTTAGAAGAACTTAGCTGAAAAGTAAAATCACTGAACAGAATTAATTCTATTCTCACTCAAACCAGGACAGATGACCACATATTAGAAACGAACGTGTGTTTTAGTTTACTTACTTGCACCTTCTCTTGCACTTCTGATATGTTCTCAGTTTGGAACACACCTACCATGGACAATATTTGCTATTATTGAGGCAGCCTTTGAGTTCTCACAGTGTACGGCAGGAAGCAGCCTATATTTCTGTATGTGTAACCATTTTAGTTATAGCTAGTTTAGTTTGACTATTAAAGTGCTAAGAGCAGCAGGGAGCTACCTCTGTCCTACCCTGGGCCCACTGCGACACTTGAGATGCTGAAGTCAGCAGCCTGTGCTAAGTGAAGGGTGTTGTCCCACCCCAATGTGCTGCAGACAGGCTCATTCCACACTGCATTTAGCATGGGAAGTGATTGGTGTGATGAAAGGTGCCCTCATCTCCCTGCAGGACCCCATCTGAGGCCAGGAGCTGGAGGGTGGAGCAGGCAAGATGGAGTGGGGAGGAGGATGAAGAGAAAGCCAGCATCGAGTAAAGATGGGGCTGGCAAGGAGAATTGGAGCAGATTGGGGAGGGGGGGAATGACCCTGCAGATGAGGTGGGGGCACTGGAAAGGAGTGAGGCTTACCAGGATCTGGGGAGATGGGAGGCTGGGACTGAAGAAAGGGAGCAGCATAGACAAAGACACGGGCACAAGGAGAAACCCAGAGAGCAGAAATTGGGATGGAATAGGATGGCATGGGATGGGAGGGAAAGTAGATTTGATGCAGGGGGGAAGACTGAGGAAGAGAAAGAAGCCTCATCTGCTGCAGAAATCAGCAGGGACATGGGAATTAGGTATTAAAGTACAGGAAACGAAAAGCTTATCTCAAGGTTGAAGCAACAGATCACTGCTCTGAAAAATCCAGTTCTGTCCTTACAATTGCTAAAGAGGTCCTGTGTTATGCTTGACACACCACTTAAACCAAAGTTGGCATCGGTGATCACTGATACTGTGTTTCTTCTCCTATTTTTTAGTGTCTGACTTGAGATGCTGGAGCTTACCCAACTGCAGAGGCTGACAATGGGCAATGCTAGTGGGTGTGTTTTAATCTCTGTATCGCCAAACACGCCCAAATCATCACTCTCACATCACTTCAAATGAGGTGCTGAAATCAATGCTACCTTTTGACCTCATCCTCTCTATGCCTCAGCTGTGAAACAGACAGCCTCCACCCCTCATAGCACTGCTGTGGTGCAAAGTCATGCAAAAACACAACAGGTCCCGAGGTGCGAATTAGCCTGCAGGGAGGCAGGTGGCCCAGGGAACACACCATAAGTCCAGGAACCCGGCCGCAGAACTGGAATCAGTACAGCAGAGGATGCCACACTGTCTCAGACATGGTGCGAAGGAAGAGGGATGTTATGGGGCTTGCCAGGAAGGTTGTACTGGAAAAATCAGCTTGGGAATTGTTAGACCAACATTTGAGATGGATTCAAAGACTATTGCTGAGCTGGCAGACAGCCAGATGAGGAAACGCCCAAGTTTCTGAGAAGGATTTGTATAGTGTACAGAAAAGTAGGTTACATTTGCAGAAGGCTGCATTTTAAATGGAAAATATTGAATATATTCCTGTCAGGGGAGCACAACCCACCATGCATAGGCACCGCAGCAGGGTCTATGATAAGAAAAGAGATGTGGGCAGGGTGATTTCAGACATGATGCATTCCTAATTACCTAATTTTTGAGCACATAATTTGGCAACCTTAATAATGTTTTTCAGTGTTGCTTTTCGCTGTAATGACTGACATTTGGGAAATTTTCAGCACCTGACTAGGACAAAAGCAGAATATATTCAGCCTCATTCAATGGGACTCTTGAAAATAGTGAGACTTTGGACAAACAATGCCTGTGTTGGGCACAATTAAGCGTTTATCACCTTTGGGATGAAACGAGGTTAAACGTACCAGTATTGCTGAATTCTATGTTAAATGATCTGATCTCCTAAAGAATTTTTCTCATATTAATGACACTGTAACAGGCTTTAAGTTGCAAAAAGTGCTGACGGAAAATGGAGTCCAAAACTGACATCTTTGGGGATAAAGCAAAAACCAATCCCAAGCATCAGCCTATGGAAAAGCAGACATTTCTCTCCACATCCTTTTCTCCTGTGACCTTTGATATTTGGCATTAGAAACGAACTTGCTTCAGAAAGTTGCATCTGTCTCACAGTGGGGAGAAGGAAAGGGACCAGTAGGTGGGAAATCTCTGCTATGCAACTGAGGTAACAAATTCTAGTTGGAACACTGCATATCAGAATAATTTCAGAAAAAAAAAGTAGTTGGGTCAGAATCTGTGATCTTCTCCGCCTATTTAGCCTCTGGACAGCACGAGATTGCCCGCTAGCTAGTCTTTGAGGCGTCTGTATACACGGTTCGTATTAAGTGCAGAAAAAGGAAAAGTGAAGACCAAGCCAATGTGGCGGCAGTGTGAATACCTTTCAAAATACACATTCTAGGTAAAGTCAGCAAAATCTGAAAATCCATCACAAAAAAAAAGTCAAGTTGGGGAAAAATTGCCCTGTATGCTCAGGCCATGTACTGAAGCGATGATATTACAATCAGAAAGTAAACAAAATGAAGCCCAGCAGTGGGGTAAAGGAGCCAGTTGTTGTGACCATGGTATGGTGTAGACAAGGGAGAGAAAAACGTCCTCTCACTGTACATGTAGCAGGAATCATGGTGCCATTTCTTTATCAAGTATCTTCCCAGGAGCCAAGGGGGAGGGTGGTGAAGCACGTATGAGAACCCCCCAGATTTGTAGGTGAATGGGGTTATTTCTGAGTGCCTCACTGGATCATCGAGCTGCTGCAGTTGGACATTTGCCACTGTGTTCCTTCCTGAGTTCCCATTCCAAGAGTGAAAGTTTCAGCCAGTCATAAAATGAGAAGAATCCATCATCACTTTTATTTTTTTTTTAATCGTTTGTATTTATAGTCTATGAATAACAGGGAATATCAAGGGTGTTACCATACCAAACAAAGCGGTTGAAACACTCTGCCTGTCCTTCCAGCCTAGAGGAAAATCAATATCATAGCATTTAGTGAATAAGCAACACAGCTGTAATAATGAAGTATTTTAAGGCAGTGATTGAAAGCAACAATGTTCACAAGGAAAGTAGGTGGCACCAAACACATTAGGCACGCAAATCTAGTAACACTAAATAAGGTTATGTTCCTGGGAGGAACAGTGTGACTAACAAAAATGACATGCAATTTTTTCAAACAATAGCAAATTGTTAAAAGGTCTTTTAAGTGGAGTAATACAGCACACAAGTGAACCCGTCTCTTATTTGTTGCCTGGCAAACTGGATTAAGTTTAATAGATATGAAAGGCTGAAAGCAGCTACATGATCTTTCTCTATGGTTATGTAAGTAGATTTTGACTTTGCAGTAACCTATGTGCTTCAGAAGAGAAGAACCAAAATATAGTTTCAATTCCAGTTAGAAAGAAAGGGAAAAATTCTTGCAAAACCAATGAGAAATGTTTTCCATATTACCCCCCTTTGAAATGTAGAAGCCTGGGGCCAGATCCTGAGCTGTTACCAAGGAAGATAGCTTCAGTCACTCCAGCTGAACCCTCAGTTATATAAAGGCTCTAGACCTGGCCGGGACTTTTGCAGCCCACGCCTTTCTTTTCAAACTGTCTTCAAACTGCCTCTAAAAGCAAAAGTAGTAGCTGTACAGCCCTTCTCCCTGCCTTTTAGGTGCTCCACTTTTAATATGAGCAGTGCCACATACGGATACGGAAGGTCAAAGAGATGAATTTCCTTTTTAAAAGTCAGTGGGAAGCTGTTGGTGGCCTATGTGAGGTCTTGTGTCAGGAAGTTCCTTCATCTCAGAATATGGGGCGCAGGGCACTATTTTACTTTTGAAGGCCATATTTTTAGTGAGGCTGAGTCAGAATGCGACTTGCTTTTGAAAAACACTGAGATGGAAAAGTGGAAAGATGCTCCTGTATTAGTTGCTAATAAGTTTGGCTCCCCTGCTATAGATGTATGACTGCCTAGACTGGCACTTATATTTGAACAGCTGCAGCAAGTTGCAGAAGGAGCAGAAGCTGGCCTTCTGTAGATCGCGCCATCGTAAGTGTCCCAGTGTCCCACCACCCCTCAATAAATTTCCAGAGAAGCTCTGTGTTTCCTGAGGGTGAATTTCCCCTCTGCAGATTCTTCAAGAAAACTTCCCCTGTTTATGCTCTCATTCAAAGATATCAAGCAAGAAAGACCTAGGCTTCCTCCATAAATTATCAAGACAATTTAAATTTCTTTCTTAGAGAAACAAAACCACGTCTGTTTCGATCTTAGATGCTTCTGACTCACATATTCTGTATTCAGTGCACTGGCTCTCAACATATAAACAGTTATTCCATGGAGTCATATCAGGGAGAGATTTGACTGTTCCCAGTTTTTTCTTAGCTAATTTCTGATAAAATGTCCTAAAGTCATGGACCATAGAATTTCTGATTAATGTGTACAGAATAGTTTGCCTCAGTGCCATAAAGAAACCAAAAAAAATTACTGAACAACTAAATTAACACTTTAGCTCTTAGCTAAATAAGTAAATGCAATTCTTGATTAATATGGGAACTGCAACATCTACCATCAGCCGTATCAACCACCAACACCTGCAATGCTGTCGTACCTAGTTTCTATAGCAGGGGCCCACTCCATGAACTTGCTAGGGAAAATCTCTCAGTAGAAAAAAAAATCACATTTGACAAATAAACAAAGGCTTTCTCCCTCCTTAATAGTGTTGCAGAGGAGAGGGGAAGCTGGTGATAGGCTCGCTGATGTCATGAGTGAGCATAATCTAAATACCTCGACAGGCAGAATCTGAAATTTTGACAGATGTAACATAGCTGCAAAGCAAGTAATAATTGAGTGTTAAACCCCCCATAGTGAGGGCACAGCCCATCTCTGCTGGCATTTTCCTTACCCGCTTTCCCCACATCTCCTTTGTAAGATCTTCTTTGTGTTTTTTAGCTCTTTATTCCACCTCCTTTCCCTTTTCTTCCTTTTGTGCTTTTTTTTCCCTCCCCTCTTGGGATCCAGCAGTTTGGGCCCTGTGATTCTTCACGGTTCATTGGTTTTGCTTTGCAGGGCTTCATTCCTCTACGTCAAACAAAGATTTCGAGGAGGAGAGCAGAGGCTATAGAAAGGAGGTTACATCAGGCATGTTGTAGACAGCACTGAAATGTGTTTGTAACCTTGCCAGATGGATGGACAGCCCCTGCACAGCAGGGGCTCTCGAAAGCAGATTCAAAGTCGTACATATCAGAGGGTGGGGAGGAGGATGGAGAGGTGGGATGTCAAATTTCCATATATTTCCATGAGCTTACTGTCATTTCTGCCTAGCGTGTCACTAGCAGCATATCACAAGGCTTTCCTGCACTAGTCCTGCTGATTAAAAGCATGCCCTGGCCTAGATGCTTTATTTCCTCCCCCAAACAAATGTGTACTATGGAAAGATCATAGATGCCGCCTGGAGCTGGTAGGAAGCACCTTTTGTCATGATTTCCTTGTTTGTGCTTGTTGCAACTGCTATCCTAAGCCATGCAAAACAATTAAGTAACTATAAACAGGGATATCTCCGTCATCCTTTGAGTGTATCACGGATTTGTTTTAACATCATGCAGGTACAAAGGCACATTGTGTAAACAGGGAGATGTTCGTCATGTCAGCAAGTTTTACAGGTGTTACAGTCTGCATTGCTGCTCTGCCTGCAGCCGCAGCCCTAGATGGAAACCCACAGTGCCAATCTCCAACCAGAGGGCAACAGGGAACAGCCTGGATTAGGGAGTTTACATTCTAAACACATCTGTACAAGCAGCATCATTAAAAACAGCAAATAAGAGCCTCCAATATAGCTTATAAAAGTAGATTATAAATTTGTATTGCTTACAGCAAGGCCAGTCCTTGATACTGCCATTCAGTCAAAGCCTCAAGGAAGAAGAAGCCTCACAGATACCTCATCTCAAACGTGGTCTATCTGGGGATGGTGGGCAGCCCAATCCCAGCCCTCCATCGTGTCACCACCAAGCCATCACCATCAGTTCTGCTCCACTGAAAACCAAAGGGATAGATCTGTCCAGGGACCCTTGAGGATGTGGTTTTCAAAACAGGCTGTACTCTAAATGTGCATTTTTCCATGTTTCAAAATGTGCTGTAGTAACTGAATCCTGAGCAGACAGTCGGACCACTTTGCAACCTGCACTGAAGGTTGAGTAATCACTCAACAGACAGATAGAAACCTCCTTTTACTTCTGCCAAGTCTATGACACCTGTCCTTGCAGAGAGAACATGTCTCCTCTGTTCAGAGAAGCCAATGTCAGCAGTGCTTCCCCTGGGTGCAGTGACTCACAGATCTTTCACTAGCCTTTCAGGATGGAGATGGAGGAACCAGTTTTTCTAGTTCTCGTCCCCTAGAACAATATAAGGCGTGCCCTAAACCACACCTGCCAGACTCTCAGCCCTCAAATGCTGCCCTTGACTGTATTGGGAGAATACAGCCTCACAATGTTCATGCCTAAGCAGGGCCAGATATTTTTGGAGGAATTCATGCATTAGAAAGATTTTAGCAGTTTTTAAGTATCTAGAAATAGTATTATATTATGCCTGTCTAGTATCCACTTTAAAATCAAGTTCTAGTCCAACTCACTTAATTTATTTATTTACAAAAGTTAAACTGCTTTTGAAATATTTTTTCCTATTTTGAAATAATTTTTCCTATATCTTGTCTTATGCCAGAACACATATATATGAGTGCATTTGTGTATGTTTTTAGTTTAGCCAGAGTTAGCCAATTCTTTATCTTAGAGGAAAATAATTTCTTTCCTCCCTCTTCATTCCATTGTCTACCTTCCTGCTCCTACCACTGCTCCCTGCTCCAGCAGCAGCAGAACATAAAACTTCCACAGAACTCACAGAATCCTTAAAAATTAACAAGATGAGACTAAAGATAACAGATTCGGTGGCTTGAGACAGGTCAGCTGGGCCTCCAGCCTGTTTGGCCTCTGTGTACAGGAGCCAGCATGCTCTGGCACGCAGCAAGCTGCTTAGCAGCTAGACTGCCTCAAGGAGCTTAAAATAGGATCTTCCCTTTTAAGCAAAGGCAGTGGCTGAGAGAGAGCAAGAGCATAAAGATATGTTCTGAAGCATTAGAATGAGCCCAGTTTTGCTCTTACGCACAGTGGATTTCCGTTGCTTTTCTACTGGCATTTCTTTTCTTCTTGGCACTCTGTAAAAAAGAGTATCAAGCCCCACAAATGTCTTCAAATGCCACTGAGACATTTGTCTCAACCTTAAAGCTGTTTAATTACTTCACTCACAGCCAGATCCCTCCTTTTGCTTACAGAATTTTCTGCAGTCTAGTATGTGCTTTCAGGCAAGATCAAGCCGTTTTCCAGCAAAAAAAGATCTTTTCAAATCTGCAGTCATGTCTTATTTGAACTCCAGCTGGGCTCCTTTCTGAGTGCAACTTGTCATGGTTTACAACACAGTGTCTCTTTCTGTAGCTGTTGTTTTACCATTGACTGTGAGCTTCTGCCATCCTGTGCCCACCGCATCTCCTGATAGGAAGCACTGGGAAATGAAGGCCACCACCATGCCATGTTCAGTTTGGTGTAATGTAGAAATACGTAAAGATGTGTTACGTTAGGTTAGACTACATTATGTTATGTTATAAGCAGAACACTGCAGACATCTCTGCAGAGCTACATCCAGCAATTGTATGATTCCCCAATAGATAGTTGGCTTGCCCAAATATCAGGTGAACACTTGACAGTCTGCTTAGATAAGCTAATGTCTAACCACTGCTTCCTACCTGCATTCATTGGTTTCAGTCATTGTTTTATCATTTCAATGAATAAAGGTTACATTTCAAGGAATTACCATTTTTGAGAATTTTTTTTTACTTCACAGGTCAACATTGTCCGATTTGGCAAGTTAAATGATCAGTCCACAATCTCTCTTATCCTACTGCCACAAATGTGACATGCCTAATGGTTTTTTTTCTGTTGTTTTCGTTTGGTGGGTTGGTTTTGGATGTGGGGATTTTTTTGCTGGTTCAGAGTAAGCAAATGTAGGCATGATAGCCTAGGTACATCCCAAATATGAACACACCAGTTTTAGCAATGGATTTGGTTTGGCACAGCCCATTTTCACTGAACATAGAAATAGCTTGTAGAAAACTATTTGGTCAATTACCTACTATTGCCCTTTTTGGCTGCATGTTCAAGGGAGAATAAACCAGAAAAAAAACTATTCAGAATGCAAACCAGTTACATATCAATGCAGTATCAGGACATACAGGACAACTGCTAACAGCAGCTAATTTTGGAGCTCACAGATAGCACAATCTGTTAATTTAGTTATGGCTGCTATCCAGCAATAGTGGTAAGTGTGACTGAATGGAAAAAGATATGATAGGAAAAAAAAAAATAAATCTATAAAGTTTACACTAAATTTGGCAGTTTCAGTCACCAAAAGGGACGCAGCAGTGCTGGCTACAGCCAGGCGAGGTGCAGGGGCCAGCTGCCCAGCACCCAGCTGCTGCTGCCTCTCACCCCTTGGACCAGTCCGCTCAGCCAGGGGTGACAATGCAGGGAGCAACACCTCCTTCCATCCATTGGCAGAATCACACCTCATAGAAGAGGATATTTTTTTTCCCCCAAAATTTCAGCAGATCTTGCTTGAAAAATATCATGGAGTCTATAAATTTGTTTATTTAGGTAAGGACTTAAATCTCACATTTAGTTGGGTGTACAGACAAACCAACCACTGGATAGGGAAACTAAATGGGTTACAAAGCCCTGGAATTCGAATATCTCAGCTCCTACTGAAAACACTGGGCTTCAGGCACCTATTTTCCTTGGAAGCAATGACACAAAGTACACCCCACGTCTCCAACCAGTAAAAGAATTCAAAAACAGGCTGGAAATTTCAATTTCTAAAACCAGCACTATATCCAGTTAAAAAAAGTCATGTTTATTTCATTCAGTGGCTGCTTCACGAATACTCTCAGCAGCTGTTGCAATGTTTTGATTGGGATTCCTCTCATCTAACTTTAGTCTTTCCATATGAGGCCTCCAATCAGAATTTGATCTCTTGGCCTCTCCCACAGCTGGGTGGCTCCTCCAGAAGGCAACTCAGAACTCCAAAAATTTAGTAAGGAGAATGTCTGTGGCTCTGTAGTTGAATTTACCTTAAATAATCAACTGTTTTATTAAGTCCTGCTCTGAAAATACACCCTTTAACTCATTAAAAACCACTGCATTCTGTTAAATGGAGCATAAGACTCATGGAAACCTGGATATAAAATAAAACAATTGTGTTTGCTCTTTGAGATTTCCATTGTTCCTCTAAATCCTAAACAGTAAACCAGGAGGGAGCTTGTCTGGGGATGGCCCTAGAGAGCAGGATGCTGAGCTCCCAGGACCCCAGAACAGAAATTAATTAATGGTTTCGGCCACATTTCTGTCTCCAAGAGGTGACAAGGTATGATGCTTTTATTTCAACAGTGTTACTTTTGAATT
Organism: Baryphthengus martii; assembly: GCA_013396935.1. Lineage (NCBI taxonomy): Eukaryota > Metazoa > Chordata > Aves > Coraciiformes > Momotidae > Baryphthengus > Baryphthengus martii. Next base: position 72,875 of record VWZK01004494.1, read on the forward strand.
GAGTGTAACAAAACCTGAGATATCACTTTAGCTTGAGCTGCAGTACTGAGCATTACAGTAAAAAGGCCTTTCCCAGACACCAAGGAGAAAAGGAGCAGGGAGAGGATTGCTCTCTGGAGTCCATGGCAGCCTCCTGGCACTGCAGAAGCAGCTCTGGAGCAGTCATCAGAGCTGACATTGCTTTCAGGGAATCTGTAAAAAAATGCAACAGCTTCTCCAAGGAGTACTGGTGAAGTCCTTGGTGCTACAGCTTTGTCACGTTAGCAGGCTCTACTTAAAAGCATAATTGAATTAAAAGCAGCTCATCACTCCAGGTAAAATACAGACCTTCCCAAAACAGTGAGTTCCTTCAACTCTGGGTAAAACACAATAGCTAGAACATTGTGGTGGATTTGACCTTGGCTGAGCACCAGGTACCCACCAAGTCATTCTATCACTCCCCCCCACACTTACTCAGAACAACAAGGGGGGAAGAGAATAAGATGGGAAGAGCCCGTAGGGTACAATAAAGGCAGTTTAATAGGAGCAGGAAAAAAAAAAGCAAAGAACAAAAAGCAAGCCACAAGCAAAGCAAAGCAGAACAAGATCTTATTCTCTACTTCCCATCAGCAGATGATGTCTGGCCTCTCCCAGGAAGTAGGGCTCTGGTACACATAGCAGTTGCTCAGAGGACAAACATCTTCACCAACAAACAACCCCCTTCCCCATTCTCTCCCTTTTATACTTGAGCTGACATCACGCGGTGCGGAATATCTCTTTGGTCAGTTTGGGTCAGCTGTCTTGACTGTGTCCCCTCCCAAGATCTTGCCCACCCCATCCCACTTGAGGGGGGGGGGGGGGGGGGGGTGTTGGAAAGCCACCCTTGGTGCTGGGCAAGCGCTGCCCAGCAGCNNNAAGATGTTGGAAAGACAGCCTTGGTGCTGTGCAAGCGCTGCTCAGCAGCAGCCACAACACTGGCTTCTTATCTGCCTCCCAGTACAAAGCACAGCACCATAAGAGCTGCTCTGGGGAACATTAACTCCAGCTCACCCAAATCCAATACAAACATGCAGAATTGAATCTTTGATTACTCAGAGGCAGTGGAGGGTGGGGAAAGGATTAAGGCAAGCACCGAGACTTTTGGTAGAGTGATAAACTGAGCTATTAATCTGGGCTACTACTGTTGTCTTCTTTCTAGAAGGTTTTGGTGGTTTTTTGTGTTTTTATTTTTAATTCTCTATGCTCCCTATGCATGGAGTTAGGGGCATTTCTGTTCATTCAAGACACCTGAAGGAGCTAATTGAATTTGCCAGTGTGGCAGCCAAAGCTGTAATTAATCTCATCACTTGCAAGCACTGGAGCCTCAGTCAGTGGTGAGTTCTCATCAGCTGTGGTTAATGATGAGATACCTCTGCAACCACCCTTTGGCCACTTAGCCCAAAGCAAGGAGGTTGGTTCTGCTGAGTAGTGAGGTCAGTCTTTATCACCTTTGGGTCACTGAAGGTGCTGAGAGCAAGAGAAGCAGTTTTCTGGACAGAGCTTCATAGATCTCTGCTAAAACATACCAGGGAGTGATGAATTCTACTTGCTAAGCCCTCGTGCTGCAGCTTGGCTACAATTGGCAGAACAGAACATGGTAAGATCTTACTGTTGAAAATGTCTGTATCTTTTTAAATTATATCTGACCATCCCTGTAACTGTTTGATTGGTAGGGTCCTTTGGAAAGTGTTGCTTTCGGAAGAGGTAGTTGTGTCTTTGCATGTTGACATTCTGGTGCTCTGATTCTAGAAGTTTGCAGTACAGTTAAATCTGAGAGTCTTCTTTCCTGTCAGGCTTTTCTCAATCCCACTGAGATCTGGGCACCCGTCCGCTTTGCCTGGAGAGATAGCCATGCTGAAATGGGTCTGTGGGAAGAACTGTTCTTGCTTTGGCCTCGAGTGACTTCTCCTTTCTCCTCTCAAGAGAGGATTGCTGCTTTTGAACTGTTTTTTTTAATCTTGGCTTTCAGAACTGTTGTGCATGAAGAGCCTGCATTCTCCTGGGATGTGGTATTTCTCTTTCCTCAGACCCCAGCTCCTATGGCCTCTCCAGCTGGTGCTGCTCCCAGAAATCAGCTTTGTCCCTATTGGCAAGGAGGGATTTCAATCCATTCCTCAGAAAGTTAAACTGCCCCCTCATACCTAGGTGTCTGCCCACATAAATTGTGCGAGCCCCCACGCATTGGCCCAGGACCATATGACAGAGGGATATTTCCAGAAAGGCTTTAATGTGGGGAGTGGGAGGCATCAAGCTGCTGCAGCTGTGCTGTGCATATCTCGGCTTTGTGCTGTGGCTTCTACTCTGTTGGTAATTGAATTGAAATCAAAACATAACTGTATTGCTCTGATGTTCTGGCTGCTAAATAGCAGTATTGTGAATAAATCAGAGTTACTTCAGAGAATCGCTTTAATGTGGCAGAATCGTAGCAATCAGGGGATAAAGTTAAATTTGAGAGTATCTGGTAAAGGAGCTGATTGGCATTCAAAGGAAAACTGCTTTTGTTCAGTCTTTCTGCAAGTAGGGGTAAGCATCCTCCAGAGGAATTAGCAGTGTTTGAGGGCCAGGGAAACTCCTCATTCCTGCTCTGCCTCTGATTTTTACCTTGGGGCTTTATGTAGACAATTTTGCTTACTGACACTTTTTTCCATGGTTTTAAGAGCTCTTACTTCCTCAGTTCTTAGTGCTGTGTGAGATTTCTCATCTTGCTGTATAAAGAGCTACATGGGCAATAAAGTGCCTCCCCTTCCTGGGTGCCAAACTAGCCAGGCTGAAGGAAATGGAATTACTCCATAACCAAAACTGCAGGACGATGGTTGGGAGGACCTAGTGGGATTTCAAGCAATTAATCCCTCAAAATAATCTTCCCTTCTACAGTGATGAATGATCCCACAGTTCAATATCACTGCTACTCAGTGCTCCTTTGAGTTGATCCTGTGTGTATCCCACTATCATTCCCATAATGCATCTTTGCCATCTGCTGCAGTTTTTAACAAGACCATGCTCTACACACCTTGAACAAAAGAACTAGCCTACTGAGAGAGAGGGTAAGGGGAAAAAAAGACCAATTTTAAAAATGAAAACCACTCGAGAGACTATTGTTACTACTTCGCTTGTGAAGGAAACTTGTGCTACAGGCACAGTAGGTTGGGACGTGGAGGGCTCTTGTCTTCCCTGTCTTCCAGCAATGATGATGGGCTACAGGTGAGCATTTGGTGATGGAGCCTGAGTTGCAAGGGGCTCAGGTACCAAACTCTTTGGCTTCAGACTGTCACAGCCACGTAAGTGATGAATAAGAAAGCTGATAGGAGGGGTACCTGACCTTGGTTTTAAAAATCAGATTATCTTCTAGGTATTCTGTTTATGATGCTGGTTTTTCATGTGGGACGAGTGTCTGTGACTTTAACGTAATTGAATTTATCAGGTTTTAGAACCACTGGAAACCTTCACCCTAAGTCCATGGGTCAAGAATTTTTTCTTTTTCTTTATTAAACCTATCGATATTTTTTTTTTCTCCCCAGTTTGAAATGGGGACAAAGACTTTACATGTAGCATGAATTGGCAGAGGGAAAGAAGTCAAGCCTCTGTGATGCTATCATGGGTACTCATATTTTAATGGGCTCTAGTAAACGGCCCTGTGAACAGATAAGCATACAATCTTTTTCTGTCATCATGAACAAGGCTAGAAAAACAGTAGCCCTCAACTTGCCTGTTTGAAAATGTTTATTCTCAACTGAGCATATGCAAATTAGCATTTTGCAGATTTTATCAAGAATTATTCTAGTTTTACTCAGAACTGCCTTTAACTACTCTACAGTTGCATTAAAGTTGTGAGTCAAAAATAAGGTCTGTGGTTAGATAGCCCCCAGCAAAAACCACACAGTGTAACTTTTTAAAGTAGAAATAATAGAGATAAGTTAATTATACATTCAGTAACAAACATAAGGATAGACTCATAATTGGTTTCATTTCTGATGCAGTCTTATTTGGATCTACATAAGTTGTGTAAAAGAACCTTCCCATGTGTGCATGTGCAAGTTTATTTCAGTTTTGTGATGGAAAGGATAGCCCGTAGTTAGAGTTGTTGCTGTAATATGATGGCACTAATCTGATTCAATCTAGATCAGGACAAATGAATCCATTGTTTCTGATCTATAGGTCAAATCTATTGCCTATTACAACTACTTCTGTGCAAAAGGCTTTTATGCTTCACAGGCTGGTTAAAGATACTAAGAATAGATTATTTTTTATTTATTTTTTTTTTAAGCAACAATCTGTTCTTGGGATTTGGCTATCTGTAATGCTAAGTCATTTCTTTCTCTGCCTGTAGATATTAACCTGTTTGTACTGGAATATTATATTCTTTGAAGTATTCACTGTTGTTCTCAGTGCTATTCTTCGAGATATAAAGCAATAAATACAAAGCAAAGGTCTAAGGCAAAAGTGGCAATTACTCAAGCACTATACGGGACCACCTACAGAAGTCCTTGCTCCAGGATATTCCTGACATTCCCCTTGTGTGAATAAAGGAGAGTGGGGGGGGGAAATATATAAGGAAGTGGAGTTCTGCCGTATCAGATTTCCTGTACAGCTACAAAGCAATATGACAAATAATTTCCAGCACTCTTCTTCAAGGTCAGCAGTTTCAGAGAACACCTTGGTTATAATCGTAGCTGTACACCTTGGGTGTCTGCAGTTTCAAAAGCTCCTGCCCATCACTACAACTGTTTCCTTATGCAGAGCTGCCAAACTGGTTTCATCCTGCCTGCAGGGTTCACTTATTTCAGCTTACAAAGCCAGGCATGAGCTGGAAGAATCTCTGAAACTATGTGGTGTGATATTCCCTCTCAAGTTTCATAAGCAAGATGAATACATTTGAACTGAAATACAGTGGGAATAACAGGCTGGGGCACTTTCTTACCTATCTAAGATAAGTTGCTTCCTTGTGAGATGCAAGGTAATTTGCATAAGTCTGGTGATTTCTCACACTTATACAGGACATGGTTTACAAGCACTCTGGAATTGCCTTGTCAGCACAGTGGAAGGCTCACTGTTTTATGTTTTGTCAGTTACTATGACTCCGAGTTACTAGCAAGAGGTGCTCTGTGAACTTCCACATCCCAACTCAGAATCACGGAATTATTGAGGCTGGAATAGACCTCTGAGATCAAGTCCAGCCTGTGATCTAACACCACAGCATCAACTAGACCATGTCACTTAGTGCCACATCCAATCTTTCCTTCAACACCTCCAGGGATGGTGACTCCACCACTTCCGTGGGCAGTCCATTCCTGCGCCTAATGACCCTTTCCATGAGGAAGTGCTTCCTAATATCCAACCTAAACTTCCCCTGGTGCAGCTTCAGGCCCTGCCCTCTCATCCTGTCACTAGTTGCCTGGGAGAAGAGCCCAACGCCCACCTGACTACAGCTTCTCTTCAGGTAGTTGTAGAGAGTGATAAGGTCCCCCCTGCGTCTCCTCTTCTCCAGGCTGAAAAACCCCAGCTCCTTCAGCCTCTCATAAGACTTTCCCTCCAGTCCCTTTACCATCCTCGTCGCTCTCCTCTGGACCCACTCCAGCACCTCAATATCTTTCTTGAAGTGAGGGGCCCAGAACTGCACACAGTACTCGAGGTGAGGCCTCACCAATGCCAAGTACAAGGGGAGAATTACATCCCTACTCCTGCTGGCTCAATAGGGCATGTCAGGCTCCAGGCAGGTTGCCATCCTGTGGGGTATTTTGGGTGGTCCAAAACTCCTGAAAATATTGTCAGTGAACTATCAACAGCCTAGAGACCAATGTGATTATTTGGTATATAGAAAGAGCAAGACTGAAGTCTCCCTGATTTGAAGAGATCAAGAATTTGAAACTGGTTCTCCTGTACTCCAAGGGAGTGCACAATTGCTTGTCTACTAGCTATGGTGGGAAGCACACATGGTTACTTAATTGCTGGGGGGTTTTTTGTTGTTTTGTTTTGCTTTCCATTCCTTGAGTAGGAAGACTAACAAAGCATGGTTTCCTCAGGAGGAATACAAAAGGAACGTTTCTTTTCATAGTATAGGAAAAATATTTCCTGCCAAACTCAAATAGCAATATTCCATTTGTTCAAACAGTATTTCAGGTAAACAGTGTCTCTGGGTAGTTAGGAAATTTCTAAGACAAAACTATTTCCCCTTAAAAGCATGTGTTTCCAGTATTTTCTGGCTCCTGCTCAAGTCTAGAACTAGTCAAAGATGGTCTCATCTACGTCCACCCTCTACTCTTGCAGGACCCAAAGGGAGGCAGAAGGTGCACAGCACAGGAACGGAAGACTTTGTCGTTCGTATTTGTGTTTAACCAGGCTTGAAAGGTAGCTCAGCCTCAATCTGAGCTGAACTTTGTTTTGGCCAATGGCTCTTATTCTGTTAACACTAATTCCCTGATCCAAGCTCATCAAAGTGATTTATAGGACCCTAACCTAGGTGTTCTTGTTGGTGGATTGTAGAAACTTGGCTCTTGCCTCTGGGTGAGAGCAGCAAGTACCAGCAAAGCGGAAATCTCTTCAGAAGAGCAATGAGTAACAGGAAGGAACAGGGATGATTTGGCACTTGGAGAGTGTTTTTTACCTCTGTCTAGCCTCTGTAGCTTCTCAACATGTGATTTTGCTGCTTGATGCTCCTGCATTGCTGCGGGGACAGTCTGCTGCAGCATGAGCTGGGCAGGGTGTGCTCGGGCCCCTTTTCCAGGGCATCCTGTAAACCTGCAAACAAATCCTATGCCTCAATGTTTAGCTGCTGGACATGCTGCTGGGGATCCTTCTTAATAGAAAGCCCTGTTGCTCACAGCGTCACCCCAAGGAAATGTGGTTTTGTTGCTGGGTTTATTCTTTCCTCTCAGTTGGAGCTAGCTCTGCTAGCTTTCCCCTAGATAGAAATTCCTAGTGGATAGTAAAGATGAATATGGAACACAATAAATGTCATTAAAAAGAGAAATTGGAGCCTTTGATGATCTAAGCTGAAGCATAAGGTGACAGATGAAAGCCATTAAAAGCTAGACCAATTTACATCTGTATTACCAGTGAAATTCAAAATGCTATCTGCTGCCTCTTATTATAAAGTGTCACACGCGTGTACCTTGTAAATAACAATACTACCAGTGACATACCTTTTGGTCTTGTTTTTTTGGTTGCTGTTTGTTCCTTCTTAATTGTTCACCATGAGCTACTCTGTAGTTGTAAGAGCATGAACATCTGCACAGAGTTGCCTCTTGGTCTGCTGGTCCTGACACAAGAGGATGAAACCTCTCTCCTCCTTAATTAGCAGAATTTTCTACCTATGCTGCATTGGGAAGTACTAGGTGAGAAGGAAACCCCAAATTATGCAAAGATGTACTGGAGAAACAGCCAAGAATGATAAGTGTGTGGAGGAAGTATTTAAATACAGAGGCTTTGAACAGTGGCAGCTGAGACTGCACATGCTGAAGGAGCAGTGTCATTCTTCAGTTTGTTAGAGGAAAACCTGTGATAGATATCCCAAACTCTTTACTTAATATTCGGGCTTTCCTATCCAGGCTTCTTACTTTATTTCAGGCTAAAGGAAATAAAAAAAACATAAGCCTTATTGGGTTACTAGCCACAATCTTGAGTAAATTGTGGTGTTCCAGAACAACAATTCCCAATGGTTGAAACTGAACCTGTGGACAGAAGCAGAGGAAAGGGCACATCCCATGGCCTGCCTCAGCAGCCTGGGGGTGGTGTGTGAAGCTTTAGACTCACATTCCACTGGGAGCCAGGACCACAACAAGGTATTCCTAACAGGTGGGTTATCAAAAACATGCCCAGGAACATCACTTGGCTTGGTCTGAGGCCAGGTATTAGAGGCATCTCTTCCTGTCCATGGGTTTGAGCTCACGGCCCTTGTCTGCAGAGCACTGTTGCATGCCACCATGGCCTTACAGCAAGTGAGCACTCTGTTTTAGTGTTCATTCCTCTGCCCTAGCCCTTCACTACCTGCTTTCCTGACTTCAAGATTCTACAGCCACCACTCAGTGATGATGGTACAGCGATGCACAGAACAGTATCCCCTCTCCTGGAAAGGGAAATCTCATCCATCTGGCACGTAGTGCTGGATGAATTAATTCCTAGCTGGAGCATGTTTGCAGGGTGTACTTGAGTGTTCCTCTGAGCTGGTGACAAAGGAAACCAAACAGGAGGTGCTAACAAAGGAGGAAGTGCTTGTCTGCAGTGGGAAGCTTTGAAAAGTAGGAATTCAAGAAATACTAAGTCATGTCTGGTTAACTTGCTGTAATTCGCGTCAATCTCTGGCAGTTCTGTATCTGTAGATACCATGTCCTCTTCCTATGGACATCAGGTTCATCTGAGTTTTGCACCTTGCATATGAAAGGGTCATTAAAGATTGATACCCTCTCTGAAATTTGTGCTTTAAGATACCCCTTCTATTTATTTTTTTTAAGAGGGAAAAAATGTCTTTACACAACGGTGCTTTTGATGGGGTTTTAGTGTGCAATTTCAAAACCATTGCTCCTTCATTACTCAGCAACTGCTCTGTGGTAGCATAAACAAGTAGTACATTGAAATTGTTTACATCCTACCTTGGGCTTGAAATGGTAGAGAGAAGTACAATCAAACACAGTAGGGACTTACCTTTTAACCTTTTTAGGGAGATATAAAGCCATGGCTTTTGATGTGATGTGGTCCTTTGAAGTTTTGTATCTAGCTTTTCACATAAGAAGAGCCAGGTTCAACTTCTCATCTGGACAATGTACGAATATTAACATATTGGTCTTGTCTTGACTTTGGGTTTGAAGATCCATCTTGTATCCAGTTGTAAAAGCCTTTGAAAGTCCACAGCTGTAGGCTCTGAGATGGCTGGCTGAAAGCATGCAGTGAACTTGTGAGGAAAGGCAGCAGATGCTGAACGTGTGGTCTGTGTGCAGCCAAGGGGGCTGCAACGCACCAAGGGAAATTAATTTGTTACAGATGCTCTATCTGTGACAGAGCCAATGGAGGAAGGGGGAGAGGGCCATGTTGCCTCTGACCTGCGTGCCACAAATACACATTTTTCTCACTCACCAGCTGCATTTGCTGTGTACAATTGGGATGGATGGAAGCTCTCACTTGAAATCTACTGCTATTCTGTATGATAAAGAATCAGGCATCTCCTGCATCCTTTCTGCTCTCCTCCCTCTATCTGCCTCTGATATATATATAGGAGTAAGACAGACTACTCAATGTTCGAGAGCTGAAAATAGCAGTTAAATAAGGGGGTCCTTAAAGTTCTATAGTATGCACGTATTTTGCTAATCTTAGATGGGTTTTGATATCAGCCTTCCAAAAACATTCCGAAGGATCAAAGGAAAATATAGGAGATGACTTTTGAGACAGAACAAAAGCCTGTAATTGAAGTTCTTTTCTAGGTGCCGCACACAAGTGTGGAACCTGGAAATTCAATCTGAAGGGACTTGGAATCAGATTAAAAGGTTGCAAGCACCTGCAGGAATTTGCCATCACTAATTCATTGAGTGTCTTCTATGAAATAGTTCTTAAAAACTGAGATGTTTTCAGTGTGACACTGGATGGTCAAAAATGGCAGCTTACACACCACTTAGCTCTTTCCCAGCCTTTCTGGGGGGTGGCTGCCAAGCCTTTTTCTGCCCTGCAGTCATTTTATTTCTCTTTTCACCGCTGACCTCCTGAGACCCGACACAGGCTATTCCTAAACTGAGCAAACTTTACTCAAAGATTTATGTAAGCATCTAACCTGAAACTCTTGATCTCCACATAGCACCTGCAGCTTCCACAGGAACTGGTGGGGAACATGAGCATTCCTCTCATTGGAAAACCAGCACAGCCTCTTTGGTTCCTTGAAGCCAAACAGAAGGAGATAGTATAGGAAAAACATTACTATTTTCCATTTAAAGCATAGCATCTCAGAGGCTAGTGAGATCTGAGGAAATCTAAACGTAAGGTTTTACTTCTGTTTGAAGGGGTGAGGGAGCATTTTTCCTATTCTCTTCTACTTTGTTTGTGCAGTCCAACTTCCACAAATGAAAGATGAGCAGTCTTTACTCTAGTCCGTTGGTTATGCTGTTATGTCTGGCAGCCAGGAGTGTGGAGGGTAAGGATCTACCATGTAGAACAAATGAGGTCCTGCTTTTTCAACTTGAAATACTACTGTCTGAGTGAGTTTTCATCTGTGAGCTTCTGATATTGTTCATGAGGAATGTGGGTAGCAGCCCAGAATATTAACGCACACTCTAGTGCTCCTGGGTCTATAAATGCTACCAGCTTCACTGCTTTTGGGCAGAAGCATTAAGCTCATTAACATTGGGAAAATCACACTATCCTGGCTTAAATGAAACTAAATGGTTGCCCTGACATAGCTACCTAGAAAATTGACATCCAACACCTTTTCTTTCAAAACAGCAAAGTCTTGCCTCAAAGGAGAAAGCAAACATTCTTCAGGTGTTGGAAGCCAGTGAATGGAAATGAGTCTTGAACTGGAAAAGAAGCAGTTCTTCAGAGACCAGAAGTGTTTTCTGTTTGGTTTGTCCTGAATGGCTCAGAGGACTGGTAACTAATGAGCCAGCACTCAGATGTGGCCCTTGCTGATAATGCAGCATCAGCTGTTTGGGACCTGGCTGCTCAGTGAAGTAAGGCAGGCTGTTTGGTTTCTGTCCCAAATGCATGTGTTCACATTAGGAAGCAAAATCAGAACTTGTGCTAATTGGCACAACAGCCGGCCATCTGCGTGCAAAGGGAGGGTGAGCAGGCCCAGAGCACATGGGCTGGGAGAGGATAGGCCCTGAGCTGGGAACGCTGCTTCTGCTACTGACTGGTCTGAAAATAGCGAAGTCAGGCTGGCACTGAATTTACTCTAATGCCCATGGAGGCTTGCTGGAGATACGATTCATCAAGTAAGAAGTGAAGCCTTGACTCCAGACTGGAGAGGCCTGTAGAGACTGGGAAGGCATAAACTCTCCCCAGGTGGGAGAGTATGTCATAGCTTGTTGAAAGTAAGACCTTTCTGCCTACAGAAAATGCCAGTGGTTCAGAAAAATGTAGTTCTTGTTCAGCATGCCTCAAGAGTCCTGTTTGAGCTGAGGTTTTAGGGCTACTGGTATCTGTGCAACAGGGCTGCAGCTCTGATTCAGGTGCCAGGGCAGCTCTGTGGTCCCCATACCCAAACAGTGAGTCTGTGCTAAAGAAATACTCTACATTGGGTAAGCCAGTAGGGAATAAGGCCAGTTGTTACTGGCTCCAAATCTTTATTTCAGGTGAAGCTCGCTGCAAATGAGGTGTTTATTAGCTGGAGGGGAAGGTGGAAACACTATCTGCAATTACATCCATTGGAGTACAGAGAAGAGCTTTAGAGCTGAGCAAGTAACATATGTGGTTTACCTATTTGAAGCGAATGCATGGTGTTTCTTCTGTATGTGCAACTCTGCCTCTTCTCCTAAAATCCATCTGGGAAAATAAACGAATCGTTTCTCATCAGACTACAAGAATTTCAAAACTTCTCTCCAGGGTTCCTTCAACACTCTTCTGAGTACATCTTAATTTCCTGTAACAGTCCTAATCTGCTTCCCATAGGTACCCATGGGAGCCTTGTTATCGACCTCAACTGGAAAAAGGATTCTCTCCCTCATTATAATTGCTATTAACTGGCATAGTTCTTGTCTGTCTCCATCACAGGGGCCATTAACATAACAGGTCAAAGAAAGTGAGCTCTGCCTGTGCCCCTCAAAAGGGTCCCCAGTGTGGGGGATTGCAGCATGGGGATTGCGCATGTGGGTTGTGTGAGAGGGAGATGGTTTAGCTCCTTGTCTGTTCTGGGAGCGCTGAGACCTGGGGCTGTCAGAAAGGGCATTCTTCACCAGCATTTAAACCCCCATGAGCACATCTGGGAGAGTGATACGGTGACAGGCTGAAAACTTCCCCTGACTTCTATTCCTTAATTGCCTGCTCCTGAGGCAGCCTCTGGGGTGAAATGGTGCTCGGTAGCTTGTTACCTGCATGGCTTCTGTAGGTTTCCTGCAGAGCCAATGGGCGAAAGAAATGCAGAATCACCCTTGGAGCTTGCCTTTCTCCTCTACCTTCCCAGAGTAACTAGACATCGGAGCTATGGCGAGCTGCCAATTTAAACAGTGCTCTCTCTCCTGCATTGGTGTGACAGAGCATGCTAAAGTCTCATCTTCCTCTCTAGCACTGGAAATACCCAAATACTAGGCCAGAGCTCAAGTGGAGGGACTGAAAACAGATTTGGTGGAGAGAATACAAGGATAGTGAAGTCCCACATGCTTGTTCTAGGAGCAAGTCACAAGTCCTACAAGGAAGATCCTGGGTTAGCTGTGTCACCTGAAAACCCCACAAGAGTCTAGCTACCTAAACATGTAGGGCCAGAGGCAGGTGTAGCACAATCTTGTCTGAGCATTGGACTGGCCCCTGGAAGGCATTTCAGGTGATAACACCCTCCAGGGAGAAAATTTCCTTCTGGAAAAGCAACCCCTTTCCTCCCTGACTGTAGGAGAGGAGGGGCATTCTCATTCCGTGTCTGTGCTCTCATGTTTGCAGTGTCTTGAGCTATCTCTCATACAAGGGATTTGAAATGGGAGGGTAGGGCAAAGAGACAGCCTTGTACATCCTGCTGGCATGGACAAGCTAGAGCCACTTATGGTAACAGTCCAAACATTCAGGTTTTACCAGGTATATCCATGCATGGCACTTAGCCTGAGAGGAGCACAATATCTGTGCTAAATTTGGGACAGGCATCTAGTTAAAATCTGGCTGGTGTTACAGACTTTGTTGTTTAATGTCTGTCTTGAATGTTTTCTTGTGGCCATACAGACTGAAAAGGATGTGGAGAAAGAGATAAGGAAAATAAGCTTCTGTGCTGGGAAGCACATAGTCTTCAATCCCAACAGATCAAAAGCATCAAACTTCAGTCTGGATAAAGGAGGACTCGGTGATGTGCTTTTGGAGAGGGGGGGGGAAAATAATCAGAAAACGAGATTAGAGGAGTACTTGTAGTTCTGCACATGGCCAGTATGCAGAGCTTGCCAAGAGCCATAAAGATCTGTAATTACATTTGTATGGATTATACTAATCCACGAATTTGTAACCCATGGGACCTGGCCATGTTGGGTTAGAGAAACATAGAATTATCAGACACTGCTTTGTGATATGCTAGTACATGTTGTGTTTTTTTTTTTTCTTAACCCCAGTAGGACTCAGAAGGTACTGCTGCCCTTCCGCAGTTTGGAAGGGTTAATAGTGACAATTTTTTATCTGTCTTTTTGGGAGTGTAGCCTCAATTGTACATTTAGGAGGCAGGAAAACCTAATTACCCTTCAAACTTGCCTTCAGGGATAGCATAATCAGAGGTTTATTTAAATATAATCCAAGAATTTACTTACGTGTTCTTATTTGCTTACTGTGGTGTTGGTTATGCAAATTGAAGAAATTTTAAAATCACAGATCGTGGTTTACATTGCTCGCTTTTGAGAATAAACTCACCTCAGTTTCATCTGTTTGACTTCTAATGTTTCTCATTCTCCAGGTTAATGCTACAATTTTAGGGTCCCAGTCTCCACAGCAGATGGTTCAGTTCAGGCTGCTTGCTGGCATTTCACTTTATGAATCCTCTCTCTCTCTTAGATTTGGTAATTGCTCGAATATCCCTGACAGCACCCTTTTAAAAAGTTATTTTATCTGACATAACTTGTTAATGCCTCTGCTGGGACACTATTTCATATGCTCATCCAAGCCTTTAAAAACTATGGAGGCTATTGAGGAATGTGACTACTTAAACATTTACCTACAACCTGTACTCAAAGGAGGCTGTGTCTAGATTGGAACACCTTACACATCATTAAATGGGACTGGAAGATATATTTTAAAATCTTCAACATCAAAGGATCAGGACATGGGTTAAAGTAACTGACCCTTCCACTGGGTTGTTGTCCATACCTCCTGAAACAGGATGCTGGAAGGGTTTGTGAGGTGAATATGTAACACATTTGATATTGAAAACTTCATACTTAACTGGGGAACAGCAGTGAGATAATATCAACTGATAACATCAGCTCAGTATTTGTCTGGAGTGTGTGTTGTGTTATGGAGTTTGCATCATTAATGTGGACTGAAACCAACCTCTGGAGGTCGGATTCCTGTGAGCTCTGTAACCATAACTTGTTGGACAAGAGATGTATTAAATGTGGGGGTTTTGAATAAAGATGTATAAAACCAGGCAAGGCAGATGAGTTGTGCTGTGGAGTAACCCATCTTTCTGAAAAGTTATGTTTGTAGTAATCCATGTTGGAGTAGAAAACACATAAAATGCATCTTCCATCTACTAGGGGCAGGGAAATAGCAATATAGTCATGGAGGAGCATGAAGGGCTCACAAGTGCTGTTTGGGAAGTATTGGAACAGCAGTAAGTGAATTTCTGAACTTCAGTGTGTTTGTGAACTGCTAACCTGGTGTGACTTCTTCCTGGGACATAAAGCACTTTAAAAAAATGCTTCAGCATGTGATACTGCCATCTGCTATGAGATGGAGGTATTTTCATAGTGGCTAATAACAGGGTTTCTCTCAGCAAATTTCATGTGTTCCTTCACAAATGTGGATGGGCCCTTAGTACCTCCCCAGGATCCCCAAAGGTCCTTTGTCAGGCCAAAAGGCAGAGGCTGATCCAGAGCATGGCCGGGCTTTGTCCCAGACTCTAGCTGTTCTAAATTGGTATTAATTTCAGTGGCACTGGGTTGAAGGATATAGAACGAGGGGAGAGACAGATGTATCTGCACCGACTTGTGCATCGAACAGCCAGCACAGGGGTGCAGACAGACCACCCTGCCCTGTTTGGCTTACCAGAACCATGAGTGGACCTGTTCAGTGCTTAATGGCCTCCTAACATCTACACTTTCTAATTCAGAGTATGTGGACTGATGGGGGTTAGCATGGATACCAGTCTTCTGGTCCTGACTTGCTCTGAGATAGTCAACACTCTCTATCCTGACAAAGTTTAGAAGTACCTTCCCAAAATAAAACACTCCCTCGGTTTTAGCCATGTGGTGCGTTTGCACTGGGTGAAAGATAGTGTCTGTTCCTCAATATTACCTATCCACTGCTGATTAGAGAATTAAGAGAAGTACTGAAACTTCATCAAGAAGTCTGCAAGCTAGAAATAGAGAGGAGGGCAATATGGCTCTGAGGGTGGGGAGTGGAGGGAAAATGAGGAAAAATATCATGGTCATGCAGAGCATTTGGTATTTAAAACTCAGTAGCATTTTCAGAGGAAACTGATAACTGTGGTTCAAAATGGCATGTGAAATGCACAGCCCCAGGAGTGCTGGCAAAGTAGCATCCTGTTCTCTGGTTCAGTGGGGCTCAATAGAGCTGTGACATCCCTGTCTGCAGACTATTTGGCACCACACCCATGATATGGCTACTGAGTCAAAACTGGCTCATAGGCTCTGTGACGCTCATAGAGTTCATTTAAAGCTGGTTAAGTATCAGCTGCCACAGATACAGATGTGCCAGAGCTCTCACGTAAAACATGTCTGTGTTAAAGTGTGATTTGGCTCTTTAGGATGTCAGGGATACACCAGTGGAACTGTTTCTGATGCAGATATGGACTTTCCCTCGGTCCTGCCTTGGCCCTTTGCATCTCCTGACACAGAGCACCCTGCTATTGCGTGCACAGTGGTTCTTCAGTATCATGGAGCAGTGCAAATGTGGCAAGACTCAGCAGGCAGCATGGCTGTAGAATGTGTGCCCAGCTGCTGTCTGAAGCTTCCCTGGCATAAGAATCACAGCATTTATGTGTTAAATAAGAATATGTAGACTTACTTTTACCAGCTAATTACTGTGTCCGAATCACTTAATAAGCCCGTGTCGTGATGAAAGCAGGGTCTTATATGTGCAGATAGTAATGGGGTTATTGTGCACTCTAAAGAGAGAATTGCTGGGTCTAGCAGCTAGTTTTGATTATCTTGCCCTCTTCTAGATAATCTCTGCCCTAATTGCTGTATGAAACATAGAACATCTGTCAGTGAGATGGAGTTTGCTGATCTACACATCTGTTTCTCTTGGTTTTGGTGGGTTAGTGGTAAGACAATCCCTTCCCCTCTTGGTGTGAAGCTGATGAGAGCCAGTTGTGGGAACAGCAAGCTCCTTACTCCTGCCACTGAGTGGGTGGCATGGAGGGTTTGTTCGCTGCCTTGGTGTGGGCTACTGCTTGGCAAGTGTATTTTATCAACTGGGCTAGAGGATATGCAGGGGGTGAGGGAGGTGTCTTCAATGTAGGGTGCATAATGAAAATGAACTGGTGAATAGGTGAAGGAAATCCTTTCAGCAGGTGCTCCCTGTGCAGACCGGGCAAATGGTGGGGGATCTTTATTTCTTTAGATTAGCTCCACACTTGGGCACAGCTTTTCATGCCTTGGTTGGTGAACCTGATTGAAAGAGGCTATTTGACTATTTTATACTAGATTTGAAAGACTGCAAATCCTTGAAGGAGAAAGAAGTTACTGTCCTTGGTTTGGTGTAAAGAACAAAATTTGCTCCACACAAAATAGCCTGGCATGAGCAACATTGCTGCTAGGTGTACGAGGATGGTGGTTGAATTCCTTGTCTCACCTCCTTTTTTCACTAAGAAGGCTCTTCTTTTTTCCTTTTTTTTTTTCTATTATTATTCTTAATCCACATGACACAAGGAATCGGACATACACCACATTCTGCATTGTCTTGCTATTGACATAGTGATGCGAGTGACTTATGCTGTGGACCAGTGCGGGCAGGCATTACGTATAAGTGTGTAATCACCTCTGTCATGATAGGGCTGCTGAGAGGATGTGTTTGTACCTCTTTGTGGCTGTCAATATTTAATTAGAGAGACGGCTAAAGACAGATCTTGCTTAGGAAAGATAAATACCTTGTTCTTCCTAAATGATGTTTCGCATTGATGTCTTATATTTTATTTCCTTACTAAGGCTAAAAGATGATGACATCTTTCCTTTTCCTTTTTAAGACAGTTGTGCAGCATCATTATGTTAGAATGACTCCCATGCACTTTACAAAAGCGACTTTGTTTCAGCTGTGGGAAAATATTCACAACATTGTTTTGATGAGAGGTGAAATAAATAAATCTGGGGTAGTGAATCCAATGACAGCAGTGCTGCCACCTTGAAATGCTTGATTATCTTTCTTACAAATGCTTTACAGAGGGACCCATGAAATCAGCTATGTGCTAAATCACGTCCTTTGAAGGGACCTGCCTTGTATCTCCTGCGTTACTGAATTAAAAGTGTCAGACTCGTGGGTAATCTGTAGAAATTCTGCAGTGTCTTGCTTGAGTTTCTCTACTTATTGCAATAAGAGCAAGTTCCCATCACCCTCTGAAATACTCACATCTGTCTTTGTGCTGGAGGAGCCAAGCTTGTACTTTACTTTTGTAATGTCTACCTTCTCATGCAAAGTTTGTGACAAATGCTGTTATTCCTGTTATTTTATGAGCAAGAAACATATTGACTGAGAAGACTGTCTTATACCCGTTTCAAAGGGGTGAGACACACAAGGAACCCTAGCAAACTTCAATGCTGCAGGGATGTGGTTGCAGACATCAGAGCTCTCTATTTTGTTGTCTCTTTAAGTCAAGCTTTCCTTAAGCAACTCAGCCATTGCACCAAAAGAGGTAGTAAATTGTGCCTTGTGCTTAAACCTTATGTTTGGGTTAGTACTGCTTGTAAAGATGCAATTCAGAAATGAAATGCGCTCACTGGTTGCCTTTACAAGCATCTTGTGTGATCGTCTGTTTAATCTCCGGTTTCCCTAACATTTCAAAAGCAGAACTTGGGAACCACGTCAGTGGCATGCTTCTTGCCTCAGTTTTTTTCCTGGTATCACTTTGTGACTCTCCTTGGAGAACTCTACATGATTCTGCACGCTGTAATGTTCCCTCCAGCAAAACCTCTTAAAGGATTACTTTGACTTGTGATTAAAAGTGGCAGGGAACACTTAGCAGATCTGAGACTCAACAAAGCAGTGTGATTTGCTTTCTGGGCCTTTTTTTTTTTTTTTTTTTGCCTCTTATTTATGTCTGAAAGCCTTCAGATTGCCTACTAGGCCTGGGAGTTTCAGTTCAAGACTCAACATTTAGTCTAGGAGAGAGTGGGGTGGAAAGTGTGTGTTGAGGTGTAGGTGAAGCTTTTCCTTCCACAGCCGTTGATAGAAATTCTCACACCGTGTCCCCTGCTAGAGAGGCGTATATCTACAAGGAGAAAGTGAAGGAGAAGGTAAGGTCTCTAGAGGCCATCAGCAGGTGGAAAGAGTGGCTGAAAATCAGTTTCAGGCTCCTGGGGGGTGGCTGAGGCTGTGGGAAGTGGAACTGCTCGTTCGATTGGTGAGTGTTCCACTCACCAATGTGAGTGGTGCCTGCCGACAGTCCAGGTCCCTCCCAGATGAACAGCATCATTGTTCCTCCATGTGAGCAGTAATAAAAATTGTCAAATCACTTTACCCAAAATAGCACAGAGGACATTGTTCTACCTCTTGATGTGACTTGATACTAGCACCATAACCTCTTGGCCAATGGCTGGGAGTTGAAGTACTAGCATTTGTTGCACCTGATGCTCACTTGGGGGCAACTCGTTCACTCTGGTTGAAAATGAAGCTGCATTCAGTGACATACTGAGAGGGATTTACAACAACATATGTTTGAAATCTTGTTACCAAAAGGAGAGGGTTGACCTCTAATAGGTGCTGAATTTTGCAGTCTGTGTAGTCGCACTGAGTCTGTCTTTTTCTACATCATGTGCTTCATGGGGGATGTCTTATGAGCTAGATTTTCTTCTTCATGAACCCAGGGTTACACAAATCCCTGCCTAACTGTAGATGATGAGGATGCTTTTCTGGTTACTTCAAACCTGATTGAAGCATGGTTGGCATTTTCAAAATCAAATTGGTGTCCAAAGTCAAAAGAGATGGATAGCAAAAAATAGGTCTGATGAATGCTGTGCACCAGGTGCACAGTGCATCCTTCCATAGGGGCTTCCTACAGAGTGGACAGATCTGGCTGCCAACTGGTGCGTGTGTTTGGCAAGAATAGAGATGCATACGGATTTCATCCTAGCATTAGCGAAGCAAGACTGACTAGAAATCTCAGCTTGGGCATCCTTGACAGCATGCAGTGCTTTTTTTAGTAAGCGTGTTAGTAAAATTTACTAAGGCCTCAGGTTTACATCCTCAAAATCATTTATATTCCTAAAAGCCCTGAGGGACAGGACTTATAAGGGCAGAGGTGCCCTTTCATGTCCCGTCAGTGAAGGTAGTGTTGGACAGCAGTACTAATTATTTGGGGACAGCTTGGATTTGCCTATCAGGTATGAGAGGTTCTCCACTCCTGACTCTTTAAAATCCTTGACAACTAGTACCTGAGCTACACAGTAACCATGCAGGATTCTAGCTGAGCCTGCTACAGTGAGGTGCAGAAAGACTGTGATCACACAGCTGAGCTTTGTGAGAGCTAGATGGAGAATTAGATTATCCTTGGCTCTTAAATTTGTTTTTACTGTGTCTGCAGGCAGATGAGTTTGGTTTGTCCTTGCAAAGATGGAAAAGAAGGTGTGTGAATATATTACTGCAGCTGATAAGCCCCTGTGAGAGCCTCAGCTTGGTAACTCAGGCCTGTGTGATGCCAATAGGGTCGTGCAGCTCTTCCTCCTCTGGGGGAACTTCCAGGGCAAGCCCCTGCTTGGCCAAAATGTACCTGCTGCTCCAACCAGTGGAGCTAACCTTTCTTGATTATCTGGTAGTGCTTTGCCAGTGTTTTTGCAGAGATGGGGAGATTTATAGATGCTTTTGGTGTGTGATTATAGACAAATGGGTCTGCTCTGTGCCTGGTTGGCCTCAGCCTCTAAAGAGGCTGATCTGTGCAAGACTTGACTGAAAACAGCTTTCTCTGAGCTGACCTTTAGGGATCTTTAATCTCTGTCAGCCATATATGCCTCCCCAGAGCATCAGACTCACAGCAGGCTTTGACCCAAAGGAGTTGGAGTGAAGCATCTGCACTCTGTTTCTTTCCTTGGACCGAGCACGTGTGCAGGGAGGCATGTGTGTGCCTGTCCACGTCTGCAGAACGTAGGGGTGAGGGCTGCCACAACTACCCATGTCTCAGAGCTGAGGTGCCAGCTCATGGCAGAGGCAGGATGCTGTACAGGGACATCAAAGAGGATAGCTGAAATGAGAAGGTTATGGGGCGGCGGGGGGCAGAATTTTATAATTCCAGTATGAAGTTTGCTCCTTTCTTTCAAATCTGTGCACGGTTTAGGATTGGGCATAAGCCATCTGTTAAAAGTGTTAAAGGGATGAATGTGGAGCACATGTATCTCTGAACCTTTATGCAGAGGTAGACTGACTGGAGTGAAGGATAAGCACCCTAGGAGCTGCTGAGCATGAGCCACCTTGCTCAGTTGCTGTCCTGTACACAGGATTTGGGATTATTTTCTCATATTGATTGAAGTCCTAGAGGTAAATACCATCTCCCATAATAAATGGTCTAGTAACCATTAATAATTTTAGAGGCAAAACTCGAAGCTTACCAATATCTTTTGTGAAAGATAAGTAGGCTCTGGTACCAATTTATAGGAAAAGTGAATAAAGAAATCCCTGAATTATTGTTCCCCTGGCTTCAATATATCTTCTGTGAAGAACTTTCTAAAGCCCAAAACTAAGGCTGCAGAAGAGGAGGCATTAACCAGTCCTGGTGATTTATTTATCGTTTAGGAGACAACATTGCTGCTTCAGGTTTTTTTGGTTGTTTTGTTTTTTTTCCTTCCCCACTACTGAAGATCTTGATTTAAATAGGATTATTAAGCATTGACACTTAAGCAGACCAAATCAATATTACATTTCCAATTCAGGATAATAAACACCACCGCAGTAGAAAGACAGAAATAAAGTTGGTGATGTCTTACTGTTCTCATGTCATAAACAGAAAATTACTGTGCTGGAAGAGCTGCTTTGTGCTGCTGCCTTCTGTTCACAGTGCTAGGAAGAAGTTTCAAGGAGAGCCGGGGGTTTGGTACAGCTGTAGCACATATTCACTCAAAGAATTTGGGGCACTTGATGGGAAGACAAAGAAATGTTTCCTGTCAGGATTAACAGAGAGACACTGGCTTTACTTGCTACAGTTCATTATAGAAAATTAGCAATGACGAATTATGTACGGCTGTTGAGAGGCAGGGTGCTCTTTTCACCTCTTCCTTCTCACTTAATGAAAACAAGCAGCAACAGCTTTATCAAATGCCAGCACAAGCAGAGCCTGATGGCCACAGAGCTGGTTTGGTTTCTTTGAGTTTTCTTCTTTAGCAGAGGGTATCAGTGGTGCAAAAGGCTCTGGTGTCTCTTAGGCTGGAGGGCAGCATGAGTGCTGCAGCGCTGCCTCAGCTCCCTGGCCACAGAGTCCAGTGCCAGCATCACCCGGTCCTACTTGGTACTGCACCATGACATATGTAGCCAGCCCCATTTAACCTGCCTGCCCCTGGGAGAGAAAATTTGGCTCAAAATCCTACATTCCTGCCTAGTCAAGCTCTGAACCATTTCATAATAGCTTCAGTCCTGGCATCCCAGAAAAGAATTACAATAAGACCTTCCTTAACATTTGGTTTCACTCGCCCTTTTGAGCTAAGGTCAAGATCAGAGAGTAGGTAAATAGGCTTTTCCAGCTTGCAGACATCCAGCTGTCCTGCCCTCCAACCTCACCTCTGGAGCTAAACAGCAATTTATCATAGCATTTCTTCTTTTTAAAAAAAAAACAACAAAAAACAACAAAAAACAAAGCAAATTAAAAAAAACCCAACCAGTACTAAGGAAAATGCCTATATTTAAGGTAAAGCACCATGACATTCTGTAGTGCCATATATTCCACGCAGTCTGTACAAACCTGTAGTGTGGTGTTTTCTAGGACACAGAAGGGCTTTCTTCACAGTTTCTGAGAAAAAAATCCTGAGCTTGCTTTAACTTTGAGATGGAGCTTATTTCTCCAATGATCAATTATTATCCTTGATTGATAGAAATGTCTGTTGTTGTTGTACAGGATTCTGCTAGATGAAACAGCCAGTTGGCATTGGAAATCTTTCCCCATGCAAATACTAAAGGACATGAATGGGTGACCTTGTGTCATTTAGTTGGCCGAGTTATTTGTACTGAGCTTTGACGGTCTTCTGTTGTAAGGAAGTTAATTTTTCCTAATCTCCAACCATTCTTGTACCTCTTTTTCTGAAACCTTGTCCTCTTTCATTTTGTGGGGACAGCAGAGTTGGCAGCACTTGTAGAGTCTTGTCAGTGCTCTGTGCAGATGACAATACCATGTTCCTGCTCTTTAGTGTTCCCCATCTAAGTGGGGAAAATAGCCTGGTCAGCCAATCAGCTGCTGCTCCAGAAACTCATGTCACTGGAAGTAAAGTATGCTGTGATCCAAACTTATCAGACAACAGCGGAGAATAGGTCTCCTTGCTTGACCTTTCTGTATTTAAGTCAGGAGAAACTAAATAATCCTGGTCCTTTTAAATTTCAGGTCATGGAGGATGCATGAGGCACTCTCTGAAAATATACTTTAAAGCAAAAAGAAAAGGAAAATATTTTAGTTTCTGAAAGAACACAGAAATAGTAAGATGGAAGTGTCCCTATCACCACCTCAGCCCCCAAGGAGTGGAACAGGTTGGCCCTGGTATCTCTAATCCAGTTGCTGTGGTGCAGACTCCAAGCACAGTGCTGGATGAGCTCCTGTGTGCAGAGCTGTGCCTGGCTTCACAATGCTTCCCCAAGCCTTGCACCGGGGCTACTCCTGCAGAGAAGCCTGAGTTGAGGACAAAGCTCTAGGCTTTGGGATTGTGCTGATACACTGAAGATCTTGTGCCTACTTGGAAAGAGCCCCTCTGGATTTTTGCTTTGGTGTTTCATAGTCAGAAAAGTAGTAAATTTGAGGTTGTTTTTTTTTTCCCCTTGTAAATTCGATTGTCATTGTGGAAGAGTCTCTTAAATTTTCCATTTCTGCAGTGAGATCCATAACGTGACTCCTATCAGTGGTTCTGGTTATTTTGATATTCTTTCTCTTTCTCCACTTAGTATTCCCATATGGTTGCTTATTATTATAAACTATTTGTTCAGTTTTTCAGGTGATTATAAGAACAAACAACCTAGTGATGTATTGACTTTGTGTCCTTGACAATGTCCCAACACCCCCTTCCCTAAGACAGTGCTCTTCCAGACAAGAAAACAAGGAAAGAGTGACTGAATATCATACACGTAAAGAACACAGACATTTTCTTACTCACTCAACCCTAGATGTTCTTTTCCCAGGCCTCATAATCAAGTCTCCATTAGGAATTTGAGAGAAATGCTTTACTGTGACTGCTGGCTTGGCTGCTTTTCAGGTTCAGAAAGAACTTCCTACATTCACAGGTCCTCTTTTCTTTTTCATTTTTTTAGTATCTCTCTAGAAACTTGTATTATCTTCCTTAACAGCGCAGAAAAATATCCACATCTGCATAACATTTTAGAGCTTCTTTATAGCATGTTAATCCCTGAGACTAAAAAAAAAAAATCTCTTGGTCCCAGTCTCAATTTTAATAGGATAGCAAAATAAGAGGATACATAAGGATTATTCTAATCTCACCCTGGAGCTCCCTCTAGCACTACTGCCCATCTGGGATCCATTACTGAACTGTGTTCTCCAGTGCTCTAGAAAAGATGTGCTTATCTTGATTTAACAAGTAATGATAGCAAAAGCAAAAGCCTGAACTGTCACGCTTTAGAAAGAATGGATTAGTTAATTGATTGTGAAAAGAAATATTAGGCTGGAGCTAAATGCCCTTTGGGGTGCTGTCTCCTCCTTATTTTCTTCCTTAGTCCTTTGAGAATATGTTTGTACATGGGCAGGTGTGAGTATTCAACACTAACCAGCTGTTCCTCCTCATCTTGCAGCTCACCTTAAGCAGTCCACTGCACATGCCTTGGAAGAAGGTTTCTGCACACAAAGCTTTTGTATGTCTCTATGTACTCCTCAAACCTTTGAGGGCTGCTGGAGTCTTAGATAAGAGAGAGCTCACATTTCAGGCAGGAACGGGGCTTATTTCTGATGAGATTCATGTTTGCAGGTGCTAGGATACCAGTTCACCTGGAGGTGACAAAGTCCTAGCAAGCATATGTGAAACATCCTTGCGACACCACAGGCACTCTCCTACCTTTCATCATGGTAATGAGTGTGTGCAAGAGCATGGCTTTGACCTCAGATATTGTTGAAGCCAGTGTATAGTCATACTTCCCTCCACTCTTCCCTACCGGTGAGGAACTGGGGGAGGGCAGGCAGGAAGGATTTGGTTGGTGCAGCAAGACTGGATGAGTTAAGCCAGGGCTGAAGCTCAGGTTTTACTTGTCTGTATAGTTTACCGCATATTTCTTTCTCTTTCACACTGAAAATAGTTACGTTTTGCTGTGAGACTCTGGTTTTGAGTGCATTTTTAGGCTGTTTCCAGAAGGCATCATAGAATTTCCCAAGTAGAGGAATCACTGCTGTCAACAGCACTGTGTCTCACAGAGTTTGTCCTCTGTCTCCTTCCCTCCCCATCTGCCCCCTGTCCCAAGTTTAAATTTATAACATCTTGCACACTGCACAGAATGCAAACAGACAGTGGGCTAGTTAAAATTGTACTTTTCTTTATTGAAACTTTTCTATCCACAGATAAAAGGCAGCTGATACATTGCATAGTTTGGTTTTTTTTAGCATGCTTATTATTCAGCACAATTGAGAAAAGGAACGATTACTGGCTCTAACTTCCCACAACAAACAGTAAAGTTAATGGAATAATAAATTAAAGTAGTAGTAGTCCACATTATGTGTAATATAAATGTTAACAAATACAAGTATGATGTGAATGATGACTGATTGTTTCCACTTCTCAGGAGTTCAGTGCCTTATTAGAGTGGTTGCGTAAGTTGAATTTTTATTATCATGCAGTGGTGCTGTAAAATACAGAAGCCACACAGGTTTTTTTAATTGAGGGGGAATGTCTTCAAGAAGCCTTGCTAATGAGAATGAGGATGCTGTTCTCCTGACCCTAGGATGGTTGGTTACTATCCCTGTTGTTCAGCCATTGGTGCTGCAAAGAGGTAGACTTTGCGCTTTAACAGGCTCTAAGGCATTTATAGGCCCACCAGCAGTTTATACTGTAGGCACTACTTATTCAAAGGACAAAACTCCACAGACAGCTCAGTACATGGGAGCAGGAGGGTCATGCAAGCTTAGTGTACTGGCCATTCACCTCGAGGAGCATCTTCATCATCCTATATAAATGCTCACTGCTGGAAAATCAGTACCTGGACCCTCAGTGATGCTAACCCACAAGGAGCTTCTACAGGTCTTAGGGAAACAGCTATAAGAGATCCACCGTGTCAGTGTGCTTTCTTTTCCGTTTACTTGAACTCACGTGGGTTTCTATGACTGCTTTCTGGCTGACAGTTGCTCCCAGGCAGCCAGGTGATATGTCCCCAGCCAGGGTTTCCCAGGGGAGCTGGTCTTGTGCATGGGCTGAATGTTAGGGTGCTGCAGGCTACTGCCCATGCTTGTTGGGCTGTCTTAAGCTGGAGAAAAATGCCTCTCCCATCTCTCTCCGGGGGGTTTCAGAAAGTGCCAAATCTACTATGGGGAGGTAGGTACTGAACAGGGACTGTCCAGAAAAGCTTGGAGAAAGAAACTTGTCAAACAGAGTAGCAGCAGAGCAACAAGAGATCTCAATGTGAGACTGGGGATGGCAACCGAGTAGCAGAGTTCGTGCACAGTGATGATCCAAGAGTCTTTACCGCAACACAGATGCTAGCTCATATATTACACAATGAGAAAACTCAGCCATGTTCTCAATTACAAGGTTGTAATTCCACCCTGAGGATCTGATGACTGTAGAAACCACCTGAGCTCTACTCCCTGGTTGGACAACCATATACTCCTGGATGCAATTATAAACCTACTGTATGTCTCAGAAGCCTGGCACTTTTTTCCCCCCCTCCCTCCTTAGGTTACTTAATAATGAGGTAGAAGTTTCAACTAGTATTAAAACACACAAAGAAAATGAACACAATCTTAGTGGGCTAGTAGTCCCATTGCCTTCAAAATTTGTAAAAACCTTCACAACGTGGCTATAAAATGAGTAATTGAAGTAGCAGAAAAAACATAATTCTAAAAATGTCGGAAAAAGAGTATTAAAGTACAGCACTCAGTTGCATGACATTTTCTTCATCTATTGGCTTAAAAAAAAAAAAATCAGATTTTTTTTTACGTTCTCCCTCCCCAGAATTTTTGTGACATCAGAGATATATTGCTAAGAGTACATGATGAGCTCCCAAAGGCATTGAACAATGACCTAAATATAGGTCAGTTATATTAGTTGGCTTCAGTTGAGCATTGCTTTTATACATGTCATTTGCAAAAAAAATCTGTGTTCCTTCTGATGTTTATAAGAAAGATCAAAGTAATATAATAGTAGTAAGAAACTTTACGAGGAGGTTTTTAAATGACTTATTGTTCATATAATATTTAAATATAAAGACAACAAATCACTAGCGTAGTAAATTTTTGTGCTTTACAACCTCTGTAATACTAAAGCGAGTTTATATTAATACCTAAAACAAGTGAGTTAAACTACTGCCACAGGGACTACTGTTAGTTGCCTCTCCTGTACTCAATACCACAGAGTAAATGAGGTCCAAATTTCAGTTGAAAGAACTTGGTTGGCTTGAATTTCATCCTATTGATTTAATTATTGGCAGGAATGTGAAAATACATTCAGTGTAAGAAAGCTGTTAAAGCCAAAGGGAAAAAAAAAAAGTTCTTACAGCTATTTTCCAAGAAATAGTAGCTGTTCCAGCTTTAACACTACATTTTTAAATTGGGGGGGAGGGGGAATCCACGAGCAAGGAAGACAGATACTGTTTACAAGTCTTCAAGAAGAACATTTCACTGACACTAAAGGCAACTTTGCAGACTCACTTGAAATGTATCAATTTGTAATCTACACATTTACAGGGGCTGCTCTGCACTGAAAGCTGTTTCCCAATCTGTGCCAAAACATATGAGGCTGCGTAGAATACTTCTGATGATAGACCTCCAGGCTCTGTTTCTCCATAATTGATTTAGTTATTAGTTATGCAGGGAGAGAAGAGATCCCTGAGGCTTAGTAAAACAGTATTCAGTTACTAAAAGCAGCCCTTTGTGAATTAATGTCATCCTACCAGCTCTTTCTGCTCATTATTCCTTCAAGTCTTGTTTTCCTGGACACCAGCTGTCATAGAGGAAGTTTCCAGCCTTTTCTTCTCCTGCCTCCCTGGCTGGCTGAAGTTGCACCAGCACGGTCTGGAGTGTCTCCTTCACCACCTGGATCTCCCTCTGCAAAGACTGTGCAGGCTTTATTAAGGAATAAATCTATAGGTGATTGGCAGTCCCTTTTCTCTTTCCAAGTTATTAAAAAAATTCTTGTTCTGCTGCTTACAACAGATGGCCATGGCTATCTAATTGTAGCTTCAAGTTCTTCCAAATTGTTTGGATTAAATATTAATACATTACTCACACTTGCCTTCAAAAAAAAAAAAAATCCAGGCATACTGAAGTTCTCAAGTAGCATTATTTAGCGCTTGAAAAAGGGAGGAGATGTAGAAAACTGTTCTCATGGGAAGGAAGGAGATGAAGAAATTGTAACATGGAGGCAGCCACACTAACTGCAAGTTCTCTGCTGGATGAAGGATGGATTTTTAAGCCAGAAACAGAGACCTGGGTGGATCAGATACCAGGTGAAGGCAACAGGGTAATGGGAGCAGTCCAAGACATGAGCAAGTGATCGCAGCTTGTGTGGCTCTAGCAAGCTCAGCAATGTGCGCTATGCAAGGTGAGGTGGGAACCTTGGTAAGTAGCAAAATTAGCTCAGGGCAGAGAAAATGTTTCTGCTCTACTTACCTCCAGAAGGCTTTAATCTTAGCTGAATTATCAGTATAATTATAGCACAGAAAACACAAATATAAAGCTATATGAGGCTACACAGTGAATGCTTTGAACAAGGTAAAAAGCAAAAAGATTAGCAGCAGCAAGGTCACGCAGTCATGCGTTAAAAGGAAAAAGGCCATCTGAAAAGCATGTGATAATTCAGTAAAAATACTCATTTGTTTAAGAAAGGAGAGTTTTCCATATTTCATTTGTCATTGCCTAGTTCAGGTTTCCTGCAAGGCACTCAGGAAAAAATGACAGCTACTGGCTCAGCCTCTTTAAAGACCTTTTGATTCTCCCTTTCCCCAGCTACACAACAGAGGGAAGGTGTCAGGTGGTGGCAACAAGAATATGATGGGTGCAGCAGTGAACAGACTGGCAGACTAAGGTAGGACATGTACAGAGATAGTGGCAATTGCTGAGACATGCGCAAGTCTTTTTAAGTGGCTGGGCTTCCTAGGCAGTACAGCGTTTTGTTCTGCTGACTAGATTCTCCTGGGAATAAGTGCAGTACAACACAATTGGCCTTTCTGCTGATAATTTTATGTCAGTGAGACTATCCATCATTGAATCAAGTGCAAAGACTGGGTATAGCTCAATGAGATAACCAACCTTATCTTCTTTTTCACAGCTTACACTTTATGGAAAGCAAAGCAAGCATGAGACAAGGCAGAGCTTGCTGAAGCTCTAAAATAATGACCAAGTCTATGTGAACAAGCCTGAGGCCTCCTGTACAAGCATGGCTGAAGGGCAAGGACCCCAAAAGGCTAACCCACATGGGTCAAGGGAGAGAGAAAGGAAATAATTTGACAACTTACTGCTAAAAGTTATCTTTGAGAGAGCCAGAAACTCACTTCAAGGGAAATGAAAAGGGGCTGACACTGAAACAACTCTGTTTCAAAAATACAAGGCACAGGAAGGATAATGCACAAGGACAGGCTTTATCCTTTACAAAGCTCATCCATTATGAAATGTTGCTTTAGTTGACCCCACTGTCAATACAATGTCAAGAAAAAAAGACCCCTTCAGGTTATGTGACTGTAAAAAGGGAGCTGCTAGTTTTCAAAAATTGTGACTAGAGAGGACCATGGGAAAGCTATAAAATTCACCGCTATTTCAGGCAGTCACAGTTATGTCTTTGAAAAGCCTTTTGGCTGCTTTTCATTCTGCTATCAGTTCCTAAAAATTTAATTTTGTATATTTACATACATTTACTATGATGTTTTACTCTTAATACATTCACCAGGAGTATTCATGCATATTTCTAATTTTTGGACAGCTCTATTAATCTTAAAAGAATTCTGTCTCTGGTTACAAGTAATGGCAGTACACACAAAACTTCTATCCTAGGATCTCAAAGCACTGTACAAGGACAAATTAAATATGCTTTGCATCTTCTCTGAAGAAAGAAACATCATTATCCTCTTATAAGTGGTCTCGGACTGTCTATCCTTCCGCAATTTAATCACAAGGCTCTGCTGAAAACCTGACTGGTAAAACATAAATTCTTTAGTTTATGAACACCATGAAGCCTCTGAAATTTAATTAATTCTGATGCACAGTCTTTGACTACATGCTGTTATTTGTAATATCCCAAGCAATTACAAAACTCTTTTCAGGTAGGAAGAAAAAGCAAAATTTAAATGTTTCACTGCCAGTGGATTGGAAATCTTGAAGGATGGAGAAAAAAGAACACAACAACGAAAGAAACAAAGATGGAACAGCAAGAAAGATGACAGCAAGTTTAAATAACCTCATAAATAACAGCAAAACCAGCTGTAGACCAGTAACCGTCAAATGAGCCTTTATGGCTAGGCAAAATATGTGGTATCCATACACAGAGGTAACGTCTGGATAAACAGCTTCACCCGTTTTAAAAATGCAAAAACCTCCATTTTGCATAGGTCCACATGCATGTGTGTCCTTCATGCTTAAATTCTCTATCCTGTGCTGCAAATATTAAGCCAGTATCAAAGGCAGGAGCCAAAACATGTTTCAGGTAAGAACATTTTCTGATCCTGCTGTCTTGTGAAGAACTGGCAAAATCTCTCCTATGTCTCATAAACAGTAAATAAAAGTATTTGGCAACAGCTTCACACAAACACAATCCCTATTCTGCAACAATGCTGCAGCTCTAACACTGTCTTGGTTGAAGCTTTTCAACCTATTTGATTGCCTTTCTTTAAAAAACATGAGTATCATAGCAGAGTCCATGATTTACAAGATTAAAAGCAGATGTAATTACTGTAGAGTTTCCTTTTTCCAAAAATTGTCTCATCAATATATCTTCTGCATAGATGCTTAGGGAAAAGAGACAAAAGGTAGATATTACAAACCTGTTGTCTTCCTATAGGAAAGGTTAGAAACTAAGAGTGAGACAAGTAAGACAAAAGGCTTTGGAGGGACAAAGACTTGCAGAGAGCTGAGGTGAGTGCCTATGGGATTTTGGAGAATAATAACAATTTTGGACATCTGAAGAGGAAATTAAGTTTAGAGGAACAGAAATAACCAGAAAGAGGGTGGGGTTTTAAGTTGGTTAATTCTTCTGCTTGTTTCTAACATCTGAACGTTACAGAGGCTGGAGACAGCAGCTCAGCTAGATGTCCTACTACATAACCACACTTGTCTCTCCTAACACTAGTCACCTATACAGATGGGGGCCAGCCAGTTGGAAAGCAGCTGTGCAGAAAATGACCTTGAGGTCATGGTGGACAGCACACTGTACATGAGCCAGCAACACGTCTTGTGACAAAGGTGGCCAACAGCCTCCGGGGCTGAATTAAGAAAAACATTGCCAGCAGGTGGAGGGAGCTGATCCTTTCATTCTAGTCACCATTGGTGAGGTCCCATCTAGAGTTCAAGGTCCAGTTCTGGGCTCCATTGTACAAGAAAGGCATGGACTTACTCCAGCACAGGGATGGTTTAATGGACTGGAACATTCATCATATAAGGAGATGGTGAGACTGCTCAGTCTGGAGAAGGGAAGGTTCAGGGAGATTTTACAATGTGTGTAAATAGTTAAAGGGTAGGAATGACAAAGAGGAAGACCTAGACTCATCGCACTAGTGTCCACTGACAGAACAAGAAGCAACAGATATTCCAAAATAGGAAATTGAATCTGAATATAAGAAAATACTATTTTTTTTTCTTACTGTGAGCATGGTTGAACACTGAAATACGTTACACAGAGAGGCTGTGGAGTCTCCAGCCTTAGAGATATTCAAAACCTGAGCGGACATGATCCTGCTCTAGCTTACTCTATTTGAGCAAGGGGTCGGACCAAATGATCTCAAGAGGTCACTTTCAACTAACTGATTCTGTGACTACTTTCGCTATATGCCAAAGGACCAGCAAAGAGGCAAGATAATTATTTGGAATTACCTAGGTTTTGACCTATTAGAAGTGCACTCTTTGGAGTGAAGGAAAGACACTGAACAAGTCCCCGCTGCTCCTATATGAGGCCTGTGTGGTCTCACAGCAAGAGAGCAAAACAGCCTTTGGAAGTCTGTCACTTTTACTTACAAAATACAGGGGTGTTTGTGGTACAGAAACCAGATAAAAAATTTCCAATTTCTCTCCTCCATTAATGTCTCCCTCCTTTACATCCATGAACACGTTTCTACAAACTAACATAATATTCCTCCCATATAAAAAACCAAAATACTCCCTCCAAAAACTACTAAAAAAAACCAACCCCAAACTCAACAGAATGACTGCAACGTGCTGAAAAATGGGATCTGAAAAGTGGTCAGAATATTGGCTGTCTTTAAACCACTTGTTTCAGCAAAAAATGGAAGGCAAAGAAGCTGCAGCACACAAGTGGACGTACCTCCATCATGGCACAAGCAATACAAACAGAATCATGTTCTCTCAATGTGATGCACGCTGCAAAAGGCTCACCCTCCTGTCATCCAAAATGCAAAGAGCGCACCATTGCCACCTCTCACTTTTGTGGGATCACAAAATTTCTTACAGGTTCACAAAAGGTGGGAATCCTCAGTGCGGTACAATCAGGGCTGAATTCTACACTCTTCATTCTGTCGAAAACTTACATTGGTGTAAATCAAGACTTGTATGAAAGTCTGATGTATGATAAAGGTGAAGGGTTAAGCAAAGTGACCTGCGGTGCATAATGAATGTTTATGCACGACATTCTATTTGCAAAATAACTGTTTAAAATACCCATTTTAGGGTGAGCAATGGAGATTGCTTTTATAATAATAGTCTAGCCAGGTTTTCTTCCAACAAAAGCACTTTCACCAGCAGGAACTATTACAAGCACTCAAATTGTCTATCAAAATGTAACTGCTAATTAAGAACAAAAATGACTGTGAAATTGCAATATAAGCTCCATTTAATTTCACTGGGAATTCCAGGCCTTTACTTTCAAGAAAGTAACACCTCTCTCATCAGCTCTGTAGAAACCAGAGTGAATCACCTCTCAGCCTTTGGTTTTTTTCAATTAATTACAGGGACTGTTTTCATACACTTGCCAATGACTAACCATAATTTAATGTTCTGTGTGCTTATTTGGTTACACTATGTAGAATTTAGCAAATACGTCATAGTGCTACAGAGAAGCTCTTCCGCACTTCCCCACTGTTCGATGCTTTTTATGCAAAAGTATGGTTTAGTATTTGCTGTGAAAGGCAATAAAGACAATAAGTGAGAATCTCAAGTGGGTCTATGCCTATACTAAGGATCAAGAAGTATCCCTGGATTTCTCCTTTGTTCAGGTCGTGCTGGCAATTATGACAAGCAGCATGGTTGATTTAAGTATGCTACGCCATCAAAACATAGAATCAAAAAACTATGACATCTGGGATTTTTCTTCTACCACAAACTTATTAATCAAAGCTATGGCACACACTAAGCATTGGCAAATGGCTTGAGGGTACCAGGAATTTATTTTTCTCGGTGAAGTCTTTTAATAATCAGATGACAGGACTAATTTACATCGCTGTGGCCCACAGTTACAATTTTGACCTAATGCAGTTTGTAACATTCATGTGTAAGGCAGTTTTCTGGGGGACGAGGGGAATGGTGAAAACAACCAGCAAACAAGAATTTGAAAAATTTATCCTGCTTTCATTACAATTTCAGATCTTTAAGGTCCTGCTCTCAGAGTTCTACAGAATTTTAATGAAGACTGCATAATTGTCTAATATTTGGGATAAAACATTGTTTTATTTAAAACCAGATAAACTACCATGCAAACAATAGATCCATCTAGTAATCATAAATTCTTCTCCTGAGGTTAAATATTGGCATCAATCTCAGTGCTAGGACCTGAAATATAGGCAAATTACCGACAAGTTAAAGTTTATTTTATAGGCACTGAGCAGTTTTTATTTAGAAAAAAGAAAAAATCTACAAGTCTGTAGGACTGTGGTAGCTGTATTTCTCATTCCTTTTTGAAGCACAGCACAGTGATCACGTGTACCAGATGGTAACATTTTATGCACATTGATCCGGACTACCTCTGGAATAGCAACTGAATGTTAATGAGCGGTAGCTGAATTGCTGAACTGCTTATCTGTATGTCCCTATGTTTTTAACATACTTCCTTATTTTATGACTGATGGTCATGCTAAGACCAGGATATTACACAGTGTGAACTTCCGTATTTAGATAATGGGAGCCGAATTTTACTGATAGAGGAAACCAGATCTATATCAGACACCTGTGGCTTAGAATGAGACTAACCTACGACTCTCTTCAAACTTTTAGTGATTAGGTTTTATTTTTTCAATTAACGCCGGTGCTTTCAAGAGCTACAAAGAAATATGCACACTCCATAGAGAATAAATACAAATAATACTATTCTACATATTTGTAGTGCGTTTTCTTCAAGAATCAAAAAAACCCAGTTTTTCAGCTTATTTCATCTTATCTACTAAAAAGTAACCGTGATCAGACCTGACTGTTAGGTTTGAATATGAACTTAAGCCCACTGCAAAGAATCCGTAACTCCAAAACACAGTGTTATTTCATTAGGGTCAACGAGAACAGCTCTTTTGAGAGCAAATATATGTAAGGGAGGAAGGAATTAGATGCTGTGCACACACACAAGACACACACATCCATATAGCTCTGCAAGGAAAGCTCACAAACAACATTGAGGAAACACAACTGCAACTGAGTGTGCATGCTGTCAATATAATTAAAAGAATATTTCAAACTGGCCTGTGGTAAATACAAGAAAATAATCTTTCTGTACATTGAAACACTTCAAAAAGGAAGATTTGAAGCAGTAATAAATTGGTAACTAGATTTCTCCCCTCTGATGCAACTCCTCCCAGCACTTTCTCTCCCACTTCTATAGTATATCATTCTGATACCTTTACAGAAACCAAGTTTTTAGAATAGAAGTTTTGCAATGAGCAATATTAGATGCCAAATTACCTAAAACACAATGGTATTTCCACCCAGTCCACTGATTATCCTTTCTCTAAACTCTCTCCTGCAGGTCGGCTCACCTAAGCTTAGGAAGAACTGAATCTTTACTAACACCATCATCATCTCAACTTAGCTTCAGCTGCCTGTAAGGGCTCCTCTGCTAGTCTCTCCAACCTGAATTTATTAATCTTTCTGCATTATCCTGTGGCCTGCCACTTCTCCTCTAAAACCTAACCAGCTAAGTACTCTATCTTCCTTAGTGTCAGTGATTCTTTTTCTGTTTTCTCTTTCTTAGAAAAAAATATCTCTTATGATTGTTTTCTATGAAAGTTAAAAATGAAACAATACTCTGTGCTCTTAAATTCTGAAAAACATCCACAGATGTATGTTCCATGAATGCCTCATAAAGGTT
Organism: Baryphthengus martii; assembly: GCA_013396935.1. Taxonomy (NCBI): domain Eukaryota; kingdom Metazoa; phylum Chordata; class Aves; order Coraciiformes; family Momotidae; genus Baryphthengus; species Baryphthengus martii. Next base: position 107,725 of record VWZK01004494.1, read on the forward strand.
AAGCAGCCTTCAATCAGATACTGAATGACAGATGAAGCACAGGAAGAGATAAGGGTGCTTTATAAGACAACATCTCATCTGATTACTTGCACTGGAGTGTTACAGGCAGATTAAATTGCATAGGATGCCACATGATGCATCTGCTGCCCATTTTTTTTAAAAGGAAAAAAATCCTCAAACTACATGTGACAATATACACCATCTGAGTCAATGATGTAGCATTTAATTTAGCTAAATCATGTTGGGAAATGCAGGTGCATGGATGCTTATATCCATGCAGCTTTTGGTGCACTAGGTATTCACTTACACAAGCATTTCAAACAAAAGAATTCCAACAGTAGAATAAAGGCTTTTCAGTGCCTAATCTCAATTTACAAAGAATTAACTTCTGTTTAAATCAATTAATGCTGGATCAGACCACAGTGAAAATGCAATGGAGGAAAACCTGCTACAACAAAAATGCCCACTTCAGCAAGACAATCTATTCTCTCCTTCTTAATGTATTTAAACTACATTAAGAACTAGTATTCCACATCAAGCTGAAAGGCAAGTATTTCACATATATATTTACACAGACTGATACATATCTATAGCTATATTAAAAAGGATATGAATAACTCCTTCATCAACTCTGCAGGCGGAAGTTTGCAGTTGATCTTCCAGATGCACCAACTTCTCACTTATTGCTTCGCATTTTTCTCCCAACTCTGCAGAAAATATGAAGAACTCCTACAGGAAGTTGAAAAAGAAAAGAAAGCATGTTTGCTGCTGCTGACTGCACTTTTCTACATCAAATTTGCATCAAATTAAGGGAAAAAAAAATATATATATTAGTAAGGGGATATGATATTTTGTAGTGCTAAGACATTGGCTGAAAACAAATTCCCATCCGAGGGGCAAAAAGTTGTTATTATATAACAAAGCAGAGATTTGTATGAAATGAAGTGAGCTTGTGGTCTCAGTCCATTTCCCAGCAGAAAAGTCATGATCTCACTTTCAACAGAGGATTAAGGGGGTGTGTAGACTGAACTGCTCTCCCTCTTCCCTGGTGTCTCGCCATAGCAGGGAAGGGAAATTTCATGCCAACTAAATCATTTAGATTCCTAAGTTTCAAGTTGTTCATGTAAATATGATTTACACTTTTAGGCCATCTAAATATTTCAAGCAGCAGCATTTTTGGTATCTCCCATAAACATAAAATGCACTTACTACTTTGAGGAAAAATCTGTCTAGAATACTTAGGGACTTAACTGATCACAGAAAACGCATGAAAGTCTTAGAGATTGCATGATAAAACTACACTTTTTTTAGCGTTATCATGAAACAAGACTAAATTTTCAAAACCATTGCTTCTCTACTTAGAACTTATACTTACAAACGCTTTCTATCTTAAAGTATTTTAAATCAGTTGCAAAGTCCTCATAAGTCTCTGTTTACAGATACACTGCACAAAGATTATTTGCATCTTTTATATTTTATACTGAGAAATAACCCAAAAAAGGAGCAAACACGAGAAGGAGAGGAAAGGAAAAAAAAAAAAGTCAACCAATTTGTACAGCACTGAGATAAGTGTCTCCTTTCCCTCTCAAGGCATCATAGTGCTGTCTACAGTGAACAACAGGACTTATCTGTAAGGAGAAGATCATGATGCCAAGAAGAAGTTCTGCTGGAGCCATGTCGAAAAAAAACGGAGTCATTCATCAGCTGGAATCTAGAAAACTAGATTTTCTCTAGACCTAGTCTATGCACTCATCCATTAAGCAAGCTGCACATGTGGCCATATGCAATCTTCACAGAGTTTTTCTCCTTTAAAAAAAGTACTTGGAGTCCTTTGCAGTGATCCGTTGCTACAATAGTAGGCATCAACAGTTAAGAGAAATCAGTCCTTCAATCAAAGGCCTTCCAAAGAAATCATGTTAATCCTTGTTGGAACGCTGCCCATTGCGAAACAATTTGATTTTTGGTAAACATATTTACCAGACCTCACTTCTGTGCTATCCTCACTCTTTGCGTCACACCATGCAGACAGAGTCAAATATCAGAAGATCTCTGCTTGCTGGCACATTCTCTGTTACAGCACAAAGCTTTGACCTTTCTGCTTTCCTAGGTCTTCTGTCAGACATGACTATCTGGCAGATCATATGGGTACATAACCAGCTGCAGCTTGAAACCTGGACATGTGAGCTGGTTAAGAGAGGTGACACTGAGAATGCCTACAGCTTAGATACAGAGAAGCACAATGCGAGAACCAGCTGGCTGAGTCCCTAGCACTGTGTACAAGACCTGAGCCACCATTCTTAGAGTCATTACCCAAACATCGGAATCTACAGCAGCGCTCCGCAGCATTTATAGACGTAAAAATGACCTATTGTTTTTAAAATGAGAACAGTGTCCTGGTTTGAGTTAGAACAGACCTAATTCTGTTCCGTGATTTTACTTTTCAGCTCAGTCTCTTCTAGTAACTGCACTTTCTGAGCTAACAGCATATTTTCACGGATAGTGTCTGCTCCTAGAAGTGATAATGCTTCAAGTTTATAGTTACTATCAAAGACTGGCGTGCAGAAAAAGGCTCTTGTTTATACTTGCTCCCGTGCAGACCACAATCACTGGTAAATCTTGTGTACCACATTACGGGTGCAGAAAGTAAAAGGCCGCAAACTGTGGGGAGAAGCAGCCCAATACAAGTAAACCTTAACGGGACCAGACATTCCATCCCATACACGTCATATTTGGTATAAAGCTGAAGGATCACAACAGTCAAGTTCTCTTCTTCAATGGCTGGCATCTGAGGAGGACTCTGTCCATTCTGCCTTCAATCCTGATCTGTGAGTTCCTGAATCCAGTTCCAGAACCCAGCTCCTTAATCCAGTTCCCATCTGCTGCTGAGCCCAGTCTCGGACTTCCCCAGTAACTGCCCACAGCATCAGTGGTAACAGTGAAGAATTGCCATTCAGGAGGGGTGGGCTCCATATTGGTTTTGTATATATTTGTATATGTTTTGTTTTTATTGTCACTATTTTCATTAAAGCCATTTTATTTTTCTCTTCCGATCCATAGGTCTCCCTCCCTTATTCCCTTTCTTTTCCCCTTTGGGAATGCAGAGCGGTTAATAAAGCATGTCTGTCACTTGTCTAGGCTGGCTCAGCCCTAACCCTTGACATAGGGGAGGAGAAGATACACAGTCTCACTATATCAACTAGGAATGTCTTTTTCTGAAGACCAGGGACAGAAGATGAACAAGTCTTCCATACAGCTGCTAAATCATTATTCAGTGCACCAGCAGGACTCCATATGTTGCTAGGGAGTGGGATAATCTAGGCAATTTATATCAATAGAAGGCTTTTAGAGAATCATTTTGTGATACACATGCAATAGCAGATGACAGTTGTCTAAAAGAACTTAGGTCTTGGGCTAGAAGAGTCAGCAGACTGCAAAAACCTAGTACTCTGAAAGGACATCTAAAATTATGATCATCTAGAAAAAGCTCCACTTCTGAACACTGATTTTTCTCTAACAGTTAATGTGTATATTACATATCGACATTTTCTTTTCCCTTTTAAATAAGTCTTCACAGCCCAGTAAAGAAAGGTCACAACAGGGACGGGAGGAACCCAGCAAACAAGACCCCAAGAGCCTAGGACTTCAGGAGAATGCTTGTTCTGTAGAAAAGGCATCTCATGGTGCTTTGCATCAGTACTAATCCGTATTCTGGGGTTCTAAGTATTGGCTAGTAGCTCCTACCCCACCGGGATTCCAGGCAAGGACTTTACTGCTGTATTGGTCTCACATTAAACATGCTTAGAAATAAGAACCTATTGATTTTATCTCACTGGCTATAATTCTTTTGTCAACTGAATACTTGGATTCTCACTTAAAGTAAAATGTTCATTCTAACTCATTAAAAAAAATCACAGTGTCTTCTTCTGGAATTATCACATTTTGAGTACATAATGAATTGTATAAACATGTAACAACAATCCTGTTTACTTTGGAAATTAAGAAAAATTAACAATGAGTGTTCAGAAAATGTACTTATTGCAGAATTGTTACAATAATACAGGAAGACAGGGAAATCTGAGTATGTAAAAATCAGATCAAACTTGTTTAGGTCTTTAAACACTTGAAATCCATTTAATCATAATTATATGGCTATGGTTGCATTGCAGTGTAACTAAAATAGCTCCATAAGGTAGGGATTCTATTCTAATAATATTAAATTTCTAGTAGGTATTTTGCATCTTAATTCCTCTTGAATACAGCTATAACAGTATATGAATAAATTATTTTTGCACCTATATGACATGACTAAATACATATTTCTTATTTTGGACTGGAAAGATGTGGTAGAGTTCTGTGCGCTAACTTTGGTTTAAGATCCAGAAGAGTTAAATTAAATGGAAAATAAATATACTGCTCTCAAAAACATACCAGAATAATTCTAAATATTCAAGCAATTCCGCAGCTTCTTCCCCCAGGCCCTCATTTGACAATAGTTCGATAACCCAGAGAAGTAGACAGGTGTCCCGGTTTGAGACAAATTCAGAGGAGGAAATATCCCCTGATGGAGATCAGGCCCCTCCCCCCCACCAGGTTCGGGAAAGAAAATGTCCCCGGAGGAAAGTGAAGGGGGGGAAAAAACTACTTTATNAAGATTTCTCTCAGCACCTTTCATGCCTAGTAACATCACTGGTAAGATTTGTATTTGACATTTGTCTTTGTTGGTAGGGAAACAGCTGTGAGTGATGGCTGGAAAGTGGCACTTTACACTGATCAACAACATCCCTGAGAGTGGACTCTGCCTCCAGCTCAACATATTAGTAAAACAAAACTCATCCGAGCTTGTCAACGCTACAATTTACTGTTTTAAGAAGTCTTCAGATTTCTTTGGTTACTTTTGCACTAACAGCACTTTTAGGAAGCAGCTATAAGAGACTGCAGGAGTCAGGAAAGAGCTGAGATGCAGTATTGTTTTATGGATTTTTCTGTGAACAGGGGATGTAGTTGGTTGAAACTTCTTTTTCTTTTTCCCCTGTAAATCCTTAAGCAGGTGAAAACGGCACAAATGTGGGTATATTTGATATTTTTTGAGATGGAATTATTCTGCCTTCTCACGCAATGCAGAAATTCTTATTTTCTCCCAGAGATGTGAGAGCTTGATGCAAGAAATAGGAAGAACAGAGAATGTTCCAGCTGACACACAGCTGCAGCAACAGCATATTGAACTAAGAGCAGAGGGAATGGCTTCCATATTAGTCTTTCCTTTTATCCTTTCACAAGTCATTTTAGTCACCTATGAGCAACAGCTCCTCGACAGCATTACTCAAGGAAAATGTTTGATCAGCTTTTCCAGTGCAAACTCCTTCCATGCTCTCTTGGATCTAGTTCAGCAATTTTATATAGAAGAATCAGTATCGTAGTAGCTAGATTAACTCTATCAGGATTAGAGTCTCTGTTAGAGTCTTTGGTGGTTGTCCTGAGAAGTAGGATTCCCAGATATATCCCTAAAACTCATTCGTCCTACAGAGCAACTTTTGTAAAAAGGCATTGTCTTAATTCCAACTAGCAATATCATAACCCCAGTAAGACAGATGCCTTTGAAGACCTTCTGCAGAACATCAAACCCAGATTTCTTTCACCTATACTAAATCCTCTCTCTTCCATAATAGTTGAAATCATTCAATAAATAACAGCAACAAAAAGTTGCCCTTGCAGACAGATACTTCACATTACGGCGCAAGGTTTAGAACAGTGACATTGTCAGCAGAAGTGCTGCACGCTTACCCTCACCCCTTGCAGAAGTTAATCAAAATTGGGAGCACTTGAAACTCCAGAACATCAAGCCAGGGCATCTCTTAAATAATTTCTAGAAACAAAATGCAACCATCCATATGCTCGTCCTGCTTGAACAGATGCTTCAATCAAATTCGGGCTAAGCGCGCATGCCCACAGATTATGAGCTACATGGCCACAAAATGTCAAGTGCAGGTGGAGGATGCATTTATTCTTGTTCTTTAACCACAATTTCCCACCCTGTGTGCACTGTCCTGGGCAGGTGGTGTAGATGAGGAAGCCAAAGTGGCCACTAGGAAAAGGCCTAATCTCTTTCTCAGAAAATAATGCATGTTACTCATGACCAACACCATCCTAGCATCATGGCAAGGCTGATCAGAAAGCAATCAGGGACCACCAAAGCCTGCTTGGTGACTTGCAGTGTGATCAAGCCCAGTGTGACTGTCCTCAGCTGATGTCTGTCTACAGAGCTCTTAGAATCTGAGGGGGATTTTATGGTTCTGGTTGTAGGGCAGAGCCTCCTCCAGGGCTAAACTGCCCCTGCAGTAAGTTTTCCTACCGCAAACTTCCCTTACTACAAACCAAGACAATTACATTTCATTTTACCCTTAAATAGCACACAATGATAATTAACAGTTGTCCTCTCTATCATTATTTTTTACGTGATTGAAGACTTTGACTTGCAATGAGACCAGGATTTCTAAACTTTTATTTCTATTCTTTTCCTTTGTTTCTTCAGTGTGTTTCTGTCTTCTACAGAGTGAGGTGACCAGACCAGTGCCATAGTCCTCTGGAGGCTTTCACATTCTCAGCTAAGCACAGTAATTATTTCTGTCTCACAACTGACATTCCCATTAATGAGGCTACAAATGACATTTGCCCTTTCTTGCAACAGGATGAAGGTAATGAATTCTGCTCTATTTGTAGTCCACTATAACCCTAGATTGTGCTTCTCCAGTACTGTCATCTTAGCTGCTATTTACCGTCTGTATACATAAATCCAACTTCTTCTCTTCCTCAAATGTAATTTGCACCTGTCTTTTAACATGTCCCATCTTATTGATTTCAGACTATTCTTTCAATCTACCAAGAGCATTTGGAATTCTAATCCTAATTGAAATTATGTTGACTGGCACATAAACTCCTGGCCTATCTCCTTTTTAAAAGCAAATACCAAGTCTGCATTATACTGATCCCCTGGGACTTCAAGCATCTTCTAGGAGTTTTCAAAGAAGCTTGTTAATGGTTGAGAGATTGTTTTTCTTGGCTCCTATGCTCTCAGAAGAAATTTCATCAGTCTAGCCTGACTTCAGTACATCTCACCTGCCTTAGGATCCTTTACTGTTTTCGTCTCTTGCTACCTTGTAGTGAATACCAGGAGCATGACATATACGGACACAGTTTACAATTTTTTTTTGAAAAAAACAAAAGCAAAGAAAATAATGAAGAAAAAAAAATAATTCTGCCCTCTCCTCTCACATAATTATAGTCTCATTCACCTTTCTTATTAGAAGATGCACATGCTTTCTTTCATCTGTCCCTTACATACAGCTTATCCCTGAACTCTGTTGCTATTTTGCATGTCTTTTGTTTACAGTAGCTTATTGCGTTCAGTGGTCTTACTGGTTCACTCTTACACTCTGCAGCACCCTTTTAGGCTCATCCTTAGGAACATTTTTTTCCTTTCCTTTGCAAAATTCTCTTGGGCCACTGAAGCGTTGCTAACATAGACATGTAGTTTGTTACTGTGTTTGCTCTCTTCTGCACCAAAAGCAGATGGTGCTGCACTATAAACATGATGTCTTCTGGAGGATACTGAGGGATCTGCTGATCCCTTCTCCTATAGAGTTTGTCCCACACAAACTCACCGGTTGCTTCCCTGATTCTGTTTAGGTAACTTTTTCTTTCATGGAGGTGGTTATCCACCTTTTCTCTGCAGAAGGATCAAGGTTGTTTCCCAAGTACTTTTGCCTATATCACCTTTCACTTAGAGACTGCTAGCTTGTTCCACCAGCCTGTTTATGTACATTTAGGAGACTGCATCACTACAACACGCTCCTCGCCTTCTCAAATGCAACAGTTCAGGCATAAAGCTTTCCAGACAGCTGTTCTGCAACTCTGACCTACCTCATTGCCACCATCACATGCTTTTCTGACATTCCCTTTGCTTGCACTGATCCACTTTCCTCCTCCACAGGGATACAACAACACATGGGACTGTTCAGTAACTCATCAAAATTACAACCTGATGTTGGCAATTCTTCCCCTCACATATCTTCCATTATAGTTATTGAGGAGTATCCTTGGAAAAGCATCTATGCAAGAGTAGAGCTTTCCACTGTCCTCCAGCACCCTGCTGTGGTCTGGGTGACAGCAGTCTTCCCATTCTCATCTCTGGAGATCATCAGACTGGAGATCTGCCCTGAGTGCAGACTTCCTAAAATGAGCGCACACTATCGCACTGGCTCATTTAATTAAACGGGGACAACTCCAGTTCCTGCTGTGGGAGGATAAGCCTATTTACTGACTTACCAATAAAACTTCACAGTGGGCCAGGACTTTGAAAAGAAACAAAAGCATCAAACTGTTTTCTAGTGTCCACATCCTGCTGTGCTAGGAGTCAGCATAGCTGGGTATCATTTCTAGGTGGTTCCTAGTATTGTTCACTCCGATCTCTCCTCCCAAGTCACTAAGACGCAGCAATCTGGAATGACTAACAGAGTGCTCTTCTGCAGGCAGCAGGGAGACTGACAAGAGTGAATTAGGGAACCAGAGCGTCAAAGGAACATTTAGGCAAAGCTTTGACATGGTACAGGGCGCTGACAATTTCACAGAGCTTTTATAGAGCTGTCTAAAAGTCAACATCAATTCAGCTGTGGCAGTTTAGTAGATTCTGGCTTTCCAGAAAATTTCCATTTCCTTTATTTGTATCTCTGCTCTCTATTCTCTTTATGCACTTTTTTTGCCCTCAAAATTTCAAAAGAGCAAAGTTCCTCTGCTTGCGAGGACTCTAAAATATTAAGCTGTCAGTGAATAGTTCTACAGTAGCACCTCTCTATGCCTGTGAGCTCTGGTGAGGTTGTAAACCCAGCACACACGCCACACTCACATCCTCTGGGCATACCTCCTGTTAAGTAGAAGAGCAACTTCTTCAGTCCAGGGCTGGTCTGTTCTACAGCTTTCAGGTCAGGTCACTGCCGGACACAAGCAGGCAGTTGTACTCCCGTTTGCTTTGGTCCAGACCATAGGCAATTCTTAGTTTCCAGCAAATATTCTGCTGTCTTGACAGTTAGCACTACCTCAGTATTTTGCCCTGCTGGCCGGTGGTCTTTTCGCTACTTTCATCCCATGGGACTACCTGCACCTATTTCACATCATCTGTGGACACAAGCACCTGAACAGTTTTGCTTTAATTCACAACGAAGGTCACTGATAAGAAAGGCTCTTTGCATTTTCTGCAAAGTTCACCTTCACTCTCAAAGCTTCCTGTTTTTATTTATGCTGAACTCACACCCAGCCAAGCAGTGTATCGTAGCCATGCTCTCGCGTCAGAGTCTCCTTGTACACAAGGTCAACAATCTGAGTGCAGTCTCGCAGTCTGATAATCTCTCCTGAAGCATTCCAGCTGCTTCACAGTCTTTGGATTCATCGGTGGGAATCCAAAGAGATGTCTCATTTGAACAGTTAACCCAAACTGAAATTTTTATTTATTTAATTCATATGTGCTTGGCTGAGCACTTGTCACTTGCACTTGACAGGTGGCATGTAAGCTATTATGGAAGGTGAGCTGGGGGTTACTTACCCGTGTAACTAACTTGCTGGCTGGACACAATGTTTGGATACTAAATTTCCCTAATATGTAAGTTGCAAACCAAGGCATATCAATATAAAAATCATAGAATCAATGGACCAGACTGAATCAGCACAGCTCTTAGAACTCCCCATACGCACGTATTACCTAAGCTCTTAGTTTGTATGTAGACAGATTTTTGTATGTAAGCAGATTTTTCTCATTACTTACTCTCATAGGAAACGCATCTCATGTTACTTGATGAGTATTCTTATTCAGATTAATTTCCTATTCATACTACAGTATGCTTCTATGCTTCAAAAGTAAACTCAAAGATATTTTTAGTGGTATACAAAAAAAAACAAAACAAAAAACAAAAAGGAAAGCATCATGACTTTGTTCCATTCCCAAGCATCATTACAGTGCTGCAGTGAGGCTAGCTAAATATTATTGGTCCTACTTTTCCCCCAACATATTCATCCTGTTGTTGGTATGTACTAAAAGCACTAGCATATGATTTAACTATAAACTCCCTGAAATACACAGCAATTTTGCCATTATCTTCAATGGAAAAAAAACAAAGAACAAGCCCACTTTAGTTATGCCTGTGTGTTTTTTCTAAGTGCTCGCACACTCTCTAGTAATTTTTACCCAAAGGTAATACCAGAAAAACAAAGGTCATTAGTTTTAATTGAAACCCAGAAAAGTTTGTACAATTTCACCACTTTATAGTGCCTAGAAAACACTTACCTCAGATAAATGACCTTCTGCTCCAAATGAAATGTCTTCTGTAATCTGTTAGAGATAAATTATTAAGTATATGGTAGATACATGCTATATAAACAGCAAGATTTAAATGGAACTTGTAAAAAACTTATAGCACATTAAAAAGTTATATAAGCTGAACAATTACATCATTTTGCTTCACATGCATGAGACATTTCAATTGCATTTATAATGGAGCAGTGGCAGCCACCCAATATTTAAAACTAAATTTGAATACATTTTATTAAAGCCTGCCTTTGGCTTCCCAGTTAAAAACCACAAGGAATGCTGCCTCTAAACTGCACGACTAGCTATAGATTGAAACAAACTTTTCTAATAAGCTCTTATGGATCTACACACCACTCAAGAGTCTACAGAAACTTTTTTTGGCACAAACACTGTAAGTGATTTTGGGCAGGAGAAACAGAAGACCCCACTGATGTTTTGTATCAGTAACACCTGCTAACTATAGTCAGTTCCTCTTTCAAAACTTCCTTCATCTGTAAAGTCTATAATAAATTAGCCAACATTTCATTGATTGGTTGAGTAAAGAAATTTGATGTTAATATTAGTGGAAAAATCCTTAATATTTATCACGCATAACAACATTGATAATCTTTATATAAACTGAAATAGGAATACTGCTTTGGTAGGACAATACTTAGCATCACAGACATGTACATAAAAACATGTAAAATAAAGTGTAAAAATCATTACTCTCCCATAATATCATTCTTAGTACTGGGTACTATTTTCAGTAATATAACTGAAAAGAGGTTGCTTAGATTTTTTTTTTTTTACCTGTATATTTTTGCTGCAAAAGACACGTAAGCATTAAGCTTACTGAGATGCTATGATCTCCAGCTAAAGAGTTTGCATTTTTACCAGTAGAGAGTACACAACAGTATCACACTACCTAAGGGGCATCTTACTAACACAACGATGAGATGATCAGTGTGTACAAGCCAGCTGCCTGTTGCTACAGAAATCCTTTCCAGCTTGAATCAATACAAACCTCACTCAAACGCTGACTTTCATTCATGCTTAATGCTGACATTTAAAATTACAATTAAATTTAAAGTTCCCAAATTATTTTTGAAGTTCTACAAATACAACATTTAATTAAAACTCAAATGAATGCACGGTTTATTTATCTTTCTAAAGGCTTTGTCCTTTACACGTTGCGTCCAGGACCACAGGCTATCTCAACGCACACTAATGAGCTGCAGCCTGCTGACAGTGTCTTTTTTGGTGCTTGCTATCGCTAAATTCTGAAAAATGTTGTATCATATCCTGTGATGACTTCTTTTTAATGACAGACTCTACATTAAATATTAATTATTTTTTCATTATTGTCCACTTAGTAACACTTAGAACATTTACTATCTTAAAAAAAGTGACTCAAATGAAGACTTGGCAATTATAGAATGTCTACTCAATACCAGAGTGCTCTACAGAAGACCCCAAGACATCGTCCCAGATGGCAAAACTGAATTATGCAGAGGAGTAAAAAGACAGCAATCCTTACACTTACCTCAGCTCTCTTCTTCTATGGTGAAAAAGTGAGAAATTATCTACAAAAAATTCTGATGGGATAACTACCAAAAACGCTGACTTACAGAAGGTAACACTACTGAATTTTGGTTTTTACCTTGTAACTTTAATCACCTCAATTTTCTTGAAATCTAGTAGGTGTTTCTTTCCTTCATAGTGATTAAGAGGAAGCACTGCACAGCATGCCAGATAGCAGAAGGAGAAGAAAAAAGGATAGGTCAGGAACTCAAGCCTGCAGGTGCACACATACATACCCATGTTCATCAAGATACTTGGTGTTAGGGAGGTCCCAGCACACACACATCTCTCTTTATTAGTTATCATCTGTTTCTGGTGTTATAAAAAGTTTTTGCTTACACACACATTATCAACAAGCAAAAAATAAAGCAAGATATCATAAGGAGTGGAACAAGCAGGCGTTAATGTCTGAAGAGAAGTGAAATGTTACTGTATATTTTAGAAATCACTCAGATATGTATCCAACTATGTAATAATGATCATAGCAACTTTCACTTCACTCATGCATCACCTAGGCAAAATAATTCGCAGTCAGTTTAAAAGTATGGAACATTTCTGGGATGAAAACAATTTAATTCCTCAGAGACTTGGGAGAAAAATCAAGCCCAATTAGTGTCGAAAAGACAAACTAAAACTGCAATGATAGGGCTCCCTAGTTTCATCAAGATAGCTACCAGCTGAAGGGTACACACTTCTAAGAAAATTCAAGGATCTGTATCAAATACATTACACAACAAGCTTTCACATGACTGGGACTAGCAATACTGTCTGTAACTTTGCTCCAGATTGTTGGGGTTTTTTTTAATACTGTAGTCTAATGAGTTATCTGTAATTGAGAGGAGTGCATCTTAATTTTTAAGTAACTCAGAGTGTTCCACAGGATGATTTTTGCTGGCCTCGCTTCATTTAGTTTTGACAAAAAAATTAGTGATGTTTCAACAAGCTGAGCTGCCAAACCATATGATTGTCTTCCCTAGTTAACAGCCAGTATTAGAAAGGAAAGCTGATTTATTGGATTATTTTGGGATGCATCAGTCTACCATAAACAAATTGGGAAAAATACTGGTACTGTCTTAGAAAACACAGTTATGAAGACTATAAAGTAACACTTGACAGTTAATAAACCTGTGCTCACATATGACAATAAAACAGCTGAACTTTCAAAGAATTTATCTACCTTATCTATTTCATAACAAATCACATCATATTTTACAATCTAGTGAGGATATTTAATTAAAAATTAAAAACAGCCCCTCTGTAAAGCAGTATCTGAGGATCTAAGCGAGGGGTTCTTTCCATTCATCTATTTTACTCATTGCTTATCAAATGAAACCTATAGAGTAAGATACAGCCGTACGCAAGAAAACTCTATTTATAGTACACATCAGCAAAACCAATATCCACTCCCCAGTAATACCTAGCCAGATACAACATGATCAATAACTGGAAAGTTTCATTTATAGCATTTCGCTGTAAAGTAAATCAATCACCTCAGAATGAAATGTAACTTCCAAGGTATATGTGCACATACACTATTCTCTTTGCTATGCTGTTTCGAAGCAGGCAATTCTCTCAAGCAAGTAACCTCTCGTCAGAACACTATTCTTTCCTTCTGCTTCAGTGACCACCAGGTCTCTCTAGAAATTTTCCCCAATGGGCAACAGAGTTGACACAGTTGAAGAGAATAGTCATTTCAGAAACATGGCAAGCACATCAAGCTACTCCTCTCTCACAGGGATGCCAGTCTTGTTAAATAATATCAAACCAAGTATTCTGACAAATGTATGCTTTTCTATGAGGTATCCCCACTTGCTGATAAATGACTATAAGAAGGTTCACTGCTAACTGGCAACACTTTTTCCGTGAAAAGTCATACGAATTACTATGTTGGAGACCAAAAGCCATTAACACTACTTTCCCCCCCTCCCCAAACATTACATTATTTTTAAAATAGCAAAATACAATACCATATAACAGAGCATTTAAATGCTACAGAAGTGGTTTATGATTCAATTAAGTCCATTAACAAATCGAGATATATTCTCTCTTGCACTTTGACATGTTCAAAACCAGTGGTTAGTATGTTTTGTAACTACCGTGTCATATTTTTTACTTGTTTTTATATTCTGCCTTGTGATGAACTACTAGGAGATCTTAGGAAATGTTATGCTATAGCTCTTCTCTAAGAGTTTAGATACTGCCTGTCACTCCAACTGAGATCCTACCAGCTTTACTACCTGAAGTGTACTCATTTGGGTAAAACTTTTATATCCCACAACAAGGAAGAAATTCCAGCTCCTGAAAGCATAAAAGCAAGCAGATTAACTCTAATTCCAGAACCAGAATACAGTGTATATGTGTGGTTTTGCTTATGGTTGCAACGGGTTGCAGTCAACACTGGTGCATAACTTTGCCTCAATGGTCAAAGCTGGAGGCAGTACTGATGTAGAGGAAGGCCAGTCAAGTAAGTTGTGATAAAACACAGCTGTGCTGCTCGACTCTTTCTAAAAGCTGGAAAATGAATGAATATTCTTATAATAACTAAACTGTTTCTTTACATTTTTCTTTCAAATTTCTCAGTCCTAGGAGCACTGTGGGAATAGATGGAGGAATACTTCCCCAGGTCCTTCACTGATGAGCATTTTCACATTTGTACTTACACATCAGCTTCTGAATGGATTCTGGCACATTCTCAAAATGGAGTTTATTCAGGATACCAGGATAGGCCAAATAGGCAAAGGCATTTATACCACAAAGTTTAAGCATCTCGATGAAGAGCTGGTTAGGGGGGTAGTCTCCCTAAATTGCCTCCTTGATAAAGACAGAGAGGTAATTATCAAAAAGCAAGTTCAAAAGGAGGAGCTTAATGGAAGCAGTACGAATATACTTTCCTCTTCCATTAAACATACGGGTAATCTGTTCCTCTTGAGTTCTTCACCTCTCTCCAGAACCAGAAGGCACCTCACTTCAGCCACCTAGATGTCATTATAGGATAGCAATGCTGATTTCCAGGGAAAAAAATCTGGATTTGCAGAGATGTAATAGGTGATCATCTACAGGACAAAAGTCGAATGCTACAAAACCAGTCAGAAAACCCCAAACTCTCCAGAGCATCTCAGCTGCACTTTTGAAAGGGGAGCACAGCTTTCCATAACCAACAGAACTCCTTGTATTACTTCAGCAAACTGATCAGAAATATCATAAGGGGAGAGAGGGAGTAACAAAAATTCAAAGCCACAGCTGATCATTTCCACTCTCTATGCAGAGTCAGTTCGTAATCATTTTCCCTAGGAAAAGGCTGTGAATACTATCGAAACCCAATTTAAAAACCAGAAATTTACTAACGAGAAGATTTTGCACTAAGGTAAGGGCCTGCTTTCCACCAAGTCTCAGCCAGTATAAATGCAAAACTAGACATCAGCTCTCAATGTAATGCACAACTCAATGTCTCTTCACAATAGTCACAATTAGGCACACTTTTAATTTTTGTGAACCAAATTCCAGAGCAATAAAACTGACAACTCCTGTTGGAGGGTCTTTTTACCATAGTGGTGCTGTTGGGTGATGAAGCTTTTTAACAGCTTGTTTACCTTGACAGTGGAGTTAAAAGATTACTAGGTAACCACATTTTTCAAGCACGGACGGTATTCCAGTACAGAACACGAAAACTTAAATTGTCAAACCTTTTAAATCTCATTATTTTTTTCCTTCTTCTAATATTTGTTGGATGCTGGAAGCTGTCTACCAGCATCTGAGCTAGGAAGCCTTTGACCATTTCACTAGGAGAGGAATACTTACTCTCTCCCTACTTCAGCTAATATGGATCCAGGTTAACAAGTCAGCAGAACTAATTCGGAGTGAAACTTGTCAGTGAGATGAAGAACATCTGACAATCTGCATTAAATACTTAATCGTTTTTCCTTTAAATCCTGATGTACATTCTGTATTTACCACTTGAATAAAAAGCCTGATGGTGGAAAGAAAAAGGGTTGAAGGGCTTCCGAGAAGCTAATAAACTATTTTGTTCATGTCCCAGACTGGAGGCCAGATATTAAGTTCATACTAAACCTGCCCGGCTGACCCGTCACCCAGATTCAACTTCTTCTTTCAAAAGGAAAACCAGCAGTATCACTTGAAATGCAGCTGTAGAATATTTCAGATACCTCTTTTAGCTCGCTGTGTTTGGCACAGGGAACAGTGCCCCACTCTGTGCCCTTTGGAAAGTGACTTTCTTTTCTTTTTTCGGAATCTGAAGGGCCATCAGCAGTCATCTCCATCTCATCCATGAGGTTCTCCTCTTCCTCAAAAACACAGCAACTGGTTTCTTTCAGTTGAAACCCTTGGATCAACAGCTGACAGGCCTCCAAATCAGCTTCCCACACTCTTTGGAGCAGCTGGCTCCCACAGCTGAAATAAAAGCCAAAAGAAAATAAAACTGCAGTTCAGGGAGAATAGTTGCTATTTCAAGTAACTTTCAGGGTGACTGCTTATTATTAGATAGGAAAATGAAAGCAACAAAAAGACAACAGCAGCTTAAATACTTCAACAGAGATAATACAAGCTATTTCCAACTAAAAAGCAGTAAAATTATAGCACTAATACAAAGCTGATGCCAAAAAAAACCCTTTTGTGCTAAGATGTTGCTTCCAACTGTACGGCATATATTGGCTACACGTGACCTTCTCCTGATCGAACTTAGATACAGGGGGTTTTGCGATCATGACCAGAGCTTCCTTCACGCTATCGGATAAATGGGCCTGTCATCCTAAAAGTAGTCATGTGGTTTTCCGGAATTTTATGTAGAAGATCACACATGAACAATTACATTCTTTACTACATTAAATAATCTCTAATTTGGGGAAAACAGGTACACTAAATTTCTTGTTAGACTGAAACATGATTCTGGTGAATCAGATTAAACTACAATACTGTTTCTTTAGACTTAAGGCTTTTAAATATTGTGCTTATCTCTCATCAATACGTTTTGGTTTTTTTCTACTTTGTTACGCCATCAAAGAAAAAAACAAAAGTATTAGGAAATTCAAAATACCAAACTTCGTCATACTTCCAATTTATTGACCATCTCTCAGAGATGTTCACGTAAATTACAAATAGTGTTCCCGAGATCTGTCCAACAGGTATTTTCACCTGAAGTAAATGGGAATTCTAGGCATAGATAGTTTTTCAGAACAAGACACCGAATACAAACCACACTGCTTGTAAGAGATGTGGTCACATCTCCATTTAATACATGTTGCCTCTAAGGAACCAAAAGATTAGATTGTCCACTAAAACACAGCGGATCAGTGGCAGAGCATAGGATGGGACTCAGAAGCACCGATTCCCACGGCAATACACTCTTCCAGACAGATTTGAATGCTATTATCTAATAACCACTATATTTTTTTTCACACTGCTTTTTAAATTCTATCATTTACTATATAATTGTAAGCAATTATAGGTGACTAAAAGAAGAAAAATAACTATTTGATTTTAACTTTTCTGACTAAATTAAACACCAGCTTATCTTTTACTCTAAATGAAGGTTAAAGAAGTTGCAGTGCTTACAATTAATTCATTAATCTAACAAAGCTGGTTTTAACTCTAAAACTGTACAAGACGCCAAGCTGTAAAATTCACAAAGAAATATTTCCAGACTGAGAGCAAAATTAAGCTCCAAAAGCTGAGTTGTTTGATCTGTGCTTAGACTCAGTTTTTTTTACGTTTATTGAAGGCAGAATGCAGCACGAGGTCCACAAACTGTTCTCCCCCCAGGAGTTCAGAGTATCACTAATGAGAGCAGGAAAAAAGTCTTCACTGGATTACATTTGTGTGCTCCACCCAGGTAGCATTTCACTTACCAAGTCAGAAAAACAAAAATAACTCCCACTGTTTCTCTGCTTGTCAGTCACATCAGCCTGGTTACACAGTCAAAACACTTCCCTGCAGACATACATAAGCCCATTTACTTGCTTTTTGAACTGTTTGTTTTCAGCTATATATGGCTTATTATTAAAGGCTCAGAGAACACACTAGAGACTTAAATCATAATTTCCAGTGGATAGCTTGTTTTGGCTATTCAATTTAATGAAGAGCTCTATTGACAAAACTAGGGCAGAGATAGTGATGTATGTAGTACTCACCGTGGAGAAACTGACTAGCATATATAAATGTATGGCATAACGGTGCCTGGGCTGCTGTTATTCAGTGACGATTCAGCTCATTGATCAACATGGTTTTGATCGAGTCTAAGTTTTATACCCATTTTAGTAATCAGCAATTACTGAACATACTGTTAATAGGTTGCTTTTAAGGCTGTCTTTGTTTTATCATTTTATCTGTAGAACTCTAATACATCTTGAACATACTAAGATGTTACACTGAACTTTCTAACTGAAATCAGTGAATGCACATATACTTAAATATTCTGACCACATCTAAGCCCAAATACTTGGCATCTTTTAGTATGTATTTTGAAATTCAGTGCCCAGAAGTGTTTTTCAAACACACTTTTTGCAAGAAAATTACATGAAAGCTGAAAATAGCTGACACAGAAACACACACCAAATAATTATTAGAAATTTTGTTGCCCCTAGCATGCAAAAATCTTTAACTTTTACATCAAGTGTAAAATCAAGCTCAACAATTTCAGACTTCGATTTATTCATGTTCAAGACACACTAAAAGAGCATTTGCAGTCTCCATGAAGCCAAAAGCATGTGGATGCCTGTATTGAACACAGGAGTTTTTTCAGGTATGCAACTTTCGAAAATGATAGATCAAGATTGGATCAGATTTTATGGTATTCCTATGCTTATAAATATTCTATGATATATCAACCTCTAGATGTTATACACTTGTCTGTACGTACTACCAAGGTCACATATGAAGCAAGTTCACTGGAGGAGCCAGAAACAATTTGCTGGAATCTACAACAAATCACAATCCCTCAAGCATTTACATAGATCCAGTAGCAACAAAGTTCACCGTCATCACCTACTGACTGTGAACTTCCAAGTACCAGGAGGCTCACGAATCCAAAGTGCCAGGCTTTGTACAAACACCAAACAGATTACAATGATGGCCCTTTTTGCAGAAAGGCTTTTAAGTTTAAAACAAGCAACAAGAGCTAGGATATAGATGATGATCAAAGAAACACTGAGACAACAGAGGATTGAACACAGCATGCTAGTTACAATACAGTAGTTTAATTAGTTACATCAGTAACTACTTAGTCTAATCACTGTCAAGCACACTGAGGTATCACACCGAATGAGCATTTTAAGGACTGTCAGGAGACCAATGAAACAAGTCAGTGGATATCTAAGATCTCCATATCTCCATAAAAGAATCATGTAAAAAAGGCAAAAAGATACTAGCATAAAAACACAGTAGGTAAATGATTTATACCAATGGTGTTTAACATCTGGAGATGAAAGTCAGTCTTCTGATATTAAAAAAAAAAGATTGAGTAGGTGGGAAAAGACTGTAGGCAGCCTTGAAGGCTAGTAGTTATGTTTCCTATGACTGGACAAAGGGAATCAATAGAGAAAAGCAAAGGGAAACTATCACATACATAGAATTAACACAAAATAAAACAAAACTTAGTCACTGCGGAGGCAACAGCACTTTGAATGGATGAGGGTAGGACAAGACTGCTTTTGTCAAGTCATGGCCAGGGAAATGGATGTTGAAGTGAAAGAGATGCAGGATTCAACCCGAGCAATTTTTTAGCGGGACGGATAGCTGGGACAGGTTTTATCTCAAGGACACTATGCAGAAATAATCTACAAGAGGAGGCCTAAGCTGACTTGAAGAATGACTGAGACATTCACAGCAACACAAAAGGATGCAGCAGGGAGAATTCTGGATTAGGTCAAATTGATGATGATGAAATAGCTGTCAGACAAAAAGAGCTGTTTATGGACAGGAGGAAATGAATGTGGAACAGAGAAGTTTATCCTTGAGTTCTCTTCATAAAGTGGCAATCCAAATTGTAATTGCAGGTGCCTTTACTAAGTCTCACGTAGCTTTCTAGGAAACACCACCAGAGACCAGAGGGTACAAGGAAACTAGAGATCGTCTTCAATCTACATGTAGCACTGGGTGAAATTTGTGTCAAGAGTCCTGTCCAGTGAGGATTCTCTCTCTGCTTTTTCTTTGAAGTCCAGAGAGCATCGCTTCTCTGTCTTTTCACAAGTTTCCCAGAGATGTCAATGAGGGCTCCCTACGTGGCTCTCAGTACAACATTATCCTAGAGCTATTTATAATGTTAACTGGAAATAAGGGAACATGACTTTCCTATTGAGGGCTCTGCATGCATATATACAAAAGGCACATTCAGTTCCTGAACATTGTAGCCTAAATGAAAACATGCCTATGTAAAAATAGTAAAAAGATTTTATATTGAAACCAATTTAAAAAAAATAAAACAAAACAAAACAAAAGAGTTCCTCAAAAGCCAGTCAGAATCAACATGGGGAGATGTCACTACTTGTAAATCTCATCATCTCTAGTTTTTAGGAATGCCCCTTGGAGAGCCAATTTTGAAGTGGTTTATAACACCCTGAGGTCAATGCTGTGTGTTGATAGATGTTGCTTGTTTTAAAGGAAAACCCTGTAAGAAGCCACACCTTGAAAGCCAAAAGTGGGAGACTGAAGCTGAAAGACTGAGACATCTATTTAGAAACTGCATAACCAAAAGCTAACTTATGAGGGAAGACTGACCATCACTAAGAAGAAATACTCTAGACAACTATTCTCCTAATAGGTGAGCTACATTAAGATGCAGATTCAGGAACGCATGCACTTACCTATTCGCACTACCCCTGGTACACATGTCAGCACTGCATTCAATGACCCTAAAAGCAGTTTTCTCTGACAAGAAAGCAAATGAAATGCAACAAAAATAGTCTGGCAGAAACAATAGAGATTTTCATTACAACAATTAAAATGATTGGAAAGTTTTAAGGCTTGCAGAAAATGGCGACGTGAATCAAAAGAGTTTGCTCTATATCCCCATTCTTTGTTGATCTATCGTACAGACCAGGGAATGTTTCTCTATATTTTCATCTCTCCTATTTGTATTTTGCACCACAGGGAAGGAACTGGCTCTTCTTACTCTACACACTGTTATGTCTTTGTTGCCTTTCCTTAAGGCAACAGCCATGAAGTGAACAAAGGAGGCAAGCAAAGGAAAGTATGGAGTACAATACTTAGAGGAAGGAAGGCAGCCACATTGCTTTATTGTCAGCAGAAATCCACCCCTCTGATTTGGTTTATCATATTAATTCACTGTCATGCATTAATAGTCCTTCCTACATTTAATGAATATTTATTACTTCAGGAATATGTTCTACTTCTGTCCAAAAAAAAAAAAAAATGGTTTCCAGACTGGTCAGTTCCTGATCCTTAACCTTAGCTGTTACATTTTACGATACTTACAACCAATTTGTTGAACAGATCAAGGACTGTATTTAATGTTCCTACCAGTGGGTCACATGAAGCTCTAAGGAGAGGGAGGCACATAACCCTGTTTTCCCTGGCTGGCTGGTGTGCAACACCTGGTAAAGGAGAAGATACAGCTAGGGCTCATCAGATCATAGCTCTCAGCTGATGAACATAAGAAAGAGAAGAAAAAGTGCAGAAGGAACAAAGAAAACCTGGATTCTGCCTGAACAGCAAATTACTGTTTTTTTTCCTTGGTCTGCACACTACAAAGTCACCATTTATAAACATCTGACATCAAAGACTTTGGGTTTTTATTTCTCACAAGTCTCCCTAATTCTATAAACCTCTTCTTACAACCTCAATTTCACATTTCAATTCCTTCCATTGTGCCTCTTCTCTCCAATCTCCTCAGGAGCCAAAAATCTCATGAACTGACTTCATATTTTTCCAGTCGTATGGTTATTCTGCAGTGTGGGAGAATCTTCCTACTCCCTTATTTCATTTTCTCACTGATGACACTCGTTTGATGTTCAGCACCATTATTGTACTTCTCTATGTGAAAACAAGACTCACTCCCAGAAGGTGAGAAGACTCCATTACTTCCCTGTCAGATGGCAATGTGCTCTAACATCTACTTTGGAGACTAGCTAGAATTCCTAGGCAAAGTCTGAAGCTTGCAGTACTCTCCTATGATACAAGAAATTTCCTTCTCTGACCTTGTCTTCTTCCTTATAAAACATACAATAATATCTAGAAACCAACAAGTAGCTGACTCTCCTTAAATGTTTGTCCTACTGTGGAATACTCTGGACCAGAACCACAAGAGCCCAAGAAAGCAATCTCCACACTTGTATAAATACTTTCCTTTTAGCATAATGGTAGTGGCACTGAAGCCGAATCAATGTACCATGTAACTATTACATACTCCACAGTACTACAAAACGAGCGACAAGAGTTTTCAAATGTGCACATCAAATTGTCAAAGCAGGATAAACAAGCAGGAGATGTGAATGTTGGCAGTTTTTACTTTGGATTTGTAGCGGAATGATTTGTATCAGCTGCTGAGATACAATACAGCCTTTAGTGCAGAAGGAAAAACAAACCATGCATTAGGGGGCAAGACTAAAAGCAATCCCCTTGCCAGAACCAATCACAAGTGGGACCAGAATATCTGATCTCCTTCCAAAATTCCATTTGTCTCTCTGGTTCCATAGATTTTTACTTAATGAGGCATTATGTTTTACCACAATAATCATATGTTAACAAAGTGATGAACCTGACATAAGTTGTACCCTCTATCTCCCATAAATTCCATTCTTGCTCACCTCCCGAGAAAATCTAAATTATATGTAATTTGTCAAAATATTTCTCACATGAAGAATCATTACAATTTCACATTAATATTTTAAATCAGTTTGGGGTATTTTGTACATATGTGCAATTAGGTTATACCACCAATTCTATAAATGTATAATTAAGAAAAAGTGGATGCATGCATTCTATTATGATAGATGGAATCTAAAATTGCTAAGGAATTTCCTCAGACCTTTCAAATGCTATTAATTTGAACTCACTTGATAAAACATTTCTTAAAATACTCTTTCCCATTAAGACACTCAGAATTTTTCATCAAAAGAGTCTGATAACAAATAAGAAATAATATTAATGTAAAAATACATGGCTCCTCACACTGATCTCAGTAAGCACAAAAATATAAATATCTGTCAGTATTCTCTGCCAAATGTTTTAAAAAAAATAAAAATCCACAAATTCTTCCACTCAGTAAAACATTACCTACTGCATCTGGAATACCGAAGGATTAGAATCTACACTGAAATCTAAAAAAAATCTGCTAAGAATAATGACATCTTCCCCTTGCCCATAGGAAAAAAACAACCTGATATCAGCATTCCAAGGACAGAACTACCACCTTGTATTTCACGTGAAATGCACGTACTTTTCTTTCCTGAAAGGCATGTTCAAGGAGGAAGAACAGTTTTTCTAGTGCTTAAAAACAATAATGGGCATTTGATTAGTGTTATTAAAAAAACAAGATACTACACAATACTAAACAATATTTTTGTCATTTTCTCTTCAATCTTCCAGCCATTTATTTTACCTGGCACAAAACTTTAATCACAGCCTGTCATCTTTCTATCAATATTCAATGTCACTGCGTTATACGTAAATTATCTCCACTGGAAACACAAAATGATAGACTGCTGCAAGTGATGGTTTTCACTTTGATTCTCAATGCAGGTGGATGCGGGAATGGGGCCAATATGTCAAATGCAGGAAATTAAGTAATTTACAAGGGAAGAAGGAAGGCACCTTGTAGTAAGAATTTACTATTCAATATTGTCCCTACATTCACTGTACACTTCATTTTTATTTATTTATATTACCTAATCTATAATGTAAAAATTTACTACCTGCTTTCAGGGCTTTTTATTTATCCTTAAAAAAAAAGGAATAGAGTAATGGTCCTCCGCCCCTACCTCCACTGAAATATCTATTATAAATAATCTATTCTAAGAGTAGAATACTTAACTTTGATAGATGAGGAGAAAGCTACCAGGGAACTATTCTTATTAAGCAGTCCACACAAAGCCATCTTCTCAACCCCAGTTCACCTCATTCATAATCTGATAAAGTATCTTCAAGTTTCATACTAACTCTGATAATTCAGTCTGCATCGTACTTGCCTTTGGCTCCTGCAATAACTGCAAAGCCTCATAATGTGATTAAACAGTTGAATTAGGTTGGGGCTTTCTTACTGGATGAGAATTGCTGGAATGAGATATTGTTTCTACACTATTTAATATCTGATCTCAATTCAGATTTAAAGGAGAGGCACGAATTAGGCCCTGATTTTGGAAAGCATGCATCTCAGGATCCATGTATCCATCTAAGCTCTGTTCAAAGAACTGAGCTGCTGCACAAGCCTAAATGCTTTCATAAGCTTGAAGCCCACAAAGGATTCAACTTCTAGTGACTTCCCTGGAAACTGAAGCAAGTCATCAGCTTTCAAAGTCACGACCAGTTCTAATCCAAGAAAATACATTTCTTTCCAAAAGTATGCCAGAGGAAGAAAGCCTGGCATTTGCATTGAGGCCGCATTCTCAGCTGCCACAAATCTGCACTGCTGCAATGGCTATTTATACCAAGAGAAGAATGCATTCTTATCACAAAGCAATTAGAATAATGAGCCTGATCTCCTATTGTTTATTACAGTCTCTGACCACAAGTGTTAGGAAGCATACAGAAGGAATTTACAATTCTCCTATCATTTTTATTCACCTCTGTTCTGCAATATAAAATTCAACAGCATATAATATACTCACCTCTCTGAAAGGGTAACAGATTTAGACTTTCAGTGTCAAGTGCATTTGGGAATGTGAATCATTCTGTGTACTACTGACTGAGCTGAAATTAAGCACACATAATGATTAAAAACAATGGGAAAAAGAAATGCCCTTTTAGAAGAGATACAATTGGGAGAGGTAACATGTTGTCATCATGTGGGAATGTACCTTGAAATTCAACCTTTGTAATCAGGAAGACACACCTGGAAAAGATGAGAGCGTTGGCCAAATACTGATGTCAACAGCTGCATGCTTACGGAGTTCCTTTTAAACATCCGAGGCCATGATATGACCTGGTGTAGCTGCAGTGTCAAAAAAGGTCAGGAGTCAAATCCTGTTCTTGTTCAAAAAGAACAAGAGAGAAAGGGCAGGGTCTACAGATCCTCCCTGTTTGGACCCTATTAGCTACAATGATCCCTGCGTTGCTGCTGACAGCACACTTTATATTGCTGGGGCTTGCATATCTTCCCAAACTGCCAGAATACATTCCCAGCAGTAAGCACATTAAGTAATAAATGCTTCCAAATGCTAGTGAGAAAGACTTTCCCAGCTGCATGCAAGATAGAACTATCCTAAATCTTCATGATCATGCTATATAGGTGGTAATACTTTATTTATGTTCTACTTGTTTAATTATCATGATGTTTGTATCCAATTGGCCAGTCAGAATGTTATGCCAAGTATTATCCAGAGGACAGGAGGATTTAGCAGCACTGCTGGACAGCAGGCAGATGATGTCAGACATCCATCCGCATCTTACCGGATTGCTCTAAATCCATTGCTACTGTTGATGATAATCCTGCCCAAGAGATATGACAAAGCTTCTGAGAAACGCACAAACTGGTTTCAAGTCTCGTCTTCAGGGATGCACTCAAAAACAGTAGCAGTAGGTAAATGTACATCCACTTCTGAACAATTTTCTTGCTGAGTTCAGGAGGGATCAGGTCTTTTTCACTTCGTATATTCACCTACATGTAGCCACCAAAGGGATCTGGTAAGAGAGCAAAATGCCACGGACACAGAGGTGACAAATAGCTTTGCGTATCCTTCCCTCCCCTCAAATTGTCATACCTCCACAACTAAGAGAGGTTGAGTTTTGCATGAAGTTAGCTCACAAAGATGAGCCAGGCAAGGCTCAGGTGATGGTGATAGGCAACAAGAAGCAC
Organism: Baryphthengus martii; assembly: GCA_013396935.1. Classification (NCBI taxonomy): domain Eukaryota; kingdom Metazoa; phylum Chordata; class Aves; order Coraciiformes; family Momotidae; genus Baryphthengus; species Baryphthengus martii. The sequence goes on from VWZK01004494.1 coordinate 133,623, forward strand.
TCTGAAGAGTTTATAGCCATGATACACTCACCTTTTTCTCAGTAAAAATAAGACTGCGAAAAGTCCCACAAAATTACTGCACACAGTCTTCTGCTTAAGTCAATGTCTTTCTCTCAATTTTCCAGAGGCAGTCCCTATGGTCTTACCCCTCAGCAGCTATAGCACACTGCAAATGCTTCCTCATGTAGAGGATCTTGGATCTTATCTTTAAACATTCCCTGAAAATTCTAGGATGAGGTCAGCGGCTGAAGCACAATGGAACTGTGAGAGAGAAATCTCTCACAGCCAAAGCTTTTTGCATAGCAAATGGAAAACTATTAAAAGCAAATCAGCAAAGCTCATTGTATCAACCTTCCCTTGATTAATGTAAACATATAGATATCTACAAGAAAAATTGTATAGGCTTCCAGGTCAAAAAAGTCATGCAACATACTCTTAAGGAAGACGGAGCCAGTATGACTGATGTTAGACATGTTAGTTATGTTAGACATTCACCACTCACAAAATGGGATCCTTTCCGCATTCACAAGTATCACCGATTAACAAAAAAAAACCACAGCAAAAAAAACAACCCACATGAATATGAATTTCAAACTCTTAAGAAAATCCACGTAATTCAATCCAATAGAAAGAGAAGAGAAAATAGAGAACACAACAAGCGGTTAAAAACAGGAAAACATTGCTTCTGTTCTAAAATAGGGAAATCTCAGCACACCAAAGCAGCAAAGTGATGTAGAATTACTTAATTTTGATGAGGCAAGTGTTTGCAGCAGAGAGGACTACCGTGACACTAATGAGTTTCAGCAAAGTGTTGAACTCTAGCTTTGCAGGCATGATTGACCAGCACCAGAACAATGCAGCATAACAAAAGGCATTGAGGATTAAAAAAAAAAATCCTAGTAAAATGCACAGTTACTAACTAGCTAGAGAAGATGTGAGCTTTCAGCACATTTTCTTTTCTTTTTAAGCAAGGGCAATACTTTCTGTTTTCAGAAGGGGAGACTCAGCCTTGCCCTCTGATGATTTTTGCTATGCTAAGTATAAAATGAATGGAAGACAAAGAGCCTGGAGGGAAGTGGGGGAGGTGGCCAAGCTTTTCCATGAATGAGCAGTAAAATCCCCTGTCACCTTGTCTTTGCCAATGCTGCACACCAACTACTGAAGTTAATTCAGTAAGTTCAAAAAAGCACTAGCTTGGATGAAACCTAAACTAATATGGACAGAGAATTACTAATGGCTGTGTGACTTTGTTTTTTCTAAAGCTCTAAGAGACATTGGAAATTTGCCTTAAATCTGATGACCTTCTTTTTTTTTCCCTAAAAAGATCTAGTTTCTATGTTGAAATCAGATTTTTAAAGAATAGAGCTTTCTCATAACAGAGTACAAAAATGTGCCACAGTTCCACCACCTTCCAATTAAAAAGGAAAAATGTATTTGTGACCCAGCATCCCTGAGCAGGCAAAATGCCAAAAAAAGAAAATAAGACAACAACAATCGCTAAGCTTGTAATTCTTGTGCCCTTCTTCACTTCTTACTGGCTCAAATATAGGCCAAATAGTCATTAAAAAAAAATGTTCAGGGCACTATATATACCAAATATAATCTGGTGCAATACTAACTCTCTGCTAGGATTTAAGTAAATTCTGTGTTATGTCTCCTTCCCCCAGACAACTCCTGGACCCAAAAGCCTCCCCATCACATTTCTCCCTTTCTGCAAAAATCTCCCTCCACACCTTCAGCCAGAAATTATACCAAAGCCCTCCTTCCCTTGATGCAAGCACTCATTTTGTCACTGCAGACTCAGAAGATCCTTGCTACTGCCACAAAAGACATGGTGGGTTCTATCAATGCAATTACCTTCTCTCTTGTGGAGTCCAAAGACAGAAGCAATAGGGGTTTTATTTTTGGTTTTGTGGGTTTTTAAAAATATTTTTCTCACTTGGTGGAAGAAGCAGATTTCACTCTTAGCCCTCTTCCATCTTTACTGTGCATATAATGTGCATTTCATCTATAAATGACTATAAATACTAGTTCTGCCACTGCTGAAAGACACAAGTCACACGTTGGGAACAAAGAACTGCATCCTGGCATAAGACATGAGTTTGTCTGTCAAAGGATCTCCACTAGTACATGGCACCAGATCATCCTGAAGGCGAAACTCACATTGTACTGCAGAGGCATAATTACAAACTCCAGTCTGTTGCACTGCCAGAGAGATGATTTCAGTTTCCACCCGCTATGGGCACTATCTATATTTTCCATAACCTGAAACAAAAGGAACAGCAAAGATTCTCCCCTTTCCTCCAGACCCAGTTAATTTAGGCTAAGGCACTTCCATGAAGCAATACCATCAAATTTCTTGTGAGATTATCTAAATTTGCTAAAGAGCTTCCAAGGTACTATACTGTCAGGACATTGGAGACATTTTCAAATATGTCGCAAGTGATTGTGAAGACAGTAAGAACATTTAATGAGAACCTGCACTGTGGTCATGCAGTCTAAAATATTTTGAAAAATAATCTGCTGTGCTTTAAAGGTGCGAATAGGTTTTCCGTGAATCAAGTGCTTTCTTAAATTCCTACTACCCAATTTTGCCATACCCTGATATACAGAGAGGCGATACACAAAAATAGGTACGCTAAGGAATAAAGTTGGAAACAAAAGAAAGGTAAGAATAAAATTTACAAAGTGGGTAAGACAAGTGGAAAGAAGGGAGACAGAGAAGGCACAATAAAGGAAAGACCAAGAGGAAAACCATAAAAGCCTCTAAGAATGCTCACTTCAAGATAGAGCAATTAAAGAAGAACAGTAAACCTGAAAGCACACAGACACTTAAAGCAGAGGGGAAAAAAAAACAAACCAAGAAATAGATTGAGAAAGGAGACAAGTTTTACTTGCTAATTGGATTCACCACTGTGAAAATTAACTTTCCAAAACTATTAAATAAAAGAGGATGCATCTCCCAAATAAGGCTGGGCCAATATAGCAATCCAAAAATCATCTGTAATTTATTAACTAGCACACTTAGCAGTTTCCTTTTCGTTTTTCACAGCTCCTTTTATTCATGAATATTTTGGGCAAATAGATTTCCCTCACTACAATAGTACCAAAACAAAAGATCAGTGGGACCTCGCCATTTTTTCCCTTCCCTATAGAAATCTATTTAAAATGATATTTTTCTCCACAAGCTCCTATGTTCTTGTTACCAGTTACACAGTTGAAATGATAAACCTCCAATTTATGATATCATAAACTTTCCACTGCAAAGTAAGTGTTATGACATAAGCACTTTTGCTTTTTTCAGGCTGGAAAAGAGTATCAGGAAAACATGAGCCTTTAAGAAAAAATAATCCTGTTTTCATGACAGTATCTCTCATGTAGACCAAAGAATAAGGTAACTGACGTGAATGCATTGTTCACAATATGGAGAACTGATCCTCCAAAGTAGCATATGATCGTTCTCATGTGGGTTTGGTGACACTGCAAAGCCTTTTAAATATTACTGAAATCAGACAAGTTTTTTTGTTGGCAGCAGTGGTGGTTGAAGGGTTTTTGGGAACCTATTAGTATGACAAAACTACACAGTAAGTTCAAAAGAGACTGTTCCTAAAGAACAGCAATGCACAATTAAGGCAGAATGCCTTTCAGTGTCACAGAGGTGTGCAAAACTGTCGTTCAGTTCTGTGAATCTGGTAAGTTACTTACCATACTCGCTTTCAGTGGCACCAACTTCTAATCATGTTCTCAATTTTCAGTATTTAAGATAATCACACCTGGCCTAGTCCTGCAGCCCTTTGTTGCAAGGGCAGGCAACACAAGTGATGTCACTTCCATCGAAGGGCACTTTTTCAGGAAGATAAGGATCACTCGTAAGTAACAGCTTGAAGTCATGAGCAAACACCACATTTTGGGAAAAATACCCCTATATAACCAATGCTATATTTAAAATAAAAGAAATATCTCATACAGACAGGAACAGCAGAGAAGTCATAACGAGATGAGAGCGCCTTGCATCCACAAGGACACGCAGCCCTTTTGATGTACTCTAAGACCATCTTAGGCCAGTTTTAAGACTATTAGCAGTATGAAACACCATCCCTTCAGTGTGATGTGCTATTCAGAGCATTCATATCCAGCTCCACTCCCAAAAACATTTCTGAAATTTAACATGTTATAAAGGAGACTTGAGAAACACGGTATGTAAGCTAACAGGATGAATAATAAGGGAAGAGAATAACTGATTTAAGACTGTTCATTTTCACATAAAATGGAATGCTATGTGGTAGCAACTAATCCTGACTTGTCCTCTTATGGCACGGGACTCTCAGGACATCAGATGTCTTATCTGAAGGGATGAAGCTCAGTGAAGATGACACATTCAAATGCAATAAAAACACAGCATACATGAGAAAACCACAAGTTTCTGGTAAAGAATGCATGCGTACACTAGCAGTACAATCAACCAGGTTGCAGCCACATTTGTTCTGAACTAGTCAAGTGACATTTGATTGAAACCCTTAAAAAACGTCATTTTAAAACAAATCACAGATGTATGAGATAAGGTAAAACACACCTTGGGCTCTGCTTAAGTAAATGTGAGCTGTCCTAAAAACACACAATCCCCTTCACACCTCAGTGAACAAGGAGCCAAACATTTCACATCAGAGTAAGACTCAGCTACATTTCCTGTACTGTGCATCCCTGAGTTGAAAAAAGGCACGATTAACATGAAAACATTGTTGAACAGAAAATGAACCAAGACGAACAGCAAGAGTCAATTAAAGAAAGGGTTTACACACATTTGCAAAGTCACCAGGTGCTGTATCGCTCAAAAATGGCAAGGCACAGTCACCGCAATATTATATCTTACTAGTGTATTTATTCATGTCCCCATTCTTGCAGAATAGCACAGAAAATAGCTCAATAAAACACTTTTGTGTAATTATCACCAGTTATTCTTGAACAATACCAATCCCCCAAAATAATTTCATGATTCCTATCTGGGAATTAGAAAATGCCACTAAAAAGCCCCAGTTTTGTGATGAATGAAGTCACAGCATAATCTCTTGAGTCCTGGAGAACAGTACAATCACATTAAATTCCCTCAGCTCAAGAAATGTCATCTTTACATCGGCTGGTACAAAAAAAAAGTTTCCAGCCTGCGGCAGTTATGATAAGGGATTTAGAAGCCATCATTGTGTGGGTCATGAGATATAAAGGACCACATCACTGCATATAAAGTGTCTGCGCTCACAATTTCAGAGCTAATGTTCTCACAACTACATATGACTTCAACTAGCTGGGAAGAAGAAAGGGACTCAGTCACTAGGAGGATCTACTATTTTGTCTAAACTGCATTTAACACTCCTGCAGTAGAGTTGTTGGTAAGCAAAATAAGATCAGATCATTTCCCAGCAACGGATGGAGCTGTGTGCTCTCTTTGAAGGACAGTAGAAAACACATAGTTGTGGGGGGAGGTAGGAAGAGACGGCATTTCAGTCCTATCTGTGCACTCCTAAGATACTACCAGCAGCTGTAGCAGCCCTCAGTGCAACTGAGGCCGGTCACAGGTTACACAGAATTAGCACAGGCCATCTGGCACTCCCAAGCATGCCTGCGCTGCTGCATAGAGAGAGGGAAAAGCTTTTGGAAAGCCTTACACAGCAGCCTTAGCACAGCAGTTCTCCTCCTGCAGACATCAGGCTTTCTACACAATGACATACAGGACACTAACAGCCCAAGATGAAATATTACCCTTATAGAAGATAAGAGTCTGCAGATGGCCACAGAGGGGCTTTGTCATTAAAATACTTGGTATTTGCAAGCTTGTCCTCGTAGGCTTGGATACCAAAGGCTGCTCTTCAACGGCACAGTGTCGGACTTCAAACAGGGCTCTGGGTGGGTGCAGGCTCCCCCCTTGGATGCAGGGACCTCATCTCACTGCAGAATATCATTACAGTCTCAAGAAACATTTAAAGGCCTAATCATTCAATTAGCAATGCAGGCAGCTCCTTCTGGGGTTTCTGCTGCCTCAGGGTTCAATTCATGACAGATCTGGCTCCTACATTCTGAGTGCACACAGAAGGATGAACAATAGTCCCAAGATCTTTGGTTTCTCCTGGTGTTTTATTTGCTCTCTGCCTCCTTCCTCCTAAAGATGTATTTTCATTTGTAAGGTGCTGCTTCATCAAATATCACATCTATCATTAATCACTCAGGCTATGGTTCAGGCATAACTTTCATGTTAACATGCAATGCCACTCAGGAAATATTTGGTATCCAAAAAAATCCCCTGTTCTTAGGGCAAATGTCAAATCATTCACAGTATACAAAAAAAAAATAATCTTCAGATGACACTCTTCTCACAACGCTGCCACATTTACTCCATCTGCTTAAGAATGCAAACTTTCACAGATTATCAGTTTCTAATAAGTTTCACAAGGATAATGTACTCCAAATATGTTTCTATGGCTATCTAGCAGATGGACACTTAAAAAATACAAGCATTGTTATTTTATCTTAAATCACATGCAGCTGATTTGCACCATTAACTTGATTTTAGTTTTCTCTGGTATAAAGAAATACATTTTTAAAGTACCAAAAGAAAAGTATAAAAAAAAAAAAATTAAAGTAAAATGGCTTATTTCCCTCTACTACTGCAAGAATAGCACAGCAGTACTTCCAAAGGTAAGATTTAGCTGAAAGAACCAAAGCCTTTTGCGGCATGTTTCAGTGATGTAACCAAACTGGTGGTTTTGTACAGCACTTTATACAATAACTGTTTTACTGTAGAACATTTACTAGTTTCTGCAAGGGCAAGAGTCTGAAAGATAACTTTTTTTTTTTTAATTTTACCTTGTTCCACACATTCGTTTGGGTTTGAGAGCTGGAGAAACAAAGTTTTCACATGGAACAATCTCTCTATGCACATGCATTCTTACAATCCCCTCTTCAATGGAAGAGAAATGGACTGAAGCTAGGATAGAGATTTAATGAGACACAGGGAGCATTTAAAATGTGACAGACACACAATGGCTCACATCACATGACATTCATTGCGATAAGTAAGAGCTAGCAAGTAACTCTGACGATGACGACTTTTCATGCAGAAATACATATCAAAGATTTCTTATCCATTTAAATGGCAGGTGATTTTTTTGGTATCTTTAAAAACAAGTGAATATATACAAACACCAAATCTAGACTTGGATTCCTACATCTAAGTACCTAAACAAATGTAACTTGGTACTCTCTACTCTCTCTCCACTTCCATTGATTTCAAAGGTGTTTACTGCTACCCCACACAAGCTCAATTTTCAAAGAAAAAAAAAAGTCAAATACTCTGTATACTTAATGGGTAGGTAGCCTTCTTTAGGGTGAAATTACTAGATACTGACCTTACTTCCTTTTTTGTCAATGAATATATTTCCTTTTTTTGTTAACAGATTAACATTCTATTAAGATATTGAGAACAGATGCATTTTGTAGGCTGCAGTCAAAAGTACTGCATCCATTTTTAAAAAAGACACTCCAGTGAATAAGCCAAAAAGAACAAAACCAACAATAATAATAAAAAAAAAAAAATCACAGGAAGAATATATTCCAAAATTTTCTTAAGAAAATAAAAAAGGAGGGGAGATTAGTTTATACAATTGATACTTTATAAGCTATAATCTTCATTAAACCTGTTTTGGTCTGAGTTTTCTTCATAAATTCTCTTCTATTACAGAAGTGGTAGAAGATACATTTCTAACAGTTCTGCATTATTTTGAAGCTATATCTTAAATCTAAGGGTTTTGAATCTAGGTTGTTTCTATCTGAAGCATTACTTTAAAAAAATTTTATGTTTCATCTGGAGAAAAACTTTAGAAGCTTATTTCAATTCATGCTGCACAGACTTGATCCTCTCTTGGTTTCAAAGGCATCCAAAACAGTGCATCCACGAGTCAGATGCAAATCCTACAACGCAAACTTAAAACAGTCTTTAAACTTTCTTTAGAGAGCCTTTCTTCAGGTTATGATACATAAGAAGTAATCTCAGCATCCACATGGACATCCAAAAAAAAGAGAAACAGTCTCTCAAGTTACTTCCCTAAGAGGGAAGAAAAAAAAAAGCCTCTTGGGCTCTTGCTTACTTTAATTACTCAAGATGTAAAGCAGGTGGAGTTAATTACTTAAAGTCCAAAAAGTCATCAAAAAAGAACCACTTTATTAGCATAAATATAAAAAGATTTTAAGACTGTATTATTTTAAGGACTTCTTTCTGGTAAAGCCATTAGATATTTTCACTTCCCACCAATATTAAAAGAAATTCATAGTCCTTAATTACTTGGGATAAACTATTTTTAGAATAATATCATTTGTACATATTGCAAAACCTGTCAGTGTTTCAGGACTGAATCTTCGCCATCTGGGCGCCTGGCCAACACTGCAGTTGGTTTTTAGGGAAATCTTTTTCTTGGGTTTATTTGGTGAGCTTTAGAGGGTTTTGTGGTTGTTGTTTTTTATTGGATTTTATTTTTTTAATTATTAAGCATAGGAAGGGAAATTCTAGAAGCTTGCCAACACCGCAACTGTCTGTTAGAGACAGAGAAGTTGATGGTAAGCTCTAAAGTTACATGCTATATTACCATGTTAAATGCATCAGCGTAGCTGCAGCAATAGACTTGGAATTCATGCATTTGTCCCCTCAGCATAGGCTGGGAAGAACACTTAACAGCAAAATTTTGAAGCCTGTAGTGTGGTTGTAATAGAGAACCTTGACTGAAACAGGTGTATGTGGTACTAAGGAAGGCAACCCTTGTGGACAAAGGCACCAAATTATGTTAAAATATTCAACAACTTTTAAATCTGCTATGGAAAGTTTGAAATTGTCAAATGCTGTTCATAAAAAAAAAATGCTTCCAAAATATAAAGTAGTGTCAAAAAGAGGGTTTAACTTTTAAACACTCTCTTGATGACACGAAGATGGGCGGAGTGCCGGACACACTAGAAGGCTGTGCTGCCGTTCAGCAAGACCTCAACAGGCTAGAGAGCTGGGTGGGGAGAAATTTAATGAAGTTCAACAAAGGCACGTGTAGAGTCCTGCATCTGAGAAAGAACAACCCCAGGTACCAGTATAGGTTGGGGACTGACCTGTTGGAGAGTAGCGTAGGGGAAGGGTACCTGGGGGCCCTGGTGGACAGCAGGATAACCATAAGCCAGCAATGTGCCCTTGTGGCCAAGGCGGCAAATGGCATCCTGAGGTGTAGTAGAAGGGATGTAGTTAGTAGGTCGAGAGAGGTTCTTCTCCTCCTCTACACTGCTCTGGTGAGATGACATCTGGAATATTGGGCCCAGTTCTGAGCCCCTCAGTTCAAGAAGGACAGGGAACTGTTTGAAAGAGTCCAGTGCAGAGCCACCAAGATGATGAAGGGAGTGGAACATCTCCCTGCTGAGGAAAGGCTGAGGGAGCTGGGTCTCTTTAGCTTGGAGAAGAGGAGACTGAGGGGTGACCTCATTAATGTTTATAAATATGTAAAGGATGAGTGTCAGCAGGACAGAGCCAGGCTCTTCTCAATGATGCCCAATGATAGGACAAGGGGCAACAGATGCAAACTGGAGCATAGGAGGTTCCAGGTAAATGTAAGGAAGAACTTTTTCACAGTGAGGGTGACAGAGCACTGGAATGGGTTGCCCAGAATGGTTGTGGAGTCTCCTTTTCTGGAGACATTCAAAACTCGCCTGGATGAGCTCCTGTGTGACCTACTCTAGATTCCTGTACTGGCAGGGGGGTTGGACTAGACGATCTTTTGAGTTCCCTTCCAACCTCTAACATGCTGTGATCTGTGAAATTATACTCCCCACAGAAACAGAATGAATCCAGCAGTTCAGCATGGAAATTTCTCCTATAAATAGCAGGAAAAGGAGAAAAAAAAATGCTGCAAGCTCCTTAACAATACCTATCAAAATACATCAAAACGTGTTGCAATTTAAGATACTGATGCGGAAAAGTCCAAGTAGACGACCCCAAAATTATACAAAAAGGCATAAATAAACTAAAACAACCCACAACTGCAAATTCTATCTGATAAATTCTCAGGAGAAAACCAAACAAATAAAACACCTCTATACAGATTCTCCAAGTATTTAATTGTGAAAGAGATATCTACTTCTTTCTGGGAACCTGGTATGTCAGTTAAATCCATACAGCCTAGAAGCATCAATACAAGTTGTTATATCTTGTATTTTATTTTTCAACAGCGTATGGTTTTCAAAAAGACAAGTCTTGAGAACTTTCTGTAGGTTATCTTGCAATTACAGATTGAAGTATACAGAGTATAAATGTTACTAAGGGGACGTTAATCAGGACACAGACACAGCTTGATCTTTCAGGTCCATTTCCATGATTTTTCATTGAACTCTCTGCTTTTAAATTTAAGAGTTATGCAGAACTTTTCTTAATCAAAAGTATGAGTGAGAAAAATCTAAAGATCTAGAACTTTTCCTTTATCAATACAACATAAAACAATGAGGGTAACAAATTTATTAATGGCATCTGCTCAGTAACAAGAAAAGGAAGTGGACCTACTTTGGTGGGTTGTGTCTTTTATTAAGACACAAGCTCCAATTACCTCATATGAAATCTTTTGCCAGTATAAATATATTTGTGTAAAGCGAAGTCAGCTATAATAGAAGACTTCATTACAACTGTAGAGCAACATTTACTAACCATATTTCAAAGAATAGTGAAAAACTGGAGGGTAATCTAGAGCCCTCTTCACACAGCAAGAGAAGGAAATGTAAATGTTAGCATTTGGTTAAAAAAAAATAAAAATAAAAGGATAAAAATAAGTATCTTCCACATCAGGATTCAGTTCTTAAAATATCTCCATTGTTGTCTTGGTTCCTATTTGCTTTCCACAACCCCCAAAATGGCACTTTTTCAAAACTGTTATATAAAGAGTCATTACTTGTTAAAAACACCCAGAATTCTGGTAAGGGATCCTTTAGCTCTGCTAAGAGTTGGGTTTTGCATAGGAACAGAGAGGTTGTTTTTCACCCAGCTGTCACATTCCCAATACTTCAGGGCTTCTGGGTGTTCTAGAGCTTACACCACAGATTACAGTACCCACAGGCAGAGTGGGAGCAACGCACACCAACAGCACACACGCTCCCTTTTCTCTGGCCCTACCACCACCGCTTCAGAACAGTCCTACAGACTAGAGAGCACAGCAATTCTTTCTTTTACCTGCATCTATTGGCAGGCTGGTGGCAAAGCTGCTGAATATGACCATGAACAGAGGTCTTAACAATAACATGTACAGGATTTCCAGCTCTGAACTATTTTTAGTATTATTCTAATGCAAGTTCTGAAATATTCCCTAACACTTTTATGCATGTCAATGCTGCATTAATAAGCATTTATGTTTCTATGATATCATCCTTACCTATGCAGTTTATCCTCCAGTACCTCCATGTACTTTTCAGCATTTTCTTTTACACTGGTCACTGCAAAATAAAAGTCAAAGATAGGTAATGGTATAACTACACAGTTTTGTATTTATTTTTTTAAAACCAATTCATCTCTTACCCAAGAATATTACATGTATCAGTTAGAAACGAGAATTCCATTGCTCTCTTCCACATTCATATTATAGAGTGGGTACCTTCTTCATTTTCTTGAAAGTCTATTGTATCTGTATTACATTAATATATCTAGTAATTATTGCATTAACCTCTTGGTCATGCCAGAGAAACAGTGAGAGTAACAAAGGTATAGTTTGTAAAAGTTTCGTCTTGACACACAAAAAAACTCAAAGCGCCACAAACCTTAAAAAAAACCAAAAACCACACACAACACGAAGAAAAGAAACCCACACAGCTAGGCCCTCTCCTTTACCTTAAAAAGAAGCAAGCAAGCCTAACTAATCATCAGTTCATGTACAAGAGCCCTTTAAACTGTTATGAGTCTTGTATCCTTTTTTTCTGATAGAACTGAAATGTACAGAATGGAAAGAATTGCCACTCAAGATTGTTATGAGATTGAGGGAGGCGGGGGAAGTGTTGTGGTTTGATGTTTGGGGGTTTTTTAGTTGGTTGGTTGGTTTTAAACTTGGGACCTAGATATTGCCTGCATATGAGTCCCTACAGCTTCTTCATCCAGAAGAGACTCCAGTAAGTTATTTATCATTAACACATAATAATAAAGCAGTTCTTCTGGATGACCCTTGGTACTCCATCAAGGGTACAAATGCGGAAACAGGTAAATCCCCTGCACAAAAGTGCAGGCTTTTAGAGGATACTCATTGTCACATTACAATACCTTTTTCTTCCCCTCTCTAATAGCCGATTGCTAGCTGCTTGCCAACTTCAAGTCTAGTAGGAGTTAAGAGTTTAAAGAGTTTAGAAGTGAGTGACTGATTCATTCATTGCACATTAATTAAACGTTTATTTTATATGAAGATGCATTCTACAGAACACCACTGTTTTTACAGGCAAAGCTTGCTACATGGATCAGGTACCCTGTGAATTTACCCATCCATCTTTCCCTTATCTTCCCTACAATTCAACACCCTCAAGCACAGCTTCCACATATCAAGCGCTTCACAAGTTTCTTGCTTTTCCCTTTTATTTTTGTTCTGTTTATTTATTTTGCATTTTTTTTCTTCACAAAGTAGAATGTTACACTAAAAGTAAATCTGAAACCTCGACATTAACCAAATCAGCTGTGCTGAAGTTGTGTCCACACACACACAATAATTCATTAACTGAAATCACACAGGTAATACCACTAGCAGGCAGCATCAGGGTCAGTGTAGTAACACTGACTATCTGCAGAAGGTGGTGTTCACCTAGTCAGACAACAGTCACACCTCACTGAAGCAGTCTGCATCCCAATAGCAAATATAGGACATGTTTTGCAAAGTTAATTTACTTTTGGGTTTTTTTTAGTTTATTTTAGGAGAGTGTATTGGATTAGCAACAAACAAACAAACAAAAAACAAACCAAACCCAACCCCCCAACTCAAAACAAAAGAAAACAAAAAATAAAACCCACCACAACCCTAGTACTCTGGAAAGCACCATAATACTGTCCATAACACCTTTAATCCAAGTCCACTGTCAGAACAGGTTATGCAACACAACATCTTGAGCCAGCAGGATTTTGGAAGATTATATTGTACATAGGTAAGTGCATTCGTTTATACATTCACAGACCCATTTCACCACGAGAAGAGTGCTGGCAAGTGTTATGCACAAGGGCGTATCAGGATTTTTGCAACAGCACTGGAGACTTACTACATTTCCTTAGCTTGTAGCAGTCCTGCAACAATTACAGGGTTTAGAAGAGTTTCCCAGTTTTCATACCATGCTTTTCCAAACTCCGTATTCGTCAATCCCCAACGCACTGACCTGAGATTTAGCACGTGCTTTGATAGCAGATAGTTTAAAGGTGTACGGCGGCGGTACTTCCCCTCCTCTTGCCATTGGAGCAATATCATTCAACGTGAGCTGTTACAACTCAGGGGCTTATTCTTTCAGATAATGAAGTCAGCAGATATTATTAATTTTTGGAGAGGGATGAGAAGAGGTGGAGAATCTGTTTCACACACACTTTGTTTCTAACCGATATAGTGACTTCTTATGTTACATGAAAGACAAACCTTGCTTTCAATTTCTCCTGCTGTGCTTGTCACTTTTTAATTGGGTATGATCTGATAGAGTAATTCGCACTTTCACAGTTCAGTCCTGCCCCTACATGTAATTTTACAATGCCCTTGAAGCACATAGCTTAATATATCAGCATTATTCAATGACAAAAAGTAATGGGCGAGAATACACCACCAGTCAAAAGTAGGTCAGTAAAAAGCTAACACTCATTTGGAAATCACCTCACATCACTAAACCCTACTCTCTCCTGTCAAATGTTTTAACTACATTAAAAGAAATGCAAACTTTGCTGCTGAAAGAGAAAGCTCCCCAGACTAGCTTTGTCTCCTTGCCTTCTTCTGCGTGTAATTGGAAGAGCTGTGACCTGGAGATTTTGCTGGAAGGAAAATACTGCTTAAAAATCCAATAGAAGTTACTTTCCTCACAAAAAGCTGCAAGCCACACTGCAACAAATACAGAAATACTTTCAGTCTTTTAGATTATCCATCTGAAATAGAAGACAAGCAACAAATTAGCAGATTTTTCATTCTAATTTAATGAATCTATTCACCATCACTTCAAAGCAAAAAAATGTAACCAGGAAGTTGTGTTTGCCTTCAATCTAGCTAAGGAAGTACTAGATGCCAGAGGAAAACAAGTAATAATAAATTAAAATATTATTTTCTGCATAAACATGCCAAATAGTTTATTTTTATGTTTAAGTGAACAGCATTGCTTTTTTTCATTGGTTCTCTTGGGATTTACATGCTTAGCACATATGGGACTTGAGGGGAGTTATTAAAATAAAGAAGTGTAAATGCGCAAAGAAAAATCAGACACCTGGGTATTTCCTAAGACTAAAAACAGACTTTTCTTGTGAAGCCTTAATTGAAGAAAAGTGATTCAGCATTGTTTTCTCTTATTTTATCATACATTTTTCTTCCTCTTTACAGAGACAGACAAAGTTCAGTCTTGGGATCAGTCCTGGTCAGACAGAGCTGGTGGGCAGTGGTGAGTTCCTATGGTGACCTTTTAATTGTCGCAGTGTGTAAATCTGCTATTTTAGAAGCTGCAAAAATATCTTCCAATACTTAACCAACATAGTGTTCTTTTAAAATAACGTCACGTGTTGTTTCTCACCTGAAAGCAGCCCCAGTAAGGTAATGCTGTTTCTATTACTTACAAATACGACTTGAGCCTGCACATTAAAGTGTGTCATCGTTTCTATTCTTCAGTCTTAGTCCTTACAAATTGAGCTTACAAAGACCTATGGGCCATGACATATGCTTTGGATTCTATGATCAATATTTTCAAAAACTTTCTGAAATTGAGTAATTGACTGGACAAGCCTTGAAGGCAGTGTCCATATGGAAACTACAGACATGGATGCTTGGCACCTGAGAAAAAATGTCTTTAAAATTGAATTAGGCAACTTAAAAAATTTGCAGCCAATATCAAAGTAGTTTTTAAGAGCAACCCTACAGGTGTATAGTTCCCCTCCAGGCAAGTGATCCACACTTTGAGTCCCAGAGATATAAAATCCAAATTTTATTTATTTTTTTTTGCAGAGAGGGATGGGTGGAGAGTAGAGGTGAATAGTGACACGCATTTTTACACAACATTAAAGACTGAAACAGCGCAACGGCTGCTAGCAGATCTAGACCTAGCATGAAAAGAACTGCCAGACTTCACCCACCTGCATGACAAACCTGAAGCCTGCACAAGCCTCTCCAATCCGCAAGCACTACATTCCTTCTCAAATACTTTATTAGGCAGGTAGAGTAAAACTCTCATTAGCTTCAATGAGATTTTTGCCCAACTTAATGATCCAGGCTGAAATCTGGCCCTTAAGAATAATGAAAAAATAGAAGTAACTGCATGGACACGCATTGATCCACCTTGGGTAAGGTCTGAGGGCAGAATCAGTTGTGAACAAGGTTGATAGGTTGCTTATCCTGTCACTATTCTATTTTTTTAATGTAGAAATTATTACTAATGCTAAGAGAAGAGGGAAAGCAGAATGTGATTAATTGAAAATATCTGATCTTGTCTGTTGTGGAAGATGTGCTGTATTAATGAGTGAAGTTGAGGCCTCAAAAACTGCAGAATGGTTTCAATATATTTAAAAGGTTGACTTAAAAAGACAGTCAAACTTCAGAGCTGACATCTCAGCTGCTCAACTACATGTCAGAATGATTTATCAATCCCCAGTAACAAGATTTTGGATTACAGAATGGTGAGGAATTTTGCATCTTGCAGACAGACAGAAGAAAAACCCAAAGGACAAGGTCTGCTTAAAGAACAATGGCCTTTCTCCAGTGCATTATTCCCAGGGAACTCAAGTAGAAAGAACAGAAAAGGCCAGGATTAAAGAGAGGAGAATAGGTGCCTTGATGTGCAAATATTCAAAAAAAGCTCACATTTTGGGTTAAGTCTATCAACCAAACTCTATGCTGGTTCACTGGCTGTCTTCCAGTAATGAAGTAAATATCGAGATTTGTAGTTACTACCTGTCTCTTCCAGAAGTTGTGGTTTGTTGTAAGGAATGTGCTAATCCTCTAAATATCATTGCAGAACTGCACAAAATTAGCCTGAGGAAATTACTGCCACCAGGGATGAGGTAGCCAATTAAGAGGAGGATTGGCTATTCCAAAAAGACTACATGAAGGTGTATTGAAAAGACAAAAAATTGGTACTGAATATCTGTGAAATAAAGGCACACATTTAAAGACTTAACCTAATCTTACTTGGAGTTAAAGATACTATCTGCCTAACTGGAGATGATCCCGTAACTCAACCACAAGGGTTTTTTTCCTCCTTCTGAAAACAGCTGGCCTGGAGAATAGGATACTGTCCTGCCACACAAATGCAAAGCAGTGCTTGGCGGTGACAGGCCACCAACAGGTCACTCAAGTACAGCGGCTCTGCCAGGACAGAATCGTGGGAATGCAGCAGGGCTGCTAAACAGCTCCAATCCCTCTAGGTGGAAGAGAGCCTGCAGCAACTGCTGGGTGATTTGGTAATGCTGAATTTACCATCACCCCATCTCACAAGAGGACTGCGGGCATTCAGGGATTATTGTCAAATGGCACTCCACTGCTTTCACAGCCCTCAGAGGGATGCAGTATGTTGCATCTTTGTCCATATGAAGATTTCCATCATTAGCTTCAGTTGCCTTTCCAGCACTAGATGGTCAACTGCTCTGATACCATAGGGCAACTCTTCTGATATATAGAAACAAATTAAAGGTTCTAGTTTGCGCATCACTGTCTTAAAATACTTTGCTCACACTTACATTTAAAATCTTATAGTATACTGCCACTTCACCTCCCCAGCCGTTGTAAAAATATGGGAAATAATAAAAATAAATAAAGAGTAAAAGAAACACAAAATTGGCAGAACACAGGACAGCATAGCATTTTCCCATTTATGCTGGACTGAAACAGGAAATGAGGAAAAGTACAGAATGAACAATTTGTTTTCCTCAGGAAGTTCCCTTTGGGGTTGTTGATACAGAAGGTTTACTTTCTCTCTAATATGTGGGTACATCCTGAACAGGGGAAAGTGTACAGTCCAACCTCTAGACACGCTGGCGGCAGGGCTGGGCACTGCAATACACAAGAAAACCAGCTTCCTCTTTTTAGGAGACGTCAGAAAGGTCAACTAGCAGCTCACTTGCAGACATGGTAGTGTTTTATATTCAGCAGAAGCAGGCAAAGAACACGCTCCATCTGCTTGTGTGTCTGCCTACAAGGTTCTCAACATATACAGCTGGCTTAATTTGTAGGTCTTGGTGCAACAAAGAATTTGAGCCTGCAATGAGTCAGGTGATACCTCACTTTTGATGTAAAAATTTACAGTGAAACATATATAGTATATAGAAAACACTGATTTTAACAGAGAAGCCATGCCCTGCCCTTAAGTTAGATGTCAGGGTACATATGTTGAGATGTTCTGTATCTTATAAACAGAAGTTTGACAAAGAAATAAGAAACAGAAAACTGTATCTCATAAAAAGAAATGACAGGAGGTGCCAGCAGCTCTGCCTATAACAACTTGCTAGTCTGTCTCTGGGCATCAGATAAAATGTTTGCGAAGCAGATGAAGGGGGGAGAGGGGGATGGACCCACCCTGCATAAAAAGGCACATTTGAAAAACAGACATTCCCAGAATTTACCTCCTGAACCTTCTACATTGTATGTGGTACTTTTCACCAAAAGAGACAGGTGACCCTTCAAGTTTGGTGACGATTAAATTGCCTAAATTGAAGAGAATTACCATACTTTCACAAGGTTTCTAAGCTTCTTTCAGATTTTTGTAAAATCTGAAGAGCCTGACAAAAAGCAGTTCCTCCCATGCTACATGTGGGAGACAGCAAGCGGAAGTAGGCAAATTACTTCCTAAATAATGTCAGTAAATAAGCTACCTTTAAAAAAAAAAAAAAATCAGCTGAAATTTTACAAATTGTTTTATTATGCAGTACCAAAGCAAGCATACTGCTTCTAAATTAAAGGGGTGGTAGGTGAAATGTTGGCCCAGCAGTGACCAGAGCACTGAAGTTGCATGAGAACAGACCTGCCTTGATACTTCTAGAGGCTATATAAAGTGTAGGGAGGGTGATAAAGCGATTAGTGCAAGACCACCCATCTGTCCAGTCACAGGTCTGGGAGCAACCTCCAGGCCTTCCAACCTAAACTCCTCTTCCGGCTCACACCACCACTGCAATAACCGCAGGCCAGGTGCAGACCCCCTATGACAGGTTTGGTTACTTTTCCACAAATGATTCAAAAGCTACAAATGTTTGGGGTGCGCCAAATGGAGTTTTACATTGACTGCAGACCTGGAGAAAACCATCACTACTTCCTCACGTGCTCAGTACCAGATGGCAACATTCTCACTGCAGAGAGATCTGAACTCAATCCCAAACTATCTGCTTTACACTGCTGAAATAAATGAGCCACCTTCCCCCAGAAAGGTTTTATTCATTACAGGCAGGCTTTACTTTATTTAAAATGAGTTAAGATGTGGAACCATGCACAGTTTTTCGCTCCAGAGTGACTGCAGAGCACCACTTCTGGAAGAATGCCAGAGATCTACACTGAGAACATCCTCAGTGGACAAAGGCTCCTGAATTCTCCCACAGGCAAGGCAAAGGTTGAGTTTTACCCTCCCATCACACCACATGGGTAGGACTTTCCTGTTCTGCTAGCTTCTCAGCAGCCACACGTCACTGTTTATGTAGAACATTATGCAATAATTTATCAAGGTACCTTAGCACTGAAAGTATCACATCCGTTCCAAAAAATATAAGAAAAGTTTCCTTTCACTTTCCATTCATATTTCCGTTCCATTCTTCACTGCGCATCTGGGGAGAAATGAAGGGGAAGGCAGAAGGAGAGAGAGCAATCTGCTCTCACTTATTTCACCTTTTCCCTTACCCAGTTTTCTTCTCTGCCTGTTTGCAACCTTCAATCCTCTGCTGATCATCTGTTCAGACCCCTTCAAAAAAATACATTTTTTCTCATTTCTCCTCACAAAGCAAAACCTGAACATCAAGGAGAGCCATGTGTTCAGCTTGCCCTCTGTGGATTGACAGCAGTCACAAGAGCTCATCTGGAAACCATTAACCAAGCTAACAAGGCAACCAGACTCAACATGTGGACAAGCACCAGAAGAGTTCAAACTTGTTACTTGAATCGCCACAAGTTTTTCCTCAAAGTAAGATTTATTTTAGCACTGTTAGATAAAACAAAAAGAGCCAGAATGAGCCATTTATAATATAGCTATCCAAGACAAACAACAGAGAACAATTAGGCTTTATGCAGGGGCTAAGCTCCACAACAGTAACTGACAACACCTGATGCCCGTATCATAAGGAGGAGGAACAGTTCAAACTTACTTGTCTGAGGAGACAAACTATAAGACAAGTGAAATCATGATTCAATTTTTAGCTTAACTGGATACATTACGGCTAATAAGGATGATCCATAGACCACTGGCCATACGTCACAGCCACTCAGCAACAACAAGGCTTCTAAAGTAGCTGGTTTAAGTTCTGCAGTGGCTGTTCTGCTGAACTTTCAAGTATACAGTATTACACCTAATGTTTTAGTTCCCACATTGCAACCAAAAAAATATATTAAACGAATAAACCATTTGGGCTTTTTAATTTAAAGTCACAAAGGGAAGATGGTCAAAGATTTCTTTGAATCTCTCTATTCCCTCCAGAATTTTTTTTTCCAGAAGAACTCTGCAAATTTTCATGCTAGCCTTAATATTGCTAACCACCTTTTCTCCAGCTCAACACGTTCGCTAGTCAGGCTACAGAAATTAGCAAGAATCCAGGCACCTACAAAGAAAGAGCCCTCAGTCAGAGGAAAAAATATATTTTGTACTTCAACAAATACAATTATTTAAGACAGAAGACGTCTGTGCTCAAAACTTCTTTATGGAACAAAACCATAGCACTGCAGTACAGCCCAAACCAAAAAAAAACAAAAGAAATTTGATCCCAAATGCTGCCACAGAATCTGGCTACTGAAAGAGATGAAAGGTAGAACTGAGTACAAGCATAAGAGCCTTGAAATGCAACAAAAAAACTTGTTAAAAAAAGGCCAATGTTATTACTGACAAAGGAAAATGACAAACACTTATCTTCACTCCAGTAGAACAAATGGCTGTTAAAACATCAGTCCTTCAGATTCTTTTAAAGAAAGCAAAGCAGAGCTCAAAGGTATATATTGAAGGTCAGAAGTAATACAAATTGCAATAACGACGAGAAAGAAATATTCAGCATTGCAAGCTATTTTTTAACAACCTTGAAATGACATCAAATGAAGTAGTGACTTTCTGTACCAACGCTTAGAAATGATAACTGCAAATAGCACTAACTTGCGGTTTTGCACTGCTGTTCTCTCCAAGGATCTGGAGCAGGTCTTCAAACTACAGAGAAGCAGCAATTTCTTTTTTGAAAAATAGCTGACAATGAGCAGTGATGCAGAGAAGCAAAGTGTCCCACATAGTCCAATACACTGCAGTTTTCAGAAACACTTTGTGAACTACTTGGCCACTGCTAGCTCTAACAGGCATCTCTTCTGCAATGCAATTACAGGGTTTCTAAACGGGGCGGGGGTGGGGGGGAATGAAGCTGCCCAGCAGAGAGGCTGAGCAGAGCCTGTTCTGTAGCCATTCCAGGCACAAGGAGTAAAGCGGACAGCCTTAATATATCACTTTCCTTAATCCCTAATAATCTTTGTCCTGGCCGCCTCCTCCTCCTGGCATTATGCCTTCTGCACACAATTGCTTCTGAGTTTCATTAAACCCATCAGTAGTATTTGGCTATACTTGACACAACAACATAAACATGATGCTTTTGATCATGAACATGCAGTGACGCCTTAAAGCATCTCCACTACGAACACGCAAAGCTGAAGCAAAGATTTACAAAATGTAACTGGGGAAAACTACAGCAGCTGAGCAAAACAGATGTAGCCATAAGAATGCATATGTACTAAGTGCTCGTATCAGTCCTGAGCACCCAAAAAGGGCAGAGTCACAGACACAAGTGCATGCTGTGGAGTGGCAGACTTTTCTGAACTGTTTTCAAGACAGGATCATTAAATTAATCAGCTGACTTAAAAATATTGCTTATACTATAAAACTTTTGTTGGCTTTCTTACTAACTTTATGGTGAAAACTCTACTACGCTAGTGCTCTTGAAACAACAGCTTTAATATATCTAAATTACAGTGGTCCCAATGAAAGCATAAGATTTTTATAAAATGTACTTTATCATTTTAGAGAATGAGTTGCACACACCACTTTCAACTGCACAATAAACAAGGGATTCCAATGACATTCTGCTGGAAGACAAAACCTACGACCTTGCAAATAACCATGTCATTTCCACCTATGCTACTATATATTTCGTATCTTCTTTTCCTTCATACCCTCTTCTCCCACCCGAGCCAGACATCAATCTGAAACTTCCCTTTATCTGCATAAACTGTAAAATATGTGAGCTCCCTATAACCTTTTTCTTTTGAAAAAAAAAAAAAAGATACTTAATTCATACTTTGCTTAGAGAGACGATGAAAAAAACCTTTATTACTAGTTCAAAATCTCTTTCTAGATTGAAGCAGACAGTTTCAGCATCAATAGAAAAATCTTTTATTTGAATTAAACCCTAAGACCTCTGTTTGAGTAATGTTCATAAAAGAAGGGAATTAAAGACCTTGCCCTTCACACACAGTCTCAGCATTGCTATATTCTAAGTAGGATGAGTGGATTCATTCTTCAAAGCAGCACAATCTTAACACAGTGGCTTTTTATTTTTTTTACTCTTTTTTTTTCCCCACACGGAAAATAACCATTTTTGGTGGAGCTGACACTTTTTCTTGTCTTTTAACTATGACTTTCTGTTTTATACATTTTCTCTGCCATATTACCCTAGCTGTCTCCCTCCCTGACTTCTAAGTCTACATTGTTTGTGTCTCATTTTCTCCTCCATTAGACTTTTTTATTTCCACAACTATGCCGTTCAAATTCCTCTTTTTCAGTTTTTGCCAGCTTTGCTCTTTCATTTAAGCTGTAAATCACTCATTACCATGGGGAATTTTGCTTTTCCATACCAAACCTGTAGTGCTTAAGCTACTGCCAGAGAAGAAAACTTCCAGCGCAATCTAGTAAGACTTCCTAAACCAGTAGCTTGTGGACACTTTATTGCTAATTCTGGTGATGCTGAAGTAAGATCCCAATGGCTGATGTAGACTCTTTCTACGGTAGCTTAATTTAACATTTTCTAATACCAAATGTTCTTTAGGTATGAAGTCACATGCATAGTTGATCTAATCTTCATGACCCAAATTATTTTTTGAGTGGCACCTGGAAAGTTTTAATTTCTTAAGTTTTGAAGACATGAACTGGAAGTTCAACTCTTGGTAAAAGCCTTGGTAAAAAAAACCTTGGTAAAAGCCAAGGTTCAAATGTTCAGGAGATCCCAAAACCCACAGCAACAGCAGTATTATGAGGCTGCTCCAAAACATACAAAATTAGGATTTTACACCTCCTCTCTCAGCCTTCTCACTAAGGTGCAAGAACAGCAGTAACTATTCTGACTTCTCTCAGGAGAAACTAATCAGTTCTTTAGACAATATCCACCCTTTCTTTCAACACTCCTTCACGGAAAAGGCAGCCAGGTAGATGGAATTGTCTAAGAGTCACCAGCTAGACCACACCAAATTTGAGATGTGATGCTTAGGGAATTAAGTTTTCCACCAGTTCCACAGTCTGAATATAAAAAGGATGAACTCGAGTTTCCTGCTCAGGTGTCTGGTCTAATTATTAGGCAGTTAACAGTGTAAGAGAGACAGTCTGCCCAGGAACAGACTGGAGTAGTGCCAGAAAGAGAAGTGGATAGAGTTAAATGGAAAAAAAAAAATCGTAATGAAGAGCAGGTTGGAAAGAATTGAGCCCAAGGGGAACTCCATTGGTCTGAGCTGGTCTGCAGCTGACGAGCACATTACAGACCACTTTCTAGGGCACTCCATTCAAGTCTGTGTAGAGCCAAGTGCTGCAGAGCATCAGACTGGACCAATTTTATTTTTTTTCAGTTGAGCTGCTGCCTCTCTCCTTGGCTGTCTGACTGATATGTCAGCTGAACAGAGTAGTTTGCCTAGTTGGTTTTCTTTTCCCTCAGCTGAATTTTACAGGCTGGGCCAGAATATCCACAGTCTAATAGAAGTGAACTTGTACCAGCCTGTATATTTATGCAAAGTTGAGGAACATTCAACAGTTCCCTGAACTTTAAGGTCTCCCATAGATTTTGGTGCTCACACCTGGTGAGTTGCAGAAATGAGAAATGCTCACACAGCAATACTTCCACAGTGCTGGATTGCAAGAGGCTTTTTCAAAGTGCTGTTTGTGCATTATAGCCATGAAAATTCCAGTGATATCAGTAGGAGTCACACAGCTAAATCCCCAAGCAACACTTTTGGAAGATGATTTATATTTAAAGGAGGATTAGAAGAAAATACTACTTACACCATTTTCCATGTAACAATATCAGTCTTAAATTCAGAGAAATATGGAATCATTTGGGGGAAATACACGATTCACTGGGTATCAATTTTTCCATTCAATTAGGCTGGGCAGCTATGCTGAGTGTTTAACACATATCCATGCTTCCCCCTCCCTTTCCACAGAGTGTATATATTAAACACAAGTTAAGACTTCTGGGTTTTCAACTTTGTTGATTTTACATTCCTTTTGGGATTCAAAGTACTATTTTGTTTAATTATTTTTCCTCTACTCATCCACAGTATTGAATGACAGCAATAATGAGCTTAGAATCACTGTACAAATCCCAGTAGGAACCATTCATAGTTTGCTAATAGGACATTATATTTGCATTACCAAGTTCAGTTCAAAGCACGTTGTGTAAATTAGCTCTGAGGGTTACTACCACGAATCTAAAACCAGAGCATCAGGTCAATTAGCACAGCTCTAAAGCACATCAGTTTGGGTGAAAACATAAGGGGTGTGATTAAAATTCTAGGAAATCCTCTCCCTTCTTGGGGTAAGTGCCTCTCAAAAGAAGTCTGGTTTCACTTCTGGGAGAAACCAGAATGTCTCAGCTCACAGCAGTGTGGTCTGGTGCCCATGATACTGATACCTGAGAAGCCCTACTGGTCTGTTCTAAAGAGGGGGTGAAATTAACTTGCTGGAGGTGTTGAAATCCTCAGAACCCCACAGAGACAGTTTCTTCCCTGTTCAGATTAAAGGAACAGGTGCATACGGTAAAACTCAGAGTATCTGCGAATTTAACAGAGAATATATTGTTTATATGCAAATGCAACTAACATAGAAAAACCATTTAGTTTCTACCACAGAGATAAACCGAGCCCACAGCGACAGACCAAAACATCCCAGTTTAATAATGATGAGAGGAGGCCTACATCAAATGAAGGCAGAGAATTCTCAATAACAAGTACCGTAGGACCACTCACCTTTTGGACAAACAGAACACATCTATATACACACACACACAACTACGGAAACAGTTAATCACCTTAATGAACTTCTGAGAGCACACACAGCATCTTTATATCAAACTGCTGGAACAGAAACATACAGACACAACAGGAGAAGGGATACCATAATGAAATTCTACTTCAGGATTAAAACTCTGATGAAGCCAAAGGATGTCACATAAATATAAAAGAAAGAGCGAAAGGATATTATTTCGCTCAAGTCAGCTGATTGGTCTAAAGCCTCTAGCCAATTCAGGTCAAGCTTTCAAATCAGCACTGCATGGGCTGTATGTCTGCCCAGCCAAAAATGATCTTAAGGTTCATTCCTTGGATCATTTTGCGGTTAGATTCTGAAATTTTAGCTAAATAACGGCCTCATAAATTTGCTTATTCTGTAAATGCTAACCCGTAATACATCATTATCAACTGCAGAAACATACTTGAAATGACAGCTAAGTGACTTCCAAAAGCACGAAATCCTAAACCAAATTATGGGACTTCAGATCACACAAAAGAAATTATTCACTGGACAGGTTTCACAGTGAACTGCACAAAAATGGTCATTCCTCATGCACTAAGATGGATGTAGCTGTAACACAGAGGAGGATTTAATCATTAATATTTATGATTTATTTCTTTGTATCACATACACACCTGTTTGGCAGCTACCTAACTGATCTACAGGGGCTGAATTCACCAAAACTTCTGACAACCCCTGGAAGAAATGACTGCAACATATACAGAACCAGGTAGAAAGGTATAAAAAAAAAAAAAAAGAGATACTGGAAAACTAATTTGAATATTTTGAGTCAAGTGTCTCTGTAAAATACTTCTAGGTCCATGACTAGCTAATTAGCCATAACCTCTTGGTGGATGAAGTGGTGAGAACGTAAGGATTTGTCCATAGAAGACACTGAGCATGCTTTTTAGGAGAAAACAGCACAAATATACATCACAGATTCCACCCTACCAGCAACACAAACTGATGTGTGAAACGGAAAATAGGCTTTTAGTGAATTCTAAATAGCTGGCAAGGATTTAAGAATACTCAGCTGGGTGAAAAATGCTTTATATGGAAGACAGTAACATATGAAAGATCAGAAACCATACATAAATTGAAAGAAAATTAATATATTGTCAGAACACAAGAAAACAAAAGGCATATTTCAGAAAGTAAGCACTGTAAGATGCTTACTATTGCATGAAAACTCAGCAGCAAAAAGAAATGAGCCAGAGTGCCCAGCAAAGTAAAAGCTATTTCGTATAATAAGTGCTTCTGATACCAGGTAGAGTAACACAAATCAATAGACTGCTTATTATATCTACCTATTTAGTAGCACAGGAAGTCTTAGATTAGCCTTAGAATGATTAGATTACAAGCACAAATGAATTTGCAGAAGCAGGGAAGCAACATATTAGTGCAAAATTCAATAGGATCTACTGTGAAGAAAATTCTGGCTTTAAAGACTACTCAGCTGAATTTGAACTTTTGAGACTTCTGAAATCAACTCATGAGTTATTTTCTTTCTGTACTTCAATTACAGCTGTTCATTTCAACGTGCTGTTCTTTTCCATTGGGTTCTTGATAGCTGATGCTTCTTCCATCACATTTTATGTCCATTGAAGAGGGAGAAAAACTCAAATATTCATTCGGGGGGTGGGGGGAAGAGATAATTTCTATCACTTTGTATTTCTATATTCCCACAGAAACATCAGTTAGAAGTTTCTAGTTAGCACACGCAGATGCACAAATGTATGGGAATTTGTGTAAGACTTTTATTCAAGATGCATCCAACTCAGGGTGAGGGCAAGCACTCAGTGGGGAAAAAGAGCTTTTCTCTGCTTCATATGAGACCGTCAGTCTGCTATGACTTCCCTAATGAGTGCTGTAACCATTATTCTTAACTGTGCATTATTCCAATCTTCAGCATTTTAAAAACTAAATCACCTCAAGAGAAAGGAGATGTCCAAAGGGGAAACATTCCCTAAGAAAATGCATTTGAGCAGTATCAGTTAAACACTCCCTCTCCAAAAAGTTGTGAGGCAGAACTGCTTAATAATGATTCATTTCAAATGATCCCAGACTTCAGATTTCTTTTAATAGCTTCATTCTCCTTGGTCTTGCCCAGAAGATATTTAAGCAAGGCAGGATACTGCAGTCAGCATGAGGAAGCAAGCACTGGTTCACTAAAACGAGGTGGAACATGTCAGGCAAAGGAAAATGGAGCTGCCTAACCTTGATTTCTGATATTGCATCTTAGTTCAAAATACGTCTTGGGGGAAGTTCTGTGACATTTGGACAGCTACGATTCTTTGAAAAGCATTAACATACTGATGTTTTCATATTTATTTTTTTTTAAACAGAGTTTTGAACACTGGTTCTCGCAGCAAATCAGATCATCTGTAAGAGTTATTGGCCAGTTGAACTGGTCAAATAGAAAACAAACAGGGGGCCAGGTATAGTCATTCAGGTAACTGACACTTCAACTCCTACACCACCTGAAGTTACCACCACTTCCTTCTGGGCTTCTTAATGATTTCTTAAAATCCACTTTCCATGGTTTGAGGAACTCTCCTTAAAACTTTTTCCATCCTGCCCTCAGTTACTACCGTAATCCATCTTCTACTTGGAAAACAGGAATTTCTCGTTCATGAAGGAAGGTTCAGGACCAGGAGCATACTATGCAGCAGACACTCCAGGGGATGGTCTCCAGCTCAGAGCACTGTGGCAGTACTCAAACCCTACAGAGAGCAAACAGTGCCACCTTCTGACCCACTGCCCTGAGCTCCTGGGGCATGCCAGCCTTCTCCTGAAGTCAGCCAGGCATGTAATGACATCCAAATTCAGATGGCAAGACAGACTTGCCAAACTTGCATGGTCTAAGGAGGAGTGGAGAGGCAGACAAAACAAAAGAGAATGGAAAGAAATTCTTGCGTAATGTCTACTGACACCCTACCATAAAAATCATCTTGCAGTCTAGTAAGAATTATATTGACTGAATCTTTAATCTCCTCGCCTCTTTAGCTAAGAAATTAGCAACAAAGGCATTAAATGATACCAGTTTTCCTGTATTTGAGTTGTACTGTTTCACGACTTCATCGGTTCTGAAAGGTGTTAATGTAATTAGCCTTCTATTAGGGCACAGGAAACACAACACAGATATAACTCAACCCATTTGTAACAACAACAAAAAATTATCCTACTTTGTCAATTATTTGAAGAATATTTGTTGTTTTGAGCTAAACAGTCCAAGAAACAGACTCTGCTGTTTCAGTTGTTTACTGACAGTGCATCTTTTATTTACAGTGATTTCTAGGAAAGGAATGTTACACTCAAACACATTTTTATGGCGGACTTCAGCTTTCCCCAAGTGCAATTTCATCCTCAGAAACAATAATACAATGCAAAGGTTATTTAGACAGAGAAAAAAAATATACAGGCGCCTCAATAGGCTATAAATCCCTTCCATAAATTTCTGCTGGTTTTTTAAGACTCTGAAATTATCTCTGGTGCTGTGGATTGGCTAATCATGGCGTTCCAGATGTGGAGGAAGGAACCAGATGGACAACAGAGAAAAAAAAATCTTTTACTGTTCAAAAAAAGTCTATTTCAGGAAAAAACTTCTTGCAAAAAGCACAGAGGCAGCAATACACTTTCGCTACTGTGATGGGAATTCTAGATGATGGGAACCACAACTATTTCAGATCAAGGAGTTTCAGAGTAAAGTGACAGTTTGTATGTCTGAACTATATTTAAGGAAAAATCTCAACGTCTTGTAAGTGTGCTTTGTCCACTGCAACTACTGAAACAAAGTGAGGATTCTTATTTTTGCCTAAAACAGTGAGCTGATGAAACGTCTTCTGGACCAGACAGGATAGTTAACAGAAGACCCCTTCAGGAATTATATCCTGGCAAAAAAAAAAAAAAAAAAAAAAAAA